>OU343221.1:166756685-167219185 GCA_910596185.1 Chrysanthemum makinoi
CTTTAAGCACACACAGAAAACAATTAACTCAAAAGTTTGGTCCTCATTTGTTCATGGGTCCATTAGTGTTAAACATTCCATTCATGTTAGACATGTATGGATAAGGTGAATATGCATTCCATGGTGCAAAGTTTTGAAAATGAAAACCATTTTGCATATTTGGGTTCCATCCCATTTGATGGTTACTTCTCGGGTAAACATTATTAGGTCTTCTAGATGGATTAGGTTTTGAAAAAGATGGAGCTTTGTTTCTTGCAAAAATAGGATTATATTTTGGAGGTTGTTGTCTAGTGGTAAAATGAGTTGGTTTCTTCTTATTAACGATAACAAAATTAGTTCTAGATGAAGAAGCTATGTTATTACCACTGTTTGCTACAGCAGACCCACGGATCCCTGGCTAAACACCAGCCGGTTCCCTTTTTATGGGATCCGTGGGATCCGTCACAACAGTGGCTTGTTTTTCTAGTGCCTTAACAAATTGTGTTTCTTTGTTTTCACTAGTTGATGGATCAAGTTGTTGAATACATAAACCTTTTTTGTTGTTTCCGGTTTTAACACTATCTAATATCATATCTAAAGTATTCGTACTCATTCTAGCAATTTTAGAATCTAGTTGATCAACTAGTGTTTGAATTTGAATGCAAAGTTCATATTCACCACTTGCTATTTTACCCTTTTCTAGACGTTTCAATTTTGCTTTTAATTCTATGACTTCTTTATCTAAACGTTGGTTTTGACTTTTTAAAAGCTTGTTTTTGTTAATTAGTTTTAAGCTAATATTGCAAAGTTTGTCATATTCATTATGCAATGAGTCGTCAGATGAGCTACTATAGTATTCGTGACATACCTCGTCATTTGCCATGAGACAAATTTCTTAGTCCTCCTCGTCGCTCATTCCCCGTGCGCTCACGAGCGCTTTTGATCATCCCGTTTGGGACACTTACTAATAAAGTGGTTTGGGTCCCCACATATAAAGCAAGCGATCATCCCGGATTCTAGTCCTCTTTGCTTTTCCGGAATCCTTTCTTGTCGTCAGACGGTTGTTTGACGTATCTTCCCTTCCTTCTAAAGAACTTTTTAAAGTCCCTTGCCGCCATAGCATACTCCTCGTCGTCACTATCTGAAGAGGAGTTCTCTTCATCGCTTGAAGCCTTTTTAGCTTTAAGGGCAAGAGATTTGTGTTTCTCTTTCACCTTTGAGGCTTCGGGATCTTTAGCAAGGACAAGCTCGTAGACTTTTAAGTTTCCTATGAGTTCATCAAGGGTGAGGATTGTCAAATCTTTTGACTCTTCGATTGCCGTCACCTTGGATCTCCACTTGGATGGAAGTGCCCTTAGATATCTCCTAACATGGTTACGACTAGAAGAAGATTCATCAAGTACTTGTAAAGATGTAATAATAGTATTAAAATTAGCAAATGAATGATCTATAGTTTCCTCATCCGATATTGAAAATTGTTCATATTGTTGAACAAATAAATCAATTTATTATTTTTAACTTGTTGATTACCTTGATAAGCTACAACTAAAGAATTCCAAATTTCTTTAGAGGTTTTAAGCATAGAAATTCTTTGAATTCCTTTTCGGGTAAAGCATTATACAAAACCATTTTAGCTTCACTATTTTTAGAAAGCTTTTTCTTCATTTCATCGTTTAGTTTATCATGAGGCATGTTAACTAAATTTCCTTTATCATCTTTTGAGGTAGCCTCAAAATCGCCTGCAACAATAATGTACCAAAGATCAATATCTTTAGACTTCACATACATTTCGAATCTATTTTTCCAATATATAAAACCATTATTTTCAAGTAGTGGTGGTCGTTGCAAAGATTGCCCTTCCTTGTAATTTTCAGAACCCATAGTGATCGAAAAGTTTTTAAAATACGGTTTACTTTAAAACTTTTATAAACCTGGCTCTGATACCAATTGTGGAAATCTAGAAGGGGGGGTTGAATAGTTTTGCCGATTTTAAGTTAGTTTCAAAAACTTTAGATTCGATATTATGTGAAATCGTATGGATGTAGAGAAAGTATAGATCTAATGATAAAGCAAGTAAATAAAGTAAAGCAAGGGATAGAAATGACACAACCGATTTATAGTGGTTAGGCTACAAGGACACCTTCCTTGCCCTACTCCACTCCCGAGTCACCTACTCGAGAGTTCAAGCACTATGTCAACAAACTCCTTCAACTTGGCGAAAGCCTTCACAGCGTTGCTTACACCTTTTAACGGTACAAAGCTAAATACCGAGTCCGTAACACGGTGGACCAAACCAACACTACTATTACACAACAAATATGTAAAATATCAAATACAAGATCTTTGCTACAGAAATCTTGTAGAGGAACAAATCAATCAAGGACCCCTTTCTTGGATGACTTGTAGAATGCTTGTGATCTAGCCTTAGAGAAGGACCTATATGAGAATCACTAAAGAAAGAAAGAAAGAAGTACTCTCTAGATCAAGTGATCTTTTGTTAGAAGAGAATGAGAGTATATGAGAGAATTAGTAAGAAGAGGGGTGAGTTAGAATAAAGAAATGGCTATCTATTTATAGACAAAACTTGCCACTGTTCCCCGGATCCCACGGATCCCTCCCATAAGGGATCCGTCTAGTGTAATCCTAGGGATCCGTGGGATGCTCCTCTTTGCCCATGGGTTTTTTGGTTATGGGTCATAGGTCATGGGTTATGGGTTGGTCCATGGGTATTCTTTTAGATATAATGTATCTAATGAGTACAATGTATCTAGTCAAGTTGGTATGGGTCAATACCTTGGGTTATGGATATGATCCATGGGTTGTGATTTTTACCCATCCTAATAAAATATTACAACAAATGATTTATTACAACAATTTGTATTAAATGGCTATATGTAAATGCTTTACAAAAATAACATGTATCCTTATAATTGTACTTAAGATAACATTATATTTGTTATCAACAAAACACAAAGAGATCGCAAAATATTAATAAACATTTTTACTGTTTATTTGTATTAACAAAGCTCATCATACATTCTTGGTATATCCAACCCTAATGTAACATTTCCATCAGTTCCAGTTTCGAGAATGTCCCTAGTCGTTCCAATTTGAAATGGTCCTTCATCGATAGACTTAAGGATGTTAACCCCATTCTCCTTTCCTAAGCAGTACAGTCTGATTCTTTGAGCCCAAGAGTCATAATCGGTTCTATCAAGCATGGGAGGACGAGTATCGGATCCTGGTGCTTGAACGTCATCAACAACGGTAGAAGTGATTGTAGACATGATTACTAATTCCACGACATTTTACAACTCTTTGATTAAACCGGGAAATAGATTCTTTCACAGGATTTTACTAAATTGAGATAAAACCGTAAAACGTATCACGAAGAAATGACAAGTCTCAAAATACAAATCGTACACCTGACAAACCGCTTCATTCAAATCGCTTCCTACACAAATCGCTTACCTGTCAAATCGCATAAGAGTCAAGCCGCTTAAGTGTCAAACCGCTTAATTGACAAACCGCTTAATTGACAAGTCGCTTAAGTGTCAAATCGCTTAATTGACAAACCGCTTAAAGTGACAAACCGCTAAACAGACAAACCGCATAACACACGAACCGCTTAAATTGACAAACCGCTTATCACTCAAACCGCAGGGGAACACAAGTACGTCCACTACTTCCACTACTTTGTCCTTTCTTGTCTTTTGTCTCAATAGACAAACCGCTTAGTTAAGAAACCGTTTCACAAAATGAGACAAACCGCTTAAAAAATGAGACAAACCGCTTCCCAGAAACAAAATTCGAGAGAAAAATCACTTAAACTTTTGATCAAACCGCTTCAAGGAAATCCACTCCGAGGGACAAACCGCTTCGTAGAAAATTTCAAAAACAAAAACTTTTCAATCCAAAAACTGTCCAACCACGATGATTCAAGGCTTCAAAACCAAAACCTAAACACTTATGATGATTCTAAACACAAAAGTACTATCAAAATTCAAACTTTAATACTACAAATGATCCAAATGATGAAAACTACTCAAAACTCATTCAAACCCAAAAACCTATGAAAACCACTAGAGATCCAAGAACATGAAAGATAGATGATCAAACCATGCCTCTTGATACCAATTGTTACATATTGGTTTTCATAATCACACAAACAAACACAAATAGGGTCGAATGGTTTGTAGTTCTAGAGAGAGAAAGTGGAAGAGAGTGGAGAACTTTAGTGAGACAAAGAAAAGTGTAATATGAAAGCTCCAACCCTTTGCCTTGCTAGGCAAAGGGTATTTATAGGTTCATACATGACACGCCTCCTACGGGCTGTGGATCAGGCATACAGTGGGTAAAGACCCGTCCGTCCTCCACGGTGTTACTTAACAAATTACTTACTAACACTAAATGACTACGACTACGAGCTTTCTAACGAGTACATATACTTGAGGTGACCGACTCTTTGACTACCGAATTTTATAAATCCTAACAATTGGACTAAAAATGCAATTTTTGTAAAGTTGAGGGGTCGAAAGTGTAAATTTTGGAACTTGAGGGTTAAAACCAAATCAGGAAACTGAGGGTACAAATAGAATGTATGGATGTTTTTGAGTCAAAAATCTAAATTTGGAAGTTCATGGACTTAAAATGTACATTAAAAATGAAAAAAGGACTATTTTTGCAAAATATACTAAAACAAGGACTAAAATTGTCACTTTTGGAAATTAAGGATATAAACTATCAGATGGGTAAAGTGAGGTTATAAACTGTTATTAAAAGTACTTTTGAGTAAAACATGTCATTTTGGAAGAAGTATGACTTGAAATGTAAATATATATAACTTTGGACTATTTTTGCAAAACTTTATACCTACAAGGACTAAAACTGTCAACACCATAAAAAAGTGTCAAAATAGTATTTTTACTAAACTAAGGGTATGAAATGATTATTGGGATATAACAAGTACTAAAATGAATAACTTTGTTATATAAGGACTAAAAGTGTAAACTTATTAAGTTAAAGGACTAATTTTGTAATTATTCCTAAAAAGGAGTCAAAACAGCAAAAATGGTAATTTAAGGATGGAAATGAAATATATAACAACCAAGGGTGATAAAATGTCATTTTTGATAGTTAAAGTTAAAAATGTAATTATGTTAAAGTTCAAGGACTAAAAGTGTAATATTTCATAAACGTATATCAAAACTGCCATTTTGATAACTTGAGGATAAAAATGGTAAATAATTGGAAATCATTTATGAAAGTGAACACATTTGATGACTTGGGCCAAAAGTGTAAATATACATAAGTACAGGGACGAAAAACGTAAATATTCTCCGTAAGGGTCAAGAATGTAAATTTCACGTTATATGGTTTTTAAGCTTCAAACATTGCAAACATTTCAAAACCACCCAACCCACCAAAAGTCTGAGTTATTCACTATTCTTCAGGTTGTGTGTTGGAGCCGTTTCCGAATTGCACTTGATATCGTTTGCTTATCTACACTTACCTTCAATCAAGGTGAGTTCATATTACCACATTTTATATGTTTTACAAACCCGTTGGGAGATACATGCTACAAATAGAATACAGGTATTTTTATGTATGCTATCCTGAATGTTACTGCATAAGACACACTGTTGCCCCTTTATAAAGTCCCTCTTATCATGAACTTTAGTCACTTGCGAGTGGACGTGAATACATGTGAATAGATCTATTGGGAATTGACAACCCATTTGAGCTAGCTGGATTGTTACCTTGTGTTAGCCAGATTGATAGCCAAATACACACTATTTGACGTATACTAGGATAATGGCAAGCTCCTACACCGAGGGCACCCTTATTATAACACACACGTTAATGTTGAGTTCAATTGACTTATGGCAATATACATATTGATTTATTTGAATGTGTAGGATATTGGATTTCATAAACACTCTAAACCATAATCAAAGTAGGCGTATAAGAATGTTAGAGAGAGAGAGTTCTAGTGAGAGAAAGGAAGAGAGTTGGGAACTATAGTGAGAGAAAGAAAATATTATTATGAGCTCCAACTCTCTACCTTGGAAGGTAGAGAGTATTTATAGTCTTACAATAAAACGCCACACCTGGCGAACGGCTGGATCGGGCATACAGTGGGTAAAGAACCGTCCGTCCTCCACGGTGTTACTAAACTAAATACTACTTAACATAAAAGTACTATGACTACGAGCTTTCTAACGATTACATATACTTGAGGTGACCGACTCTTTAATACCGGAATTTCTAATTCCTAACAATCTCCCCCTAAGGGAGGTCACCTCAAACATATACTAAAATGACATTGAATACAATCGGATATTACATTAACAATTGATCTTGCATTCTTGATGTAGTACTTTGCTCCGAAGCTCGTAGACATTGATTCCACTCATTGCATGTTTGGTTAATCCAAGTGGAGGTCTTTTCCTGATCCACGTGATAATAATGTTGAGCCACTTTTGAGATCATCGACTAGCCATAGAAAATCTCGATACATCCATTGTGGTATTGGTATTATGTGATGTTGTGACTTTTGGACCGACATGCTCACATTCTGGATCATGATATCTTCTCATCGGAGTAGCGGAAGCATTCGTTGATTCATGATATTGGCGCTAGCGAAGCAGAAGTATGGAGTCAGAATATCAGAGTCATTGATGCACCAATCATGATATCTTTTGATATGAATGTGTTGTGTGAGCATGCGGCTATGGACGACCGCTTCCATTCTCGATCACCGCAAACGTCGGGTACCGCATAAGACAGTTAGCAATAAAGCGCACGAAGGTGTCTTTGATCACTTTTGATGAATTGAGGTACACACCCACGGTTCCCGTTGATCGGTACAAGTACTGTCTGCGTGATCGGTATAATTCGAAGAATTTCCTTGACGAGGTTTCGAAGCCGCTCTAGCCGTTCTCAAACCGGAACGTCTCAAAGAAGACAACACGGAGTGAGTGAACCGGCGAATTTACGTCCACTGATTGATGAAAAGAGATTTGAAAAACAATCGTGTATTGCTCAATAGAAATTGTTTTTGCAATATAACGAAGGTTTTAATGAAAATCAATTATCAATCATAAAACACCTTTTGATTTGAAAAATTAGTACACGGTCGACGTGCTAATGAAAAGAGTTTTAAAGCACAAAGACCGGTTTTTCAAAGGTATCCGTCAATCCATAACTGGACCAGGTTTGATTCAAAGATTGAATCTCCCCATTGTTTTACGTTCGGTTGTCACATGGTTGATCTTATAATAGATCTCACATGTCTCCCACCAAGAGCTTGTTTGATGTTGGCTCTAGAAGGCTTTCCATCTTCACAGTGAATATGTAAACACATCACTCAGATGTTCTGGCAATACCACAAGGATAATGCGTAGGACTCAAGATATAATCTCTCTTTCCACATTGTGTGAAACAAAGAGTCTTCATTGAAAGTGTCCTAATGAGATTTATTGATGATCTCGTGGCACTAGACTCAATTTGTGCATATTTGGATCCTATATCGGAGACTAGGGAGAGGGTCTCCTCCTTCAATATCAACAATCTCTAAGAGAAAGTCGATAGATAATGTCGGTTCCCGTGAGAATGAAACAAGTCCTTTTAAGAGGAACTTGAGTGGTTTGGAAAGTTGAAGTGCGTGCGTCGGGTCCATGACGTCTTATCTTCAATACTGATGTTACCATCAGTAGCATATGAATTGAACCCGGTTTCGGCCCTAAGGTTGAATAAATGGAGGGCTATTTGTTTTCACCCTTTTCTCATTCAATTCTTTTTAATTCTTCAACCCTTCAGTGCTTACCGAGACTTCATAGCTAGAACCTTGTTGGGTTTATTCGATTACTAGCTCGTCTTAGTCCGCACTCTTACCATATCTCATTTTTCTCCTTTTATCATCATACCTAAGAACTCTACACTAACTAGTGGATAGTCCCTGGGTAGATCCCTCCGGTTCTGGCGGATCATGGGAACACATACCTAACCTTATCGTCCTTATATCACCATACATAATGTAAAGTTGGTCGGTCTTTTTGGTATTGTTCATCGGCCATAGGAACCAATTGAAAACCATTTGAAAATCAATCCAGATACTTATGATATTTTATCAAAGCATTTTGTATCTGAATTGTTTTGATATTTTTAGAAGAAGAACTCCCCCTCAACATGTGAATCAAGTATTTGAAATAGTTTTCCACACGGAGGCAAGAGAAAGAATTAACTTCTTTGATTGCCATTTTAAAAAAATATCAACATCACTTCCCTAATCGAATCAAGTAGATAAAGCATTTTGGGGAAGGATGAGGTTTTCATGATTTTGCTCCCCCTCAATATGTGCCTCGAGATTTGAAAAGAGTTTTGCACATACTAGAGGGAACCTGCACCTTGAGATAAGTTATCACGTTTCAAATCATAGGTTTAAGATAGATGCTCCCCCTCAACATGTGCATGGAAAATTTGAAATCGTTTGTCACATGTGGGAAGGAGAGCTTGTACATCCTTATAAAACCATTTACCGAATTATCAGTTTAAATCCAATTTAAATCACACATTCTCCCCGATCACAATTATCAAATCATTTGAGATTTGTGATCTCTTATAGATTTAAATTGATTTTGAAAGCTTTTAAGGAGAATTGTGACTTGATTATGAAAGCGTTTTAACGGATAATGATCGGATTTTAAGACTTTAAACTCCATTGATAAAACATGCATGAATATCTTTTGAAAACAATTGAATGCCAAATAACTTTTTAATTTAATTGAAATCATTCTCCCCTCAATCAATGACATAGGTTGTTGATTGAGAGATTGATCTTTTGACAAATAAGTCCAGATGATTATCAAAAATAGACACTGAGTTATTTTTCAAAGCAGTTAGTTTTCAGCAGATAAATGTTTATAGAATCAGAGCATGGAATTTGGTTGATAAGAAGGCTTTTGATGAACGTTCAAACAAATTCTCAAATCTTGAAAAACATGAAAAAGCATGGCTCTGTTCTTTCTTTGAAAAGCGGGTTACTGCCTGAACTGACAATAAGCCATTTTTTTTCTCTTTCTCCCAAAAATAATTTTTGATTTTTTGATTTTTTTTTTTTTTTTAAAAAAGTTCGAACAGCATCTAAAGTCCCGTGTCATTCTTTGAATGACAGCACAAAGACCGTAGATATTGACGAACCGAGAAAAAGCATGACAAATTGACAATATTTTTGAAGATTTTTTGAATTTTTCAGATTTTTATGGTTTTTGAAGTTTTTATAATTTTGTATTTTGTTTTTTCGAATAGATATATACAAGAGATAGATGAAGATAGACCTTTACTCCTCGTCTTCCTCCTGAAGACGTTTGAGTGTTTCTGGTTGAAGACTTTTCAAGCCAAGACGTGGAAGAATAAACTCAAAACGTTCTCTTGGAAGAGCTTTGGTGAAGATGTCGCTAAGCGATATTCAGACCTCACAAAATATAGTTCCACCACACCTTTTTCCACTTGTTCCTGATGAAATGATGTCGAATGTCGATATGCTTTGCTCTTGAGTGTTGAACGTTGTTGCATGATAGAGCAATAGCACTTTTATTATCACAGTGCAGAGGGATTTTGTTGAATTCAAAGCCATAGTCAGATAATTGAGATCTCATCCATAAGATTTGAGCACAACAAGATGACATGGCTATGTATTCAGCCTCTGTAGAGGAAATAGAAGTACTCATTTGCTTCTTTGAAGACCAGCTCACAAGCTTATCACCCAAAAACTGAGCACCTCGGGGCAGTGCCGACGTGTATCTTGACAACCTGCATGATCAGCATCTGCATAGGCCATTAGTGACATACCGGTGTCTTTCGGGTACCATAGTCCCATATTGATGGTTCCTTGGAGATACCGAAAGACCCGTTTAACAGCTTCAAGGTGCTTTTTAGTAGGCTTAGCATGGTATCTAGCACACATGCAAACGAGAACAAGATGTCGGTCTACTGGCGTGAGGTACATCGGGGATCCAATCATACTACGATATTTTGTTTGGTCAATCATGATCCTGAGTGGTCCTCATCTAGTTTGGTTCGATCAATCATGGGGGTGTCAAGCGGTCACATGAATCAAATCCAAATTTCTTTAAAATCGCATTTGCATATTTAGATTGATTTATGAAAATGCCTCCGGGACTTTGTGAAATTTGTAATCCCAAGAAAAATGACATTTGTCCCATCATTGACATTTGAAATTTTGAACTCATTTCATTAGAAAACGATCACATTCCATTGGGTCAGTCGAGGCAAAAATAATATCATCAACATAAATTTGAACATGAATTAAATGTTTGCCTGACTTCCTGGTGAACAATGTTGGATCAATTGCTCCTTTGCTAAATCCGGTTGATAGAAGAAACTTTGACAGTGTATCATACCATGCCCTTGGAGCTTGCTTTAAACCGTAAGGGGCCTTCTTCAAACGATAAACGTGAGTAGGATGCTCTTGATTTACAAATCCTTCAGGTTGGCTGACGTAGACGACTTCTTTAAGTTCTCCGTTCAGAAATGCCGTCTTCACATCCATCTGATAGACTACCATGTTCTTACTAGCAGCATTAGCCAGAAAGATTCGGATTGCCTCGATTCGAGCAACTGGAGCAAAAGATTCTTCAAAGTCAATACCCTCCTCTTGACGGTATCCTTTAGCAACTAATCGAGCCTTGTTCTTCAACACATCACCATGCTCATCAAGTTTCACTTTGAAGATCCATTTTAGAGCAATAATCATAGCACAATCTGGAGCGGTACTAATTCCCATACATCTAGTCGATCGAACTCATGAATTTCATCTTGCATAGCATTGAACCTGCTATCTTCATTCATGGCGGTTTTAACATCTTTTGGTTCGATCTTAGAGAGTACGGAGTTGAAGAAGCACCATAAGGCATCGGTTGCAAGTTGTTTCCGTGTGGATACTTTGGACGAGAGGGATTTCCAATGATGTTGTCTAATGGATGATCGTGAGTCCATTTTCGAGGTGTTCATGTGGTAGTTGTTGAGGGAAAGTAGCGAGTTGATGTCTCCTGAAGAAGATGGTTCTGATGAAGATTTAGGAGCAAATATGTTTTCAAACGGAGCATCTTCAGGAGTAGCAAAGGGATTAACTTCATCATTGAAGCTAGAAACAGTTCCATGATGTACATTTGAAGAATGATGATTTGTTGATGAGGCTGAAGGATCAGCAGCAGGTGCTTCTTGACTTAAAGATATTGAGACTGAGGGATTGACTTCATTCACGGGAATATGAGCAGCCTCTGTTGTAGGGATCAACACCTCATTAGTACTCGGATCATAAAGTTCATCAAACATAGGATCAAACAATTTCTTTAAATCATCTTCAGATGGAGGTACATATGGAGTTTCTTGAGAAGAGTTTGGAACAAGGGATGAACCAATTGGACTGTTTTGAAGTGCGGGTCCAGAACTGAATTGTTCAGGAGCCGTTTGACCGGTCAGCTCATCAAACGTAACGTGAATTGTTTCCATGATGTTTTGGGTTCTTTTGTTGTAGATTCGGTATCCCTTTTTGTTTGGTGCATACCCTACAAATACTCCAATGTCTCCTTTAGCTCTAAGTTTGCCTAAGTCTTGACCCTCATTAGTTGGATAGCACAATGCTCCAAACACACAAAGGAAAGAGAGATTAGGTTTTCTGTTGTGGACAAGTTCATATGGTGTCTTTCCATGAACAGTGTGAATCAGGGAACGATTTTGTGTGTAGCATGCAGTGGCAATAGCTTCAGCCCAGAGAAACATTGGAACTTTTGAGTAAATCAGCATTGTTCTAGCGGCTTCTACAAGAGTTCGATTTCGCCTTTCAACTACACCGTTCTGTTGAGGAGTTCGTGGAACACTTCTTTGATGGATGATTCCAATGCTTTCATAAAATTCACTAAGTTGTTTGTCAACAAACTCAGTTCCATTGTCTGTCCGGATAATTCTGACGGTTTTGTTAAGTCGAACCTGCAAAATGTTTGATGAGTTTGAAGATGATATCAGGAGTTTCATCCTTTGTCCTTAAGAACTTGACCCAGGTGAATCTAGAGTAATCATCAACTACAACTAACACATATTTTTTCCCAAAGTTATTCTGCACTCTCATTGGTCCACATAAATCCATATGAATTGTATGAAGAACTTCTGTGAGAGAGTTAGTAGGTTTGGGTTTATGGGCATACTTCTTGCTTTTTCCCAATTGACATGCTGAACAAAGATGATCCTTTTCATACTTTAGTCGAGGTAAACCTACAACTAAGTCCTTTCTGGAGAGATCATTGATGGTGCCGAAGTTCAAGTGATTGAGACGTCGATGCCATAACCATGACTTTGTTTTTGAAGCCTTTGACAGCAAGCAAATTGGAGAAGACTTCATCATATCTTCTATAGAGATGGTGTAAAGATTTGAACCACGAGTTCCTCTTAAAAGTTCCTTACCATCAAGTTCTCTAACAAAACAAGTATGTTTTCTGAAAGCTACTTCTAGATCAGAGTCACAGAATTGATCGACAGAGAACAGATTATGACCAAGACCTTCCACATAGTATACTCTAGAGATAACACTATCACCAACAACATAATCACCATAACCCATAATTGCACCGAAATGATCATTACGGAATCTAACTGTCCCGATGAATTTTCTCACGAAGTTCATGAGCATGACCGGTCTCCGGTCATATGCTTGGAACAGCCTGAGTCCAGGTACCACAGAACGATTTGAACGATCTGCGGTTGAACACAGATAAGAATGGATAACTGGATAATTGGGATCCCCATGCAAGAATGGGTTCCACTTGGTTAGTAACAGTAATTGGAACACCCACATCAGAAATAGAAGCAATGGAATTATTGGGAATAGATGCAATGCTGGTGTTTGTATTTGACCTATTCAAAGTATGTTCACTTCTTAAGGGAATAGTTCTACCAGTAGGCATCCATTTTCTAGTGGGAATAATCTTAGCAGTTTGAGAACAAAACTGATTATTCTTATGGCCAAAAGGTATCCAATAATAACCTATCTTTATAAAAGTTCTTCCTGTGGGTTTCCACTGTTTTCGAACAATCTTTCGTTTTTGCCTTTTGCCTTATTTGCATGATTATTAGCATTAACAATTTTAACTGGGCATTTGACAGCATTAGACAAAGCATTCACACCACATTCATGATTAGCAACAGAATTCAAGTAGACATCATTACAAGGTTTGCAAATAGTATCGAATTGAATTAATTACTGATGCGCCTAAGGCTAATATTAGAATCAACACGATTCGTTTTATTCAACACAAGCTTAAAGATCCTAGGTTGGTCTTCTACTTTCTTCCAATGCACATTTTTAGCTTGCGAGGTCCTATCATTCCTTGTATTGTCTTGAGACTTTGACCTGCTCGCTTTAATGTCATTGATTACTCTGTAGAGGAATTATGGGAACATTAGTTGGTTGATCTACTTTTTGCATTCTGAACTAGACGTGCAAGGATCTGTATTACTAGACGACACATTGATGTATACTTTCTTAAACCTGGGCCTAGAATGGTTTGAAGGCTCAGCACTAGGCATAGAACAAGGCATCACAGCTTTGCCTTTTGCACCTAAGAATTTGGGACATGTTGCAATTACACATTCTAGCAACTCTTGAGATCGTTTGGCCTGGAGGCAAGCAAACCTAATTTCACTATCAAGAGGTTTGTTAATGAAATCCTCTTCGACAATCTCACGGAGACATTCTAGACTATCCTTAAGGTGAGCATAGTATTCATGAAAAGCATGTTCATTATTCCTAAGATGAGGAGGAATATATTTAAGTCACAGTGTATTTGCGATCTAAGGGTGACTTTGAGACAACATTCTTATTGAAAACAAGTGGTAATTTCCCATTTCCCTGACTTCTCAGATTCTCAATTTCCTTTTGTAAAGACGTTATTTTTGCGTTGTTTTGGTCACGGGTGACTTTTATTGAATCATATAACTCTTTAAAATGTCGTTTAACTTTTCATTTTCTTCTAGAAAACTCTCGTTTTCCTTTTGTAAGGCATCAACTAAGTTTTGAAGATGAAAAGTTTGAGAATTCGGAGAATCTAAAGAAGGAGGGATTTGGGAGCCTGTCATATTGTTCGTTTGACCCTTTAATTGAGAGATTTGGGCTTTCAACTTTTTGATCGTGTTGCACTGAGCTTGAATCTGTTCATCACGTTTGTTAATTTGGAAAACTGCATCAAACTCTGGAGCATCTGAGGATGTCTTGATATTTGAAGTTTTGACATTTTCTTTAAGATGTTGATATTTTAGTTGTAAATTAAAATGCTCAACTTCCAGTTTAGAAAAATGTTTAACCAAATTGTCGTGATCATCCAGTTCAATTTTCGTTTAGTTCGAATTAGTTTTTCAAGCTCAATGACACGATCATGGGAGACTTTCGGTGCAACCGATAATTCATGAAATTTGGAAGCATTAATGGAACAATTTGTAGCGTGAAAAACACATCTGAGTAATACATTCTAAAATCAGGTTCTCATTTAGTGTATGCAAGTTCTTCCTCTCAATCTCATTATATTTTAGTGCTCGCTCATAGTCACTAACTTCAACTATCATTGCATCAAATTCCTTTTCCATTCCCTTAATATCAGTTTCAATCCCTTTTTTAAGACTCTCAAAGTGATCTTTTAGAAGTTTAAAGAAAGGCATGACCTCGGTTAAATAACATTCTTTCATTTGCTCAAAACCCCTTTCTCCTTCCGTAATACCGGTGGGTGTGATCCTTTTCTTGCAAGTTTTCTCAAAATCAACAAATAGTTGAAGTATAACATATTGGCTAATTAAGGTCTTGCTTTTAGTGGCAATTGTTCTAGGAACAAGATGCATTGGTGTATTAGGAGGATACACAGTCTCTAGGCATTTTCAAAGAGGAGGGTTTGTTTCAACAATATTTTCGCTTTCGCTTATCTAAATCCATTTTCTAGAAAACTTGTTCGGGAGTCAACAATGTCTGAGGTTTAAACATGTTCAAGGAAATCCAATTTTCCTTCTTGTAATCATGGGGTGTGATCTTTATTTTCTTCTCTCTACATTTAGGATCTTCTAGCTTCTTATTCATTTTCTCCCTAGTGACTTCATCTGATTTCTTATCTTCCTCAGTGCACTCAGCGCAACTAGGTTTCTATCTAGGCTTAAGGATCTCATTGCCATCATAAAGAACCTTATGAGCTTTTTAGCCTTTTACAAACCTCGGGGTTTGGTTCATTAACTAAGGCAACACTATGTTTGTCACTTAGAACTCTATGCTTAGTGATCATGTGGCGTCTGAATGGTGTTTCCTTGTATGTACAACTTATTTTCAAGCTTGTTTTTCAAAGTTTTTAGATTAGAAAAATCATTCAAAAGTTTTGATTCCTTAGCACTAAATTCTTGCTTAAGCATTTTAACATTTTCTTGAAGTTCTTGTTTTTGCTTAGCAGTTTTAGAAAGCTTTTCTTGCAAGGAATTTAACTCTTGTTTTAATACTTCTTCTCTAAAATTACTTTTTCTAATGATTGTACGCACTTGGTCATCCATTTCCTGCTCACGAGTGGTCAACTCAAATTTTGCACGTTGTTCATAAATAGCAACACGTTCTTTATAGGCATTTAATTCAGATATTACAGACTCATCAGGGGCACAGGCAGTGTATTCATCAAAAATATAGTCATTGTTGACTGCAGAAGATGCATCACTTGGTACAACTTCACTTTCACTTTGTTTCACATATTGATCATATGGGACAACATTGATATTACCCATATTTTCAATATTTGATACAAAAGTTTCAGTTGATAGTACTTTGTCATGCATCTTTTGCACATCAGCATCATCGTATAGTTTTAGTACCTCTGAGATGAGTGTGTCTTTGGATGGGCCAGCTTGTGGTGAAGAGGAGACCTTGGGAGAAACCATTGGAGAAATGCTAGCCATAAAGATTGTGTGTGCAGTAGGTCCATCATCCACATCAGTATCGTATGCATCACAATCAGTGACTTGAAAGGCATTCTGATGATTGTGACCTATCTCTGAATAGGTGCTCATCCACATCTCCATCATAGATCTTGGCATTGCCCTCAGCTAGAAACAACAATTCCTCTTCATCCAAAGCAGCACCATTATCATGAGCTTGCACAAGCAGCATCTTATCTCTGAAGTAATCAGCATTCTGTGGGCGCTTTGGAGATGTGCGTTCCTGCAATGTGTCCTCACCACCACAATTATAAAATTTGATCAGCTTAACTTGACCTTGATTACCATTCCTTCCTCGATTCTGATTACCAACATAACCTCTACCAGCTCCACCTCTTCCGTGATCATACTGTCTTTCCTGAAATGGTTGCACCACGATCCTCCCATCTTTAACAGTAGCTTGATTGTGTGGGTTAGATCTGTTCGAGGTTGTTATTGGTGTGTGGGAGAGAATTCATGTTTTGACTAATCAGAAGAGCTAGTTGATTAATGAAATTACCGCGTGTGCATCGCATCGGCTTGTTTGAACATAGGCTCAGGAATTAGTTTGTGATTACCATTTCCCATGGGTATGACTTGTGAGGCTTTGGTTGTGATTCGGATGTTTGAGTAGAAGGCAGTTGAGTCATTAGGCGAGCTTGTCTCTCCCTGGTTGGTTTTGAACTGATTAAGAACCAATTTTTCAAACATAGCATGTCTCTCATTCTGAAGGAGGAAGGCATAGAGTTGCTCATAGTTTGTATTCTTCAATCCTTTAGTGAGCTTCACAGAGGTGACAAACTTGTGCCATTCGGGATTCATGTTGTTCACAAATTTTGAGTTCAGCTGAATGTTAGGCATTGTCATTCTGATGTTCCTCATGTCATTCACCAACTTATGAAATCTCACATAGTACTCATAGACACTCTCATCTGGTTTCATTTTGAAGTGTTCAAATTCATCATAGAGTTGTGATTCTCTGTCTTCCATAGTTAATTCTGAACTTGAGAGAAGCATCTTGACATTATCCCATACTGCCTTTGCTTCGGTGTTGTGATTGATCAGCTTGTAGATGTCTTTAGGAAGACCTTGAAGAACAATGTTTGAAGCCCGATATCACATCGAATCTCTTTTTCTCCTTATCATCAAGCTCATCATACATCTTTGGTCCATTCCGTAAATCAGAGTTCCATCTTCAGCAGTATCAAGTACATCTCTAGTCGTCTCAACTCGATCCGGTCCTTCATCAATGGATTTGAGAATGTTGACACCATTTTCCTTTCCAAGGCGTACAATCGATTCGTTGAGCCCAAGAGTCGTAGTCAGTTCTGTCAAGCATAGGTGGACGAGTATCTGAACCATCTGCTTGAACATCCTCGGCAACAGTGGAGATGATAGTAGGAGCGTTTGTAGACATGTTTCAAGCTCTACGGGATTTTGCAATTCTTTGATTAAACCGGAAAATTGATTCTTTCACGGGATTTTACTAAACCAAAAGAACAACCGTAAGAGCGTAACACGAAGAAGAAAAAGGTCTAAATGAACAAGTCACTAAACATACAACTCGCATAAGCAGTCAACTCGCAACACACTCAACTCGCTTAATTAATCAAGTCGCTAAATAGCCAACTTGCTTTAGTCTCAACTCGCAACACAATCAACTCGCTTGAACACTAAGTCGCATAAGTTAACTCGCTAACGTTACAACTCGCTAAGTAGCAAGTCGCTTTAGATCTCAAGTCGCTTAAAGAAACAACTCGCTTAGAACCCAAGTAGCATAAATATCAACTCGCTAAACAGCTAAGTCGCATGTACCAACTCGCTTTAAATAACAAAGCAACTCGCTTTGAAGAAACACAAGTCCGAGACACAACTCGCTTAGTCCTTTTTTCAAAAATAACCACTTTATCAATCCAAAACAACCAAACCACAATGATTTAAGGCTTCCAATTCAAAACATAAACACATATGATGATCCTAAACACAAAAGTACAAGCAAAATTCAAACTTTAACACAAGAATTTGTCCAAATGAATCAAACTCTCCTAAACCCTTAATACTCCAAAAACCTTATGAAATCCACAAAACAAAGAGCATGAAAGATGAGTGATCAAACCATGGCTCTTGATACCAATTGTAGGATATTGGATTTCATAAACACTCTAAACCATAATCAAAGTAGGCGTATAAGAATGTTAGAGAGAGTTCTAGTGAGAGAAAGGAAGAGAGTTGGGAACTATAGTGAGAGAAAGAAAATATTATTATGAGCTCCAACTCTCTACCTTGGAAGGTAGAGAGTATTTATAGTCTTACAATAAAACGCCACACAACGGGCTGTGGATCAGGCATACAGTGGGTAAAGACCCGTCCGTCCTCCACGGTGTTACTAAACTAAATACTACTTAACATAACAGTACTATGACTACGAGCTTTCTAACGATTACATATACTTGAGGTGACCGACTCTTTAATACCAGGAATTTCTAATTCCTAACAGAATGATAACACCTTGTGTTCAAATGATTATTATTACAAACACTATGGATTCACTCAACAATTTTGTTGACTTTTAGCATGTTTATCTCAGGTAATTCAAGCAAGGAATGAAGGCACGGAGTGGGAATTTTAACCAAGAGCCATTGGTGTAAAAATATTTATCAGTCATCACAAACACTATTGTCATTTTTATTTTGCTAAACATTGGAAACACTTTTGCATTTTGAATTAAATAATTAATGACTTTTCAAAACATCTCTTTAGAGTTGTTTTCTATGATTATGACTCTGATCTTCCCCGTAATACCCCAAATTAGTCTTCCATTGTGATTATGAAAATTTGGGGGTGTTACATTAGTATTGAGGCGACTCACTCCTAGAGAACGACTTGTACTTACCATTCTCTAGCTATAACTAATCGGGTACTCTGCCAGTTAGTTTTAGTCTATAGGTTTGTTTGGAAAAATATAAATATAAAATTTGGTTAAAATATATAAACCTATTAAAACAGATCAAGTTTTTAGCACCGCTGTCGTGGAGTGAAATTTACTTTAGCTTATTTAATGATATTTTTCTGTTTTTAGTTTGTTTTTAGTTTGTTTTTGTTTATTTGGTTTGTTTGTTTGTTGTTTTAGATAGTTTGTCTACATTTTGTGTTTCTGTCTCAGGTCAGCAATACAACGTATTGTTGTATGTGAATACGCTGTATCTGTCTGATTTCAATACAATGTATATAGATCCATTGTATACGACGTATAGACATTCAATGGCCAATTTTTTTAGTTTGTATAATTTTTATTTTTTAATATTCTAAAAATTTGTTGTAGGAAGTTAATACGATGTATCCAATTGTGACAACTCGGAAAAATTTAGAAAACTTAGTTATATATGCCATCATGAATATCCCGAGAAACCCGAAATGTAGGAACCTGTGTGACTTATGTGAGCCTATATTTGATTTATTATGAGCATCTTTGATATGATTCGTGAATGATTGTGTTACTAAATAAATTATGTATGTTGATTATCTATGTTAGGCGCCATTCGAGTCGACACAATAAAAACTAAAAGAATGGGAAATAGTAACATTAAACTCGTCACGTGAAAATTAGACGTGTTAATAATCAAAACTCATGGAAAGAGATAGTTAAGAACAATGGTGCATATAATAAAAATTGACGGTCACTAATTATAAAATATATGAGCCCTTAAGTAGTAGATCGGGAAAGTTAATAAACATAACGACTTGGGACCCCGATGTTTAGACCTAGCCTGCGCCCCCTCCCCCTCCCTCACTAAAAAGTAATTGCATATCACTCCCCACTCAAAAATATATAAACCCCACCCACACACACACACTCACTCTTCATCTCCTACCTCCAAACCCTAACATCACTTTCTCTCTCTACCCCATACCACCGCCGCCACCGCCACGCCTCACCGCCGCCAGCACGTCGCACGTGATCCGCCACCACCACTACCAAGCGACTGCTCTTTTCATCCTCTTTCATTTGGTGTATACCACTCGCCCTTTCTCCACCTTTTCGCCACCCAAAACACACCCAAAACACCACCATTGTTCGTGTTTTATTGTTCCAAGTGTAGATCGAGAAGAAAGAAGGTAAGGGGACCATGATTTGTACACTCGGTTGAGACCCACGAGTCTCGTTCATCCTTTTGGTTTGGGTTAAGAGGGACAAACAACCTAAAAATAAGTTTTAAAAAGAATAAAAATGAAATATAACAAGTTGGTATTGTGTGTGTCGTGTCGTATTGTGTCTTGTGGGTGAATTTTATTTATTGTTTTGATGTATTTGTTTTGGATTTGTTAGTAGAAGTGGAGGAATGATGGTGTTGGAAAACCCACCGGGACCAAGAGGTCCGGCTTGGGTTGCGTAGGGATGAAGTCGAGAACCCCAAAGAACACAAGGTCCGGGTTTGGTCCCGTTGGGTTGAAGCCGAGAAAACCAAGGACCATGAGGTCCGGGTTTGGTTGTTGTGTAGTCTAATTTGGAGGTTGTCGTTGTTGTTATTTGGAGTTACCGGGACAAAGAGATCCAGTTGAGTTGCGTTTGGTTGAGCCGAAAGGGAGCCAAAGAGCCATTAGGGTTCGTTTGGTTCGCGTGGGATTTACCGTGGTCAAGCCGAGACCATTAGGGTCTCGGCATTGGTTTCGGATGTGGTTTGACATTTTTTGGATGATGGGGATGATGGTTAGTTGAATTGGAGGTTGTTTGATACGTTGTCTAGCCGTAGGTTTAGGGCCGGTAACGAGTGGAAATATTTATTTGGACTTGAAATTATATATATATGAGCTTTGTGCAACGTCGGTGTTACTGTGACTTTTTAGTCTCGGTTGACCCCGACAACGCCGTAACATGGACTTATATTATTTATTGGACAATATAACATATAAAAAGCCGAGGGTCATGACTCGGACTTGTGAACTTGAGATGGATAATAACTCGAAATATAGATTGAAAACTAGATGTAATGTATATATAAACATGTGTATAAACTAGAAAATAAATTTTATAAGTTCTTATATTAAATATTTAGTAACAAGACACAACTTATTATTCGATATTTAGAAAGGGAACTAACGACTTAAAAATGGAAAGGTTTTATAATAACGAGTTACTAAATGTTTCGAGGGCACGTTTACATAAAAGTGTCATTAATTAGAATGTAGTGATTTATTTAGCACTAGCATGGGTTACGGATGACTTGACATTAATATATTCAACCCACGTAGATAACGGACTTATCGAGTTAATAAACCCGATAAGAACCCGCTATATACGTCGGACAAACTTATTAATGGATAACTTATCCTTACGACTCGCTAGGGTCGTTATATGGTTTTTGGAATGATAAGTACGATAAGTAAATGGTTGAGTTTATCGAGTTGGCAAGTTCGATGAGTTCCAACGATTTAATTGGAAAGACTTATTAACCTATAAAGCTTGTCACATAGAGGTCGCATTGAATTGTCATGTTTATGCATAGGTATTTGGTAGAGAAAACCATTGGAGTCTCATTGAGTCGACACCATACGCGATGATACCAACCATTTCTAACTAAAATGAGAATGAGATATTTTGGAAATAAGAAATGGAATATATCCGGGGATAGAAAATATTGAATTGGAGATATATTAAAGACAAAATTATATTATAGGTTGTGCCGAGTCCGTGGTTGCCGTTACTTGTTAACTTTTATTCTGCTCTTGCTATTGGTTAACTTTGCCCTGCTGGAAATCAAGGTGAGTTTCATAGCCCCATTTTAACTATGTAACCTAGCTAAGAATAGATGTCCACTCCGACCCAGACCAGGGTAGCATTGATGTCAGGCTTTGCTACAACCGTGGTACCTGGCTAGAGTCGCCTGGGCCCTGCTGAGATCTTGATTGTGTTATTAGAAGGATTATTGATGGAATGTGATTGGAATGTTTATTGTATATATGTCTTAATCGCACATAGCAAATAAAATCTATCAGGTCCACTACTGAATTTATGTTTAAACCTATGAACTCACCAGCGTTAGCTGACCTTTTTAGCATGTTTTCTCAGGTAATTAAGATGATGCTTGGATTGTTTGTTTCTTGGAGGCTTGACAGAAGGGGCATGGTTGGAGGATCATTCTAGACTCTGATAATAATTGTGGACCTTTCCTATGATTTCTTTTGGGCCTTACTTTTGAATGTTTTGAAATAAATGCAACCAGATAACTAATTATGGGATTGGTTGTGAACGATTTATGCTATCTTGTTTTCCCATATTTGTGTTGTGTGCCAATCCAGTAGCACCCCGAAAGCTTGATTAAGTCTTCCGTTGTACCAAATTTTGAGGGTGTTACAGATTGGTATCAAGGCCAACGTTATAGAGAACTAGGTACTTATTAAAACCTAAACTATAACCAATTTTTATAAAACTTAATCCTTGACCGATGCATGCCAGCCTGCCAAGCCGAAGCCTCTTGAATTGAGAATGTTATGAACTACAATGTGATTATTGAAATGCTATAAATTGCTATGTGAGTATTGAAATGCTATGAGTTGCGATATGACTGTCGAGCTTGGAATATTGTGAGGTTGCGATATGTTTAATATGTCTTGGAAGTTATATAGAGTTTTGGTTATATGATAAAATGACAAATCAGCACTACTGTGATTGTCATGTCTCGAGGATATGTTTAGAATCATGCACTAGTTATTCTAATAACATGAACATGGAATTATGCGGAACCTAAAATGAGAACATGTTGATTTAGGTGAGATAATGTGACATTAATTGGAAGAATCATGCTAGATGGAGTTACGGGTTGGTTTTACGTTAATAAACCAGACCGATACGGATATTGAACTTGTTGGGTTGACGAATCCAATAAGGTTTGATAAGTGTGTCGGGGGAAATTTATTAGCGTATGACCCAACCTTACGAGATATTAATTGCGCACGATGCCCTAAAAATATGATCCAGTTGCGCCCAGAGATGGTAGAAAGCGAGGCTTGTAAGATCGCGTGTTACATTGGGGGATTACCTCATGCAATCCAAAACGATGTAAGCTTGACTGAGACAGCAAGCCTCCATGACACCATCAACTGGGCAAGGGCCCGTACCGACCTAACAATTGGAGATGTCGTCGCTGGAATAGTGAAGAACAAGAGGAAATGGGAATACCATACGAAGGAGGGAGATACTCCAAGCAAGCGACAGGAGGCCACTAAGATGAAGGTTGACGGGTACAAAAGGAAGGAGAGCTACCAGGGGACTAAACTGTACTGCAATAGCAGCGGACAACATCACTACAGGGAGTGTAAGTTGATGTACGGTAGATGCTCAAAAGTGGGACACCTAGCGAAGTATTGCGGGTCCGCCCAAACAACCCTTGAGACGTGTTGGAAGGCCAACATTACATGTTACGACTGTGGAATGAAAGGACATCTGGAGAGCGAATGCAGAGAATAGGGGAATCAGGAGCTGGGGGAGTGAAGCTAACAAGGAGGAGAAGAAGACTAAAGGGCACCATGGAGAATAAGACGTACGTCACTAGCGACTTTGGAGTATTTAGGATTATTTTCTTTTATATAGCATCTTCTGCATGATCATCTCTTTTCATCATTTTCAATTCGTAATGCCCTAATTCTTATATCGACGACTGTCAGTATTCTTATCGCCTATAGTTGCAAATGTCATGTTTCTATTCCTATTCATATCTTCGTAAGAATTCATTATTCATGTAAGCTCCCGGAAAATTTCTATGTCATTATCTATCTAATCATGAATAAAGCACAGATTTGGAACCATAAAATTTTCCTTGTATCAAATTTAAACCATGAAAGAAAGGCTTAAAATTAAATCGTTGAGACCCGATCAAATTTACCGCAACCTCGATAATAATATTTCTTATATATATATATATATATATATATATATATATATATATATATATATATATATATATCCCTACATTACGTAGATTAATAAAGATATGTCTATGTCATTGCCATGTAATTATTTTTATGCCATGTCATCTTAACTTATTTATGTTTAAGCCATGTCATCATATCATCATTATTTGTACAATTGTTTCCTTAATTAAACTGGACATTCCAAAATTAAATTGTTAACTTCATCACAATTAAAGCCAAATAAGCATGGATTTAAGCAATTAAAAATCGGATTAATTAGTTAAAAAAAACTCCTTTGCAAGATTCGAACCTAAGTCATTTAATTCAAATACAAATGCTTCAACCACTAGACTAAGCCATTTTTTGTGATTTACAATACAAAATAAGTAAGTCATGCTTAAATAATTGACATTGTTAAACTATATTTAAGGAATAGATTATGCATATAAATATAGTTTAAAAATAATTAGTTAATTATAAAGATTAAAAGAAATGGGGCTTTTGCATATATATCCTCCCGAAAATGCAAAATTGCATATACCTAAAGCATGCATAAAAACCATTGTATTATGTGCATAAAAAATTTGTACAAAGGATATATATGCAATTATTCACTTTGGGAGGGATATATATGCATTTTTGCCAAAAAAGAGAACATGTAACAAAAATGGTACGCCTCCTTTTTCCAACCCTAATGATAAATCCGTTTTTTTAGATATTGTGTATGCGTACGTTGTTTTCTTTGCAAGTTTTTTCCTAGAACTACATGTAAGTCTCTTTAGAACTCATAATATTTGGTTTGGTTTCGTCGAAAGTAAGTTGTTATGCTTATATAAACGTTGTGTTTGTGTGTTATTGTCGAAAGTAAGTGGCTTGTGAATCGAGAACGTTGGAGTTTGATGGGGTTTGTGAATCGAGAATGTTGCAAAATCCAAACACCCCTTCAAAACTTGAGAATGCAATTCTACTTTAAAACTAGGATGAAATTATACTAAAACTGATTTGAATTTAACAATCAATCAGAAAACTCATCTTTTTAACACCTTTAAATCAGAAATTAACCACAAACTCAGTTGACTTTAAACTTTGACCCGTTTGACTTGTGTTGACTTTCATTGCAGAACTTTGAATTAAGACAATGTTAAGCTCACATAAGCTTTGTTAAGCTTATATGAGCTTATCTAAACAGTAAAGACAGCTTATGGAATATAGCTATAACACCCCAACCCGACAAGGGTCTGAATGTCACATTATGGAGTCATATCAGAACATACTAATAAAAAAATGCAATCGGAAGTCTTATTAAATAACATACCAAGTCATATAAATGAATGACTTACAAGGAAAAATACAAAATCCAATAAGTCAAAAATGAAATGAAATATCAAAACAATTGCTCTTCAAAATAAGTCCAAAATGATAAGGGAAACTAGGGTCGGATCACTCAAATGCTCCTACTCTCAGCCCAACAAAGCCCAGCATCCTACTTGGTACCTGCCGCATGGAAAAGAAGTGCGGCTGAGCTTAAAAAGCCCAGTGAACAGATATAACAAAACAAAAGCTAAACAGAATCAAAATACAAAACGAAACATAGGAGACTGATATCAAAATCATAACGAATGAGCACAATGAGTCTATGGGTCAATGAGGAACCTACAGAACTCAATATTAACAGATATCCAGGAAGAACAGAAATCAAAGCAAAGCAAACAGCGAATCATTGAACAAATATAAGCACATATAAATAACCCAAACATACAAGTAACGGAACATAATCATATAGGAGCTGATGAACAATATCATAAATCAAATCAAGCAACCAATAGTGTAAAAGCATATCAGTCAGCGGATCAACTAAACATGAATATGGCAAAACAAACAAATCAAATACTCAAATATACATAAGCTAAGCAGAATTCTATAACCAGGCGAAATCAACTAAATAGAATGTAAGCATGGCAATCACACAAGTCAGAAAATAAACAATTAATAAACATAATTAATAACATAACAAGCTGAGATACTAATAGAAGTATAAGCATGTCAGTCACAAGTATAGGTAGGAAATACTTAACAAACATCATGATCAAATGGAAGTAACTGAACAAGAGTATAACATGATAAACGGATAAATCAAATGATTACATACTAGCATGGCAACCAGACGAATCAAATAGTCACATAATAGCATGATAAGCGGAAAATCAGATGATAACAGATGAATCAGGTAACCACATAATAACATAGTAGACAGAGAAGTCATGTAATCATATAACAGCATGGTAAACAGATGAAGTGATAGTTTGAAGTATAAGTTTGGCAGCCAACCGAAATGGAGTGAAAGCATAGTAAATCAAATGAATCGAAGACCGAGTATAATAACCAATGAATTGAAGCCGAAGTCCGATAGTCAAACGAATCACATAAGAATACTGAGTGAATAAGTAGTTAGCTGAATGACTGAATAGGCATAGTAAACGAATGAATCATAATATCAGATATTCACATGATAACCAAAATTAGAATGTTGCCACGAGCACATAATACTAAAGGAGATACTCCAATAGCCAAATCTAACAAATCACATATCATAACCCATATCTGCCAAATCATATCAAATCCGTCAAATCAAAAGTGCACAACAAGGGGAGACCTCTCAAGTACCAAATGGAGTAGCTAGCTCCCAAATGTGAGGGGGTGTATTGCACACACGCACCACATCACCAAAATTGAACTGAGTACCTAGGATGCATCCATACGCTCCCTGCAAAACAAATCATATATACATATGCTAGTTCGAGACCGTACATACGTATTCATAATGGCCAAGTGATCACATATATCATATCATATCATAAAGGGAACGCCAGGGACTAATCACACCGCCCCAGATAGTGTCATGCCATTGGTGCATCAATGACATGGTCATGGTACCTCCATGACTAGTTAGCCCGGGCAACTGAACATAACGAATCATATCAAAGCATATCAATAATCATATCATATCCAAACCAATCATATGAGCAGAACTGAATCATATAATAGCAAATGAATATCACAACAGATCTCATAACAAAATGGATAGCAGATCGAATATCATAACGGATGAAATCATATCAAAGGAATCATAGCAAAGGGAATCATATCAAAGATAAGGAATAAAATTCAAGGATCGAGAAGTCATGAGAATAAACCTTTAATGAGAAAGGGTAGAATATGTGTAGCTTAACGCCAATGAAAGGAAAGCAAATGAATGAATGAATACGAAGACACAACGTCATGTCTTCTTCAATGAATCTACATGGATTACGGTTCGCATATTACTTATTAGCTCATTTAAGTCATACGGATTACTTATATGGATCGTATTAATATTTTTAGAGTTATTAAGCGTATCATTATTTTTAGTAATGGACAGAATTTAAAATATTTTAGGGTACTAATCATTAATTAGCCAAACTTAGGGGTTACAAATTATAAATAGTAACTTAAAGGTTTCAATATGCTAAATATTCTATTTGAGGGCTTTATATGACAACTTATTAAAAACCTAAGGTTTGCATGCGAAACTTTACCAAAGGTTGAGGGCTTAAAGGGTAAAATAACTAAGGACTTATTTTACATTCAAATTCATACACTTTACATAATAAAAGAAAAAAATGCTTCATCATATATGATATTGATCCACATTTAAGCTTGCTCGCGGTCCATATGGCTAACATTTACGACCAAGTGATCATACCTTACAATTAGCACGCGACTCATTTACCCCGACGTGCTTTCAAAATTCTAAATAACCTAACCATAAATCCCGCGATCACCCTCGAACTTACCCCCACGAGACACATTACATATTGCATATTCATGTTACTTATAGTTTATAATTTCACATTAAAACTTATCTGTATAAGTTACCACCTGCGTGACATTACATGCATGTCATGTTTTAATATATCTTCTATATTTGATCTCAGGTAGAGACGACTCGAATACATGCCAGGTCGACCCAAGACATAAACACCTACGCTAAGAATAACAACCACACACACAACAAGACATGATCACGCCCCAAACCATGCATGCGACTACACCTGATATCACAGCCACCCTTATTTCCTTCCAACGAGACAAAAACTAGGCGAGACAAACCTTGGCAAAGTAGCCTTGGCAAAGCACAAATGAGGTGGTGCGAGGGGGGTCGAACGAGTAGCAAATCAAACCAACCTAACCACCATACAACCTGATTGGTAACTTGAAGTATTTCCAGGTTTTACCCGTCTCATATAGCAGATTTAAAAGCTCGTTTTAGAGGTTCATGTGGTCGACAAAAGGGCTGTTTAAAATGACACAACGAAACCCAAACTTACTGATTAATATAACTATCTCATATCAGCATATACTTAACATGCTACTGATGTGAAGTGTTTGATTCCATGCAAGACTTCCTAATTCAAATCTTTAAAGTAAACCATATAAACCTTCTTCATTCCATTTAATATCACAAGTCCATGTAATCTGATTTATCATTGTCATGTATGTATGCATATATATATATTTGTATTAATAGGTAATGAGATAAGCGTGAATTATAGATCAAAAATTACCTCAAGGCTAAACGAACTATATCGAAACCGAATAAGCACACGAACACTAAGATTCAACGAGATACAACTGAACCCAAATCCCGAACGTACACGATCACCTACACGTATCAATCAAGAAACCAAACCCGTAACCCACGTATACGAACATAAACTTTAACCCAACACAAACAACAACCCGAACCAACTCGAACTGGAATGAACGACACTGAAGTTCTGGAAACGAACACGAATGCAACAAGGCACACATGCTTTGCAAGCGTGAATCCAAAGTTGGATTCTTCTTCTCCAATCGTTGCTTATTTGTAAGCTAATTTTTGGTTTGAGACCTTTGTTTTGTAAGTTTTGTTTTGAGAGATTATGAGACATGGAGCATGGGATGTATATATGAATTTCGTGGGTTACCAGAGTACTCGAGAAAAATGGGATATGGATGAGTTGCCATTGACCGAGTATTATGGGGCATTGGGGTGAAACGTAACTCATACAAATATTTGTTTTATCAATACATTTTAATGTATGAGGAGAGTTATTTTACATACCAAATTTTTCTTACATACCAAGGGACTCATTTTTACCATCCATCTAAAAAGAAATTAATGACTGATATTAAAAGCATTTTATTATTTCACCTATATTTTATAATTTAAATATCTCTTAAACCGTTACTCGTTAAGTGAAAATATTTACACCGTCGCGAAGAGCATTTAATTATCTTTCTATAAACGGGCACTTTAATATACTTTCGAAAAAAGAAAAAAAATCGTTTTTTCGTCTTTTTTTACGTTACTTGAAATTTGCATGAAAAAAATCATATATGATTAAACACTACTTTGAATATCACATGTGATATTAGTGTTATATCATATATGATATGTGATATCAGATGTGATATGATATGTATATCATATGTGATATTACACTAATATCACATGTGATATTACATATCATATATGATATAACACTAATATCATATATGATATAACACTAATATCACATGTGATATTAAAATTAGTGTTTAATCATATATGATTTTTTAATGCAAATTTCAGTAACGTAAAAAAACGAAAAAACTTAGAAAAAAACGTGAAAAATACGAAGAAAAAAAATTGTCGAAAGTATATCAAAGTGCCTATCTATAGAAAGACAATTAAATGCTCGTTGCAATGATTTTTTTTTTTTCGCTTAACAATTAACGGTTTGAAAGTTATTAATATTTGAAAAAAGAGAATGAAAGTGGGTTTTTTAAATTGTTGTGATTAATCTCATCCATTAGATCAAATAAAAATGGATGGTGGAGATTGATCCCTTGATATGTAAATTATTTTTTGTACTTAAATGATCTTAAATCTTAATGTATAGTATTGGATATATTTGTGCTAAGAAATTTCAATGTAAAGATGTCCATATTCATAATATTTCCTGCTTAGTAATTAGTGATAGTATCATGTGCGTACTATATAAACTCTTAGGGGACGTTTGGTACGACTGAATCACAAAGAATGGAAATGCATTGGAGAATGAAATGGCATAGAAAGAGAATGAGTCTGATATAAGAGAATGGATTCTAATGTTTGGCAAAAATAGAGAATAGAGTGTCAGAATTTATTAAAGAATCAATTCATTTGTTTGGTACATAAAAAAATAAATATATATATATATATATATTTTCAGGTTTTTTAGTTATGTTGATTATTGGACGCTATCAGGTCGCATAATTACAATTATGCAAACATAATTCAAGTTTTTTGTCATATAAAAATATATTATATCATCTCTACGATGAAACAAAAATGACAAAAAAAAAACATATTTCTACACTTACACATTGCACTAAACACAACTAATAAAAAAGATGGATACTGTATAATATTCATGATCGAACTAGTATATACTAGGGGTGAGCAAACGGACCGGATGGACTGGACCGACCGACAAAACCGAGTGGACCGAACCGAAACCGACCGGACCGATGGACCGGCGGTCCGGTCTCGGTCTAGGGTTTTTTCCGAATTCGGTCTCGGTCCGGACCACAAACCCGAAATTTAGCCTTATTGGACCGGACCGACCGAGACCGGACCGGACCGACCACATTCGGTCTCGGTCTAGGGTTTTTGCCGGATTCGGTCTCGGTCCGGTCCGGTTTTTCTCGGTCCGGTCCGGTTTTCGACCGATGAGCAGCCTTAGTATATACACGTAGAGGATAAGCAATTAAAACCTGATTTACAAACACTAGTATATACACATCAATATTTGTATAATTTTCTGCTATAGGGTTTTTTACATGTTACGAAGTAGAGAAAAATTTAAATGCTTTACTCTTATTTTGATGCTTACCAAGGGACAAATCCTCACCATCCATCTAGTTTGATCTAATGGTGGGGATTAATCTAAAGTTTAATAGATAAACCTAAGTCTATGTTTTTTTTCTTGTCTTTTTGTCTTTCTTTTTTATTCACATTTTTTTTATGAAAGCGTAAAAACACGTCTGAAAACGGACGAAAACGTATGAAAATGGACGGAAATGAAAGAAAACTGATGTAAACGGAAGAAAACGTATGAAAACGAACGAAAACGGACAAAAATGTATGAAAACAGACGACAAGAAAACGTATGAAAACGAACGAAAACGGAAATGAAAGAAAGCTGATGAAAACGGAAGAAAACGTATGAAAACGGACAAAAAGCGCGAATTAAAAAAACGCGAATTTAAAAAAAAAAAAAAACGTGAAATTTTGTTTGTGATTTTTTCATTCACTATAGAATGGATAGAGAGAAAAAGCCCTTCTAAAATTCTCATTCTCCACCTTTCTCCTCATTTTTTAAAGAAACAAAATGGGGGAATGAGAATGGTAATTTAATTCCCTGTTTCCATTCTTATGTCAAACAAACATGACAATCAACCTCTTTTCCTTTTCTCAGCTTTTCATTCATGCATACCAAACATCCCCTTATGGCATGTGTAATATTTGATATTTGATGGATGCAACTAGTACTATAAGGTTTTTTTTTTTTTTTTTTTTTTTTTTTTAAATGCTCATATACGTACCAACTTAGACTAAGATTTGTGTTTCGTATTTTTGGGTCGTCATAATAGCAGACAACAAATGATTATTAACTGAAATTGAGACAAAATTTAAAAGTAAAAACTGAAATTTAATTAATCAACTGAGATTACAACTATAAAATCAGATTACATCTAAGTTTGAAAAGCAATAAGACAGAAAATTAAGATGGTAACAGCTTTCTAAATGCATAAAAACTGGACGAAAACTACAATTGTGATTGAAAGGGTATTTATAAGCTGGGCAGGAGCTTGGGGAATCTTTAGGAAGCTTGATCTCAACCATTGATCATTCTTTTGTGTCATCCTTTCAATCACAGCCCTTAAATCATTCCCATGAGGTGTTTGCACCAATCACATGCCTTCTTTCTGCCAGCTTGGCAATCCAAGGCGTCATACCCTCTGACACATTATCAGAGGGTTCTAGAAGCGTACTTAAGTGAGGTAAGTTTGGGAGGTGCAGGGTAAATGAGGTGAGGAAGGTAAACAGTAACTGAGAAGGGGTTTTGGGTGCGTTTTGCTTCTTTGGGAATTTTTTATTTTAATTTGACTTGGGATGTGTTGACAGGTTTAAGTGGGGGTTTGACCGGGTGGGAAAATTGGGTATACGGGTATCATAGATAGTGGATTGGGCTTAGGTGAAATGGGTAGCTTATATATTGGATTTGGACTTTTGTATTTGATAAAACATGTATCCAAGTTACTAACATAAAGTTCATTTGTGTAAGTTTTGGAAATCATAAGGACCAAATATGTAAATAATGAAAGGGAAAGGTGATTTTGGGAATTTGGTTAAATGGGATTTATGAGGAGTGAAATGGTAAATTTGGGTAAATGGAAGGTAAAAAGTGTTAATGTGTGAAAGTTGAGGGTGAATTGTGAAATTTTGTGAAATGAAAGGTTTTGATGTGAAAACTCCCAACAATGATCCCGAACTCCGTAATTTAACTTTTTTAAGCATCCAAATCCCATAAAATAGCATCCCGGCTTCGGCTTTTGCATTCTTCTCTTTCTCGTGCTCGGTTTTCTTCAGTTTTGTCTTTCTTTTGTGTGTTTTGTTATATCCGTACCTGCACATGCATAATCTTGAGAAACCAACAAATATTAGACATAAACGGCTCTTTTCTGGTTATTTTGGGTCTATTTTGGTAAAGAAATGGTATGTGTTTTCGCACATACCAGTTGTAATGTTTTTTTACTGTTTACAATTTCATAATTTGTTTTTGTTTCACAGCGAGTCTTATGATGCCTACGTTATGGATTATTCTGATGTTGACAAGATCATGTCGCAAAACGTTTCCCTTCTTTGTCTAAAGGACAGGTAATTATAGCTTTTAATTTTGCCCATTTACTATCAAAAGTATAGATTATTAAGCTAAGAAGTAAGGCTTTTAAGTGAAGCATTTCTTGCTTTAGAAGCACAAGTTTTGAAGAATCCAGATGCTATCGAAGCTTTTACATTACTTGGTATGCTGAGATTGATGACAACTAACAGGTTTTACTCATGCGAGTGTGTATAGGATCGTATACACATTTGCTTATATCTTTGCAGTCTTGAAATGATTCTATTAGATCCCGTGGATTAATACCGCAAGACACTCTCAATTACCTGAAACAATAATATATACACTTGCTTATATGCTACAGTATTTAAACGCATATTAATCTGAATATTGTGTTTATGTTTTCAGTAGTTTACATGATTTCATTTGGTTTTAGACACCTAATCATGTTAACATTCTACATCAGTTGTAGTATGCTAATTGGATGCTTAATTTAATTTGGATATCATGTCTAAACAATAGTAAATTAATCGTGTTAACATGATTAAGTGTCTAAAACAAAACTTATTTAATTTTCAGGTCTTCAATAGTATCATGTTAATATAAATTAATCAACGCATGCCGGTCTTCAATAGTATCAGGTGAACTTGATTAATTTTGGTTACATGATTAAGTAAAATGAGTACATTACTAAGAGTCTTCAACAGGTTACATGATTAAGTTTGTTTACATGATTAAGTAAAATGAGTAAATTACTAAGATTCTTCAGTAGGTTACATGATTAAGTTTGGTTTTAGACACCTGACAGGTTAACATTCTACATCAGTTGTAATTCTTGCCAACGAGGGTTACTGGATACATATTTATTAATTCATCTCACTTTATAAACTAGATTGATCCAAGATATTTATTAACGAAATCCATCATTTTATGGTTTAATTGATTATACTTGCTAAACCGAGGACCGTAAGATATTGCCAAGCCATTGAAACCAAAAAGTCTTCATTTGTTGCAGAAACAATAGAAGGGTAGGGCAATTGTAATTGCAGGTGTGTCACAGTCCTGTGCTACTCCTCCAAGAGAAAATGTTGCAGAAAAAATAGCATGGCAACAACCAGTGCCTCTACAAAGATGTGTTACGCAAACATTAGCAACAAGAAGTTCACGTGCAGGTAGGTTGTATGCAATAACTTAATCAAAATCTTTTTCCCGATTTTCGATTCATTCCCTGATGCATAATGTGCAGCTAAGCTTAATCCACAAGATGCAAATGCTTTTAGGTATTTGGGTCATTACTATAGCAAAGTTTTAGTTGAATCGGGAGTTAGTCTCCTTCTCTTTTTGTCATTCGTTTGTTCTCCTTTTTCTGCAAACTATGGTATATAGAACAGAGAATGGTAAGAAAAAGTTGCAACGAGAATGGTACATCAAAAATCAGATAGATATAAAAGCCTTTAATTCATATGTCGATAAACTATTGTGACAATCAGCTCTAAGTAGCTGGCTAAACAAAAAAGTGATTATAATTATAATAATAGTTTCTTTAGATTGCCAAACTAATTATCATATTTGAAGTAACAGGTAAGGTTCGCTGCATGACTATTGATCATTATAACATAGCCTACCTATCTCCAACTGTCAGTCAATTACCATATTAACTGATAATTATTCATGACAATTTACTAGAAGGGACTTCTTCTGATTGTATGATTATTCATGGTACGGAATCTCAAACTATGGGATCAAATAGCATAGACACTCGAGGTAAAAAAAACTATATTTGCTTGAAAACCTTGTCTTAGAATTTATTCTTATACTTACGCGTCATTTTTTTTCCAAAAATTATGACGTATGCCTATGTACCATATAAAGTCTAAGAGGAACAAAATAGAGGGACACATATTGTTCATAGCGATCTGGAACGAGGATGTTCTTATGCACACCCGTGGTGCAAAAACTGAACGTGTTGGGAGCCAACAACAGGTGTTGCAAGGTAAGTGTTCTGCAACCAATGTTATAGGCTGATCATTGAGTCATTTGTGCCCAAATTTCGGTTTGCGTAACTGTTTTAATTAACGTCGAGGGGTAATGAGGAAATAGCCTGTCACACCCCCAAATTACCTGTTTTGCAGCGGAATGGAATTCCTGGGGATTGACTGTCATAGCATCACAATCACAGTTATATTGAACGACCTAAAGTGTCGTTTTAGAAACACATCGTTTGATATTTATATAAAACATACAGAGTTACAAGATAGGTCCCAAAAGTTGATAAAGTTTGCGGATATATAAGTTTATTACAAGTCCAAACGATGTTTTGAAAGGAAAACCATAATATACAATGAAACAAGTCGACGCCGCGACTCTATGAGAGTTCCTTATTCGTGCCATGATGCGAATGTCTTAATTACCTGAAAATACATTGCTAAAACGGTCAACAATAATGTTGGTGAGAAATCATAGGTTTATGAAAAATAATTTATACGACCACACAAGTATAGACCATATATGACAAACATGCCACATAAAAATGTTACAATTGCTATAAGTCCATGACACCGAAACTAGGCTGATTATGATGTTCGCCCCAACAGAGTGTTTGCCAAATAACTCAAATAATGATATTAAATGAAATGCATCCGTTTAACCAGTTGGAATCCACCAACCTGGATAGAGGAGTCACCCTCGATAGATCTATCCACTCACCCTCGCTTCTATGAAATTAACGGTTCATGTTATATAATGGGGACATTCAATTGACATGAGGTAACTTAAGCAATGTAATGAATTTGATATACTTGGTATCGTAATAAAATGATGTGCAATGTATTCTCCCCCGTAGGTTTGAAAATAAGTATAAACGTATACAACGGGGCTATGAAAACTCACTTGATGAATTGATGCGATGACAAAAGTGTGCACACCGAAATGTAGCGTGAATCTCAAAACTCGACCTATTATGAATGATATGATACGTAATAAGTTATGATGTAATGTTATGCATGCAATTCAGATGATATCTATACCACTTATGAATTTTTGAAAATAATACTTTTCGTCGAAAAAATAATCTTTTAACGTCTTGACCATTTTTAAATTACTCCACATGTATTTACGTTGAAATGATATCCGACGATAATCATTTAGTGATTTATTATCAAATTATAACTTTTCGTCGTAAAATAATGTCGTTGAAATATTCATGAAAGTGACAAAACGGCCTCTAAAGCTAGTCGTAAAATGGTGCACATCGAGTATTAGGAAACGTACTCAATGGTTTTGGGAAGCTTGTATCATTATCTCAAAGTTTTAGTACATGAGTTTCCATCCTAAAGGTCTCGAACATAAAGAAAAATATAGGTTAAGTATGGTACTTGTGTCCCAAAATATAGTTTAAGGATGGTTTTCGGCAAAGTTTTAAGTAAACGTATTTAATTCATTACAACTCCGCTAAACAAATGGTCGGACATTTTGAAAAATATACTTGGCGAACTTACTTTTACTAGAAGACATCACTTTATAAAAAGTTCTACATTTTAGTTCTCCAAATTTTGTTCTCCAAACTTGTTCTCCAAAACTTTTAGTTCTCCAAATATTTGTTCTCCAAAACTTGTTCTCCAAAACTTGTTCTCCAAAACTTTTAGTTCTCCAAATATTTGTATCAAAGTAACTTATATATTTTTGATAAGTCGACATAATTTATAACGCCTAAGTTTCATTTTTGACTTGTACAAATTAGACGTAACATGCTGAAATTTCCAGAAAATTATAGTTTTCGTCGCCAACTTGAAAAATTCATAACTTCTTCGTTATAGCTCCGTTTTAATCCGTTCAAGCGGCCACGTTTTCGTTTTAAAGTGTATTTTCTAAATATCTAGGCCAAAAATTTTTATCCACTGTCTAATTTTCCAGATTTCGAAAATATGGACAGAACCTTTTTAAAACTTGTCGAAATGAGTTTTTCTCGCGCCAAACCTATTCTAACCCATTCAAAACAACTCCGAAGCTATTCTAATCCTACCATACACCTTCTTAGGGTGTCATGGGTTCCTAGACATCACCAAGAATGATTTATAACAAGGAGTAATTATAGGATGACTAATATATATATAACTCTTAAAATCAAAGAAAAGTGGGATAAACCTCATGAGACTTGCATGTTTTCTCAAGTAAAATGAAATGACCATAAAAATAAATATGAGATATGATGATGAATATGAATGCTTACTAGTAACTTGATGAGGTTTATGGACAATGTATTTTTCCTAATCACTCAAGGTTTTTATTGCAAAACCTTAATAACAAGTGATACTAGAGTGTTAAAAACCTTGTCTTGAAAATTTTTATGATGATCTTCTTGGTCCTTGTGGATGCCGGTTTTGGAGAGGAAGAGAGGAAGCAAGAAAGTTTCACCTTGATATTATGAGTGTATGTGTACAAGTGTGAAGTAAAATAAGATATACATAGTTAGATATTTGCAAAATTCATACATGACTCACCCCTTGTGTCGACAAGGGGTGTTAGTCATTTCTTTGTTATATTTTTTTTTTAATTATGTATAAGAGTAATTAGATGTAAGTTACTTGAAGACTTGTGGTAAGTTGTGTACACATTTGAATATTTAGGGTAGCGTTAGATAAAAATAAATTTTAACGGGTCAAGATAAAATATTTTGAGGTCATAAAAATTATAAAAATACATTTCTTGCAAAATTTGAGTGAAATAATAATTATCGTGTAGTATTTAAGAAAAACGTCGTAATTATATAAACATAACAATTTAGATACAAAATAAATTTAAAACACTGGGTAAACTATTAATAATATTTTTATAAACTTAATATGAGTATAAAAATATATTGGAATAATTTTTGAAAGTAACGGATCAATTGTTCAAAATAATTAATTACGCGATAACGTTTATTTAATATGAAATTATACGGTTAATGTAAAATGAAAAACCATGCATGAGCTAATATGATGATAATGATGCTAATGATATGTAGACTAAACCTAGTCCATATGGAATGTCCTTTATGATTATTCATGAATTCACAGCTAAACCATTACGGTTACGTGAATTTGATGCTCGTAAATCTAGTTTACGATAAATGATAAATGATGAAGCATGAGTAATGTTTTGAAATATGACCTAAAAATATGAGTTGTCACATTCGACCATCTAAAAAGGAATTCAGTCCCTGAATTCAGTCCTTGTTGGGTCCTACAGTGTTGTCGGTGAAAAGATGAGGATATTTGAGGCGTATCTGGTCTTCCCGTTCCCAAGTAAATCAGGACCTCTTCGAGAATTCCAGCGAACCTTCACAATAGGAATACGACTCTGTTTCAACTGCTTGACCTCGCGGTCCATGATTTCTACAGGTTCCTCCACGAAATTGAGTTTATCATCGAGTTGAATTTCTTCCAATGGAATAACGAGTGATTCGTCTGAAAGACATTTCTTCAGGTTTGAAACGTGAAACGTATTGTGTATGTGACTAAGTTCTGTCGGAAGATCAAGTCAATAAGCTACAGGGCCGACTCTGCTCAAAATTTTGAATGGCCCAATGTACCTCGGGTTCAACTTCCGGCGTTTTCCAAATCGTACCACGCCTTTCCAAGGCGATACTTTCAACATCACTTTGTCGCCGACTTGAAATTCTAACGGTTTCCGTCTAACATCTGCGTAACTTTTCTGTCGACTCCTGGCAGCGTTCGAGTCTATCTCGGTTTGGACTATCTTTTCTGTTGTTTCCCGTACCATTTACGGACTAGTGAGTTATGCGTCACCAACCTCGGCCCAACAAACAGGTGATCGGCACTTTCGACCATAGAGTGCCTCAAATGGTTCCGCTTTTATACTGGTGTGATAACTATTGTTGTACGAGAATTCAATAAATGGCAAATGATTAGCCCAACCATTTCCAAAATCAATAACACATGCTCTCAGCATATCTTCTAAGGTTTGAATTGTCCTTTCACTTTGACCATCGGTTTGTGGATGATATGCTGTGCTCATCTCTAATTTGGTTCCAAATGAATCTTGTAATGATTTCAGAAGTTTGAAGTGAATCGACTATCTCTGTCGGAAATGATGGAAATTGGTGCTCCATGCCTTGAGACTATTTCCTTGACATATAGTCTAGTAAGTTGTTCCATGGAATAAGTCTCTCTAATTGGTATGAAATGAGCTGATTTGGTAAGACGATCAACGATTACCCATATCGCATCGTAACCTCCCGATGTCTTAGGAAGTTTCGTGACAAAGTCCATCGTAATTCGTTCCCATTTCCATTGGGGAATTTCTGGTTGTTGGAGTAACCCTGAAGGTTTCTGATATTCAACTTTTACCTTATAACAAGTAAGACATTTGCTCACATACGTGGCAATCTCCGCTTTCATGTTCGGCCACCAATAAAGTTTCTTGAGATCCTGATACATCTTATCAGATCCTGGGTGAATAGAATACTTTGACTTATGCGACTCATGCATAATCAATTCTCGTATCCCGCCATAAAATGGTACCCACATTCTATCCTTGAAGCATAATACTCCATCTGCTCTCTTTACAAAGCCATTTGCATTTTCGGGCATACCATAAAGCTTTTCACTTGGTCGGTTTTCTTCCTTAAGTGCCTCGATTTGTGCCTCGAGTATTTTTGATGGTAAAGGTGAACGGATCGTCATTCCTAATGATCGAACTCTTAAAGGTTTGGGTCTTTCTTTCCGGCTAAGAGCATCAGCCACAACATTGGCTTTTCCCGGATGATACTTGATTTCACAATCATAATCACTGAGTAATTCCAACCAACGACGTTGCCTCATGTTAAGTTCCTTCTGATCAAGAACATATTGTAAACTCTTGTGGTCCGTAAACACTGTGCACTTTGTACCGTAAGGTAGTGTCTCCAAATCTTAAGTGCAAAAACTACGGCCCCCAACTCAAGATCATGTGTGGTGTAATTCTTCTCATGAACCTTAAGTTGTCGAGAAGCATAAGCTATCACCTTCTCGTTTTGCATTAAAACAGCTCCAAGCCCTTTATGTGAAGCATCGCGATATCTGACGAAGTTCTCAATTCCTTCGGGCAATGCCAAAATTGGCGCACTGCAAAACTTTTGCTTCAACAACTGAAAAGCAGCTTCTTGTTTCTTTCCCCATTCGTACCTCTTGTTTTTCGTGTCAACTTGGTCAAAGCATTAGCTATCTTTGAAAAACCTTCGATGAATCTTCGGTAATACCCGGCAAGTCCTAGAAATTGTCGGATTTTCGTAGGATTTGTTGGAGTAGCCCAATCTTTTACAGCTTCAATCTTTGCAGGATCAACTTGTAGTCCTTGACTATCAATGACATGACCAAGAAATTGTACTTTGCGATTCCAAAAATCACACTTCGAAAATTTGGCATACAACTTCTCATTCTTGAGTAGTCCTAAAATCGTTCTCAAATGCCCTTCGTGCTCTTCTTTGCTCTTTAAGTAAATCAATATGTCGTCGATGAATACTATAACAAACTTGTCCAAATACGGTTTACATACCCTATTCATGAGATCCATGAATACTGCAGGTGCATTAGTTAATCCGAACGGCATTACTTGAAACTCATAATGTCCATAACGTGTTCTAAACGCTGTTTTTGGAATATCCTCCTCCCGCACTCTAAGTTGATGATAACCTGACCTTAGGTCAATCTTTGAATAGATACTAGAGCCTTGCAACTGATCGAACAAGTCGTCGATTCTGTGGAGTGGGTAACGATTCTTCACCGTTAACTTGTTCAGCTCTCTATAATCTATACACATTGAAGGATCCATCTTTCTTCTTCACAAACAAGACCGGTGCTCCCAAGGAACTTGGCCTAATAAATCCTTTGTCTAAAAGTTCTTGCAACTGATTAGACAACTCTTGCATTTCCGATGGGGCTAAACGATAAGGTGCTCGCGCAATTGGTGCAGCTCCGGGCACTAAGTCAATATGAAATTCTACTTGTTGTGCCGGTGGGAGTCCTGGCAAGTCTTCGGGAAAGACTTCAGGAAATTCTCGAGCAATTGGTACATCCTCAAGTCGCTTCTCCTCCAACTTCGTCTCGGTTATATGTGCTAAGAAAGCAAAACAACATTTCTTTATGTACTTTTCCGTCTTGATGCATGATATAATACTGAGTCTAGTTCCACTTCGTTCCCCACGAATGATCAAAGTTTCGCCGTTGTAAGGAAGATGAACAACTTTTTCATCACAAATGATTCTTGCACGATGTTTGGATAACCAATCCATACCAATGATGACGTCGAAACTACCTAGTTCTACGCGCATAAGGTATATATTGAAAGGATGATTTAGAAAATTGAGTGTACAACCACGGACAATGGTGTCGGTGCTAATTAAGTTACCATTAGCTAATTCAACATTGTATGATGTGTCTAATGTAGTTGGTTTGATATTGAGTAAAGGTGCAAATATAGTGGACACAAAACTCTTATCGGCTCCCGAATCAAATAAAACTGATGCATAACGATTATTGATAAGGAACGTACCCGTAACGACATTCAGGTCCTCCCTAGCTTCTCCACCTCCCATGACATAGGCTCTTCCTTGTGCCATTCCTCCTTGATTCTTGTTTCCTTGGTTCCTTCCCTTTGGACACTCACTCTTGTAGTGTCCCCTTTCTCCACAACCAAAACATGTCACTGGTGGTTTCTGATTTTCCCCCGTAGCTTGCATCTTGCATTCCCTAGTTTGATGTCCCACTTTCTTACAATTCCCGCATGGTTCAGGACAACGTCCCGGCTTGTGATGACTAGAACACATCTCACACTTAGGCAAAATCCCCGTGTACCCCTTCTTCTCCTTTGAACCTACAACATAGGCCTTTGCCACCTCTTGTCTCTTAGGCGGTTGTTGAGTAACATTTCCACCTCTGTTGTTGTCCCACTTCCGTTTGTTGTTGTTATTGTTATAGTTGGTGTAATTGTTTCGGTTATTGTTGAAATTGGAGCGGTTGTTGGTATTGTTGTTTCGGTTGGTGTTGGCGATGTTGCTTCTCTTCACTACTTGTGCCATGAGCTTTTGAGTCACTCGAATGGATTCCTCAATCGTTTGCGGATCAAAAGAAATCACGTCTCCTTGAACAACCTGGGGAAGTCCCCCAATGAAAGCCTCTAGTAGCTTTTCATTATCCGAAACCATAGATGGGCATAACGCGGCCAATTCTTGGAACCTTCAAATGTAAGTATCAATATCATACCCAATAGTTACCAATTCATAGAATTCGGTCTCCAACTTCTTCACCTCCGTACGCGGACAATACTTCCTCGTTAACAACCTTTTGAATTGCTCCCAGGTGAGCTTGTACGCATTTTCCATTCCCATTGGCTGAGCATACGAATTCCACCACGACATTGCCCCATCAAGTAGCGTACTCGTAGCAAACTTAACCTTGCTATCCTCCGGGCAATTACATAACAGAAACACGGATTCCATTTTCTCGAACCATCTAACCATGGAAGTTGCCCCTTCAGTACCCTTGAACTTAGTGGGATCTCCACTTTTAAAATCCTTATACGTACAACTTCTAACCCTGGACCCTCCTGCAATGCCTGCAGCAGCAGCATGTCTAGCGGCCTCGGCAGTTGCGCACCTCAGCAGCCCGCCATGCTCTCTCAGTTCTTAATGCCTCGGCTATGCTATCGTTCACATACTTCTGCATAGCGGCTTGAGTCAATTCAGGTGTGGCTTTCTTTGGCGCCATTGCTCTTCAAAACCATAAGATGAAACAATTATGAGAACTCGTAAGTAGAAACAAACATTACACATATATATCCACAACCACAACATGCATAATATAAATGAAATCACAACGGAACAACCACGAAATATCACAAATATAATCACAACACACGTGGATAATATACATGAAAATTTCGGCCTTCATGGACCGATATCATAGATAGTAAAACCATTCCTACATAGTAGAGTCAGTACTTGATATTTTGTTTGTACAACAACCAAAAGACAACAAGTTCTTTAAACTATGTCACACACCTTGTGACTAGGATAATAGTAAATAAAAACTATACATGATAAAAGTCTACACTAGGCACCTCCTGGTGCTCCGCCAGCTCTATCCTGTAGATCTCGAACCTGAGTAACCAAACTAGCAACCAAACCCCTCAACTCGCTAATCTGATCCTGTGCGGTAACCATGCTCTCTCGTGCTAATGTCAACTCCTGAGCCTGACGCGAAGTTAGATCCTGTGTCATCTCGGCTCTATCATATAACTCGGCATCTCTTGCCTTAACTCAACAATATGCCCCCGGTTCTCTAACTGTCTAGACTCTAAACCCTGATGAGCCATATCAATCGAAACTCTACCTATCACGAGGCCTTCAACCTCCTCCTCAATGGTCTCCACTCGATCCAATGATAGTTCCTCCAACTGTCCTAACATCCTATCTATCTGAACACTTTGGCTATCAATACGTGCCCTAATGTCTCAGTGGAAGGTCGTCTAGCGGCAGCAGACCTTTGAGCTCTCACCTATCTGGAACCTAGCTGGTGGTTCGGGCTCTGTAGAGGGTGATGCAGGGATTTCAAAACGTGCACGCTTTTTGAGCGGCAAGTCCAATGTAGGTATAGGATCCCTAAGATAGTATGATGAAGATGATGATGATAAAAGTGGTGATGGTAGGTGAATCGGGCCATGTGTAGGGCTAACAGGTGGTGTAGGTGCGACTTCGCCCTCCTCAAAGGGTTCGGTCTCAGTGTCAGTCACTATGAGTGGTAAGTCTGAAGTAGATCCAATAGAAGATAAAACTATAGTGTATGATAAGGCATCGTTCATGTTGGTGTCGGATGAGACATCCTCCATGTTCGTGTCAGATGATATAGGGATAGTGTCGGAATCTGAAGACATCTCTGTGACAACCGATGTAAAATAAAAGTAAATAACTCGAATAAAATGTATATGAATCTGCATGAAAAGTGAACATGCACTTATGATGAAATGATGAGATGCTATGATGATGTAGTTATAGTCTAGGGTCAATGATACAACCTAGTTCTCTATAACTGAAGCTCTTATGCCAATCTGTCACACCCCCAAATTACCTGTTTTGCAGCGGAATGGAATTCCGGGAATGAATGTCATAGCATCACAATCACAGTTATATTGAACGACCTAAAGTGTCGTTTTAGAAACACATCGTTTGATATTTATATAAAACACACAGAGTTACAAGATAGGTCCCAAAAGTTGATAAAGTTTGCGGAAATATAAGTTTATTACAAGTCCAAACGATGTTTTGAAAGGAAAACCATAATATACAATGAAACAAGTCGACGCCGCGACTCTATGAGGGTTCCTTATTCGTGCCATGATGCGAATGTCTTAATTACCTGAAAATACATTGCTAAAACGGTCAACAATAATGTTGGTGAGAAATCATAGGTTTATGAAAAATAATTTATACGACCACACAAGTATAGACCATATATGACAAACATGCCACATAAAAATGTTACAATTGCTATAAGTCCATGACACCGAAACTAGACTGATTATGATGTTCGCCCCAATAGAGTGTTTGCCAAACAACTCAAATAATGATATTAAATGAAATGCATCCGTTTAACCAGTTGGAATCCACCAACCCGGATGGAGGAGTCACCCTCGATAGATCTATCCACTCACCCTCGCTTCTATGAAATTAACGGTTCATGTTATATAATGGGGACATTCAATTGGCATGAGGTAACTTAAGCAATGTAATGAATTTGATATACTTGGTATCGTAATAAAATGATGTGCAATGTATTCTCCCCCGTAGGTTTGAAAATAAGTATAAACGTATACAACGGTGCTATGAAAACTCACTTGATGAATTGATGCGATGACAAAAGTGTGCACACCGAAATGTAGCGTGAATCTCAAAACTTGACCTATTATGAATGATATGATACGTAATAAGTTATGATGTAATGTTATGCATGCAATTCGGATGATATCTATACCACTTATGAATTTTTGAAAATAATACTTTTCGTCGAAAAAATAATCTTTTAACGTCTTAACCATTTTTAAATTACTCCACATGTATTTACGTTGAAATGATATCCGAAGATAATCATTTAGTGATTTATTATGAAATTATAACTTTTCGTCGTAAAATAATGTCGTTGAAATATTCATGAAAGTGACAAAACGGCCTCTAAAAGCTAGTCGTAAAATGGTGCACATCGAGTATTAGGAAACGTACTCAATGGTTTTGGGAAGCTTGTATCATTATCTCAAAGTTTTAGTACATGAGTTTCCATCCTAAAGGTCTCGAACATAAAGAAAAATATAGGTTAAGTATGGTACTTGTGTCCCAAAATATAGTTTAAGGATGGTTTTCGGCAAAGTTTAAGTAAACGTATTTAATTCATTACAACTCCGCTAAACAAATGGTCGGACATTTTGAAAAATATACTTGGCGAACTTACTTTTACTAGAAGACATCACTTTATAAAAAGTTCTACATTTTAGTTCTCCAAATTTTGTTCTCCAAACTTGTTCTCCAAAACTTTTAGTTCTCCAAATATTTGTTCTCCAAAACTTGTTCTCCAAAACTTGTTCTCCAAAACTTTTAGTTCTCTAAATATTTGTATCAAGGTAACTTATATATTTTTGATAAGTCGACATAATTTATAACGCCTAAGTTTCATTTTTGACTTGTACAAATTAGACGTAACATGCTGAAATTTCCAGAAAATTATAGTTTTCGTCGCCAACTTGAAAAATTCATAACTTCTTCGTTATAGCTCCGTTTTAATCCGTTCAAGCGACCACGTTTTCGTTTTAAAGTGTATTTTCTAAATATCTAGGCCAAAAATTTTTATCCACTGTCGAATTTTCCAGATTTCGAAAATATGGACAGAACCTTTTTAAAACTTGTCGAAATGAGTTTTTCTCGCGCCAAACCTATTCTAACCCATTCAAAACAACTCCGAAGCTATTCTAATCCTACCATACACCTTCTTAGGGTGTCATGGGTTCCTAGACATCACCAAGAATGATTTATAACAAGGAGTAATTATAAGATGACTAATATATATATAACTCTTAAAATCAAAGAAAAGTGGGATAAACCTCATGAGACTTGCATGTTTTCTCAAGTAAAATGAAATGACCATAAAAATAAATATGAGATATGATGATGAATATGAATGCTTACTAGTAACTTGATGAGGTTTATGGACAATGTATTTTTCCTAATCACTCAAGGTTTTTATTGCAAAACCTTAATAACAAGTGATACTAGAGTGTTAAAAACCTTGTCTTGAAAATTTTTATGATGATCTTCTTGGTCCTTGTGGATGCCGGTTTTGGAGAGGAAGAGAGGAAGCAAGAAAGTTTCACCTTGATATTATGAGTGTATGTGTACAAGTGTGAAGTAAAATAAGATATACATAGTTAGATATTTGCAAAATTCATACATGACTCACCCCTTGTGTCGACAAGGGGTGTTAGTCATTTCTTTGTTATATATATATATTTTTTTAATTATGTATAAGAGTAATTAGATGTAAGTTACTTGAAGACTTGTGGTAAGTTGTGTACACATTTGAATATTTAGGGTAGCGTTAGATAAAAATAAATTTTAACGGGTCAAGATAAAATATTTTGAGGTCATAAAAATTATAAAAATACATTTCTTTCAAATTTTGAGTGAAATAATAATTATCGTGTAGTATTTAAGAAAAACGTCGTAATTATATAAACATAACAATTTAGATACAAAATAAATTTAAAACACTGGGTAAACTATTAATAATATTTTTATAAACTTAATATGAGTATAAAAATATATTGGAATAATTTTTGAAAGTAACGGATCAATTGTTCAAAATAATTAATTACGCGATAACGTTTATTTAATATGAAATTATACGGTTAATGTAAAATGCAAAACCACGCATGAACTAATATGATGATAATGATGCTAATGATATGTAGACTAAACCTAGTCCATATGGAATGTCCTTTATGATTATTCATGAATTCACAGCTAAACCATTACGGTTACGTGAATTTGATGCTCGTAAATCTAGTTTACGATAAATGATAAATGATGAAGCATGAGTAATGTTTTGAAATATGACCTGAAAATACGAGTTGTCACATAGCCCGAGTGAAGCTATCTCCATTACCCGAAAATTGGAAACTAAAAGAATGTTGGTTTATTTTGGATGAATTGATTTGAATGTGTTGGTGTTTGGATATAGATAAATAACATGGACTAAAATTTTTGACTTTTCAGCCCATAGGATCTCCATTGAAAATGGCAAGTATCTCGGAGGTATACAATGTTGATGTTGATGTTGATAATCTACAAGCGCCTCTTACATATCAGTGCATTCTTGTTTCATGTCAAAGCAGCAATAGTGTAATCGCCCAATCGGCTCATTAATTTAATCGCCCAAAAGGCTGTTTGGATCGCATATTTCAGCAACCGTTTTAGCGCTGAAACATGTTAGCACGTTCTTAGGGGCTTTCTTAGACACACATGCAAATTTAATGCTAGAAACTCGGCTTAATACAGAACTATTAAATGATGACCATAGCTAGCTAGGTGTGTAGAAATGAGTTAATAGATAACATAAAAACTACTCCAGCTCACATATATATTCCAGCACATATTCATATGTCAAGATAGTCTATTATTACGATATATTAGAATAAACATCCTATACATTTTGATGTATTTAGTGAATGAAAATCTATACTTACACTTTTATATGATCTCAGATGATTATTCTGTAAATAGATGTCTTTGACATTCAGTTTTAAAGCCACATGTTTGCAGCCATATGTAGGACGTGAGCTGTTTGCATCAGGATTTGTTAGCTGCTGGTCATATGACAAAGAGTCTACTCAAGCAAAGAGGCTTATATCACGATTTTTGGAAAAGATGGTATATAATGCTAATTATTACTTACTTTTGTGGATTTTGGCTATTTATTTTTCTAAACGTCTATTTAGAAGGATTAAAGTACTGGCATTTGGCTGTTTATTCTTCCAAGAAACATTAACCTGATCAGTGGGTGAAAGGTTTTATGGATATTTAAATATATGTATGTCCGGATTCGAACTCGAGACTTCAGGATTGCACACATTACGTATGAGAATTGATGTAAATAATTAATATAAATAAAACGTTATTATTATTAATTATTAGTCACGAAATAAAACATAACGATAGTTAAATAATTAACGAGGTTTAGCTAACGGTCGTTAAATATAAATTATAAGGACTAGAGATGAAATTACAAAGTCGGGAAAGTTCTAGAATCCCTTTGGGATTATGTTTGGCCGATCGGTTGGGTTCCAAACCCAATCACACTCAAACTTGGTCACCAAGTTAAGTTACCTATAAATACAAACCTTTGTATTCATTCATAACTGAATCTTGGATCACCAATATACCTAATTTCTCTTCTCCTCTCTCCCTCTTTGTGTGGCCGGTCGAAACACCCAAACCCCAAGGGTTTTCGATTTTGCTTAACTCAAAGATACAAGTGTTGGTTTTATTTGTGATTCAAGGAACTAGCTTTTTCACATCAAATCGCTATTAGTACGTGTGTACAAGAACGAAGGACAAGCACGCTTGAGCTTGTAATCTTGGTGGTCGATTCTTTTGTTTGGGTCGAATTACATAAACCCTATAATTAGGGTTTTGGGTTTTGTTCTTGTTTAATCATCATTTGATTCTTGAATTGCTAAAAGGTATGCGTTTTCTTGTTCGGTTAATTACTTACATATATTATTCCTATTTACTTCCGCTGCATGCTTTGATGATGTTATTTGATTCATATAATTGTTATGAGTATTAAATCCCAACAGTGGCATCACGAGCCGTTAATATGATGTAATTAATTACCGAAACACATAAAAATTGAATCTTTATGATTATTTGCATGCTTTTTATGGTTTCTAGGGTTTTGAATTTGAAACCCTAATTTTTTATGTATAGGGTCGATTACCCTCTATTTATTTTATTAGGTTTTAATTTTGTAAAACTTGTAGAAACCCGAGGATTGCATGCTAATTTTATGTGGTTAATTAATGAATAATTGTTATGTGCCATGTAATATGCGTATCTTGGGTGATAATTGTTATGCGGAATCCATGGTGGAACATGCATGTTTTTCCATGGAGTATTGTTTATTGTTTATTGATTAATTGTTAAGTGATACACACATGTTCTATTTATTTAATAATTATTGAATTGGGGAAGACCTCAATTATAACTAATAAAAATTCGTTACGTGCTAATTGGTATATTAGTAACTTTGGTGGTTTTAGAGTCTTCCATCAATCGTTGTGCGAAATTTGTGAACTGACTCTTTTTGCTGATTACATGATCATGGAGTTGATGTGCGTTGGTTTTATACGTATTTGTTGGGTTTTCTTTTTGGGTTTCTGTTTTGCATCTCAACATACACCTTTGGAGCGAGTTCCGAGCTTGCTTTGCTCTATCCGTGGTTTTAGAGTCCCCCACCAACTGTTGTGTGAAACTTGTGGACAGTACTTCAGATTGAGGACCATGATATTGTATATTTGGACGACGCTGGAAGTTTGGACTACTATGGTGATTTGAAGATTCAAGTATTTTTACTTGAAGTGCATGTAGTTTTATTGTTTTTATCATTGTAGTCTGATGTTTAGTTATAAGTGTGGTATGTCACACTTATATTGTCAGTTATAGGAATGATGTGCATTCCTATAGAAGAGTCTGTAAGTGTCCCAAGGGACTGAGATGAGGGATTCACCCTCATCCTTTGTACTTCAATGTTTTTTGGCGTAATATACTTTACCGGGGTGAATTAACCCTTTTACCCAAAAAAAAAACTTTGGCTTACGCAATCGACTTGTCGATGTATGTGGCTCATCTACCTTGTAGTTGAAAGCCCTAGTTAATGTATGCATTTATTTACGCCTAGAATTGTTTATTAGAGTTTATTGAAATAATTATGCATGTGGCTAATTGTTTTTTACATATGTTAAAATTGTTTAGTTATATGTTTATATTATTTGAGTGTATTTAATTTTTATTAAAGTGCTTTTTTGTTTATATATATTGTTTGACATGTTAGTAAGCAAAAAGGATTTTTTGGAATAGAAAATTAAAATGGACTAAATAATGGCGAAACTGATTTGTTAACTAAGAATTATTCTTGAACTTTTAATCGATTGATGCGACTGTACTAAATGGTTAGAACGGCTCACCCACTAGAACAAACTATAAAGGGGTTAATTAAGAAGTGCGCACAGTCGCACTGAATGGATGTCTAAGGTTATGCTTTGCGCTTACCTGGTCCTCTACCCCCTGTGAGTTCGATTGGAGCTACCTAGTATAACCATTCTATGTACGAAGCATCTTAGTGCAAAGTTGTAAGTTTCTCAACGCATCGATTAAAACTTTGTAGAATTCAATCTTAGCAATTAAAATCTCATGTAAGTTTTTCGAAAATATTATGTTATAAAGTTGTATGCATGCTTCTTTATACATAAGTTTTGATTACACGTCAAAAATTGTACCCTTTAAATTTAAGTTTATGTCATCTAATGATATGAAACACTTGAAGTTGTAATTTAGTTATGTGAGACCTTGATCTAGATTACAATAACGAGGTGAATTATTTAGTTGTGTGAGACCTCAGCTTTATGATTTGCAGTTTCTAAATTAGACAATTTAATTAAGTTAGTTAGTGAGACCTATGACTTAAGGCATAAGATGGGATGAAACATGCTTACGTTTTGCATTAATTATTTTGGCAAAATTGTAAATCCCATAAAATTTTGGAATTGAAAACTTGTTTGTCAATTATCGTTTTTCAACGATTACCTATTCTATACTTTCACCACTAGCAGATCAACTGATGTGGTGAAACTATGATAATGAGGATCCAAAATTCAAGGAAAATTCTATGGTTAATATGAATATTGACCAAAGGGTATTTTATTTTCTTGAATATTTACTTATCGAAAGTACTAACTTTTGAACTTTTATTTCTGTAGAAATGGCTCAAGCTGAATCTGCACTAGCCTTGTCGTTCAAATCTATGTTTGATCGAGAGAAATTGACTGGTAGCGCGAATTTCAATGATTGGTATCGGCAACTAAGAATTTTCTTGAGGGTTGCCAAAAGACTCAATTATTTGACTACGCCTTGTCCTTCGAACCTGCGGTGATGCTACTGCTGAAGCACGCGCTGCATGGCAATCTGAGTATGACAAGTATAATGAGGTCGCCTGCATTATGCTCGGGAGTATGAATCCAAACTTGCAAAAGCAGTTTGAAAATTACTTCCCTAATCTCATGCTTGAAGAATTGCAAAGGTTGTTTGAAAAGCACGTATTTGTAGAGTCGTATGATTTGATAGATGCTCTTCATAGTTTCAAGCAAGGAGAAGGGAAACCTGTAAGCTTCATCGCCTGGGAAATAATGAGTTACATGGACCACCGGGGCGTCTTAACTATATCTACCCCAATGACATACAAATTGGCCTTATCAACAGATCCCTTAATAAGGAGTTTGATGGTTTCGTACGCAATTATAATATGCATTGCACGGGGAAGACAGTCAGTGAGGTACATGCAATGCTCATTGATTACGAAAAAGGTTTGCCCAAGAAGGCCCCTACACTTGCGGTTTTGACCATCCAGAAGGGTAGGATTTCTAAGCCTAATAAGCCGCTAGCGAACAAGAAAGGGAAAGGTAAGGGTAAAGTTGATAAGGGAAAACAAGTTATGACTTATCAACAAGAACCCAAGAAGTACCCTCCCAAAAAGCGTGAAAATCTGATGCGCTCCCGAACAGTCAAGGTTTCTCACACAAGCCTGCCACTTGTGAATGGCAGACCGTAAGAACCTTAAAACGGCTCAGGAACGAACTCAATGAAGATCAGAGGATTATAGGGTCTCCCCGGATTGTTATGTCCCAGCGAGCTATGCAATGGATCAATCAACGTATAGTGATCGAGAAATTTGAACGAAAAAGAGATTATGAATTGATGATTATAACTACAGAAATATCAAACAAATACAAAGGCTTAAATGCAAATTGGAGGAGATTAAAAAGATAAAATCTATTAAATAAACGCTATCACTATAATTAAAATGATATTTTTGTTTTTTATGTTTTTATAAAACTGAAATTAAAAACTACGCGACGTACAAATTAAAAAGTGAAACTTATACAATATAAATCCTAAAAATATGAAAATGATATTTTTACAATCCTAATGATGAAAGAAAATTTATAGAAAAATAAAATTATTTTTATGACTAATTATCTAATTAAAAACTATTTTTAACTATTAAATAATAGCCTAAAATACAAGAAATTAAGAAATAAAGCTAGAAAAATAAAATTAAGACTTAGAAAAATCTAAAATATCAAAATAGAATTTTCAAAACTATTTTTGTAATTTTCTGATTATTTTTCTATTTTCTAGGAATTTTAAACTATTAAAAACTAATTAAATTACTAAAAATTACCAAATAAACTATGAAAAATCTGGAAAATTACTTTTTACTTTTTATATTTATCTAAACCTAAGAAAAATGAAAACTTAATTTTTTGAACCTTTTCTGAATTTTTTGTATTAAAAGCTAATTAAAAATGCTTAAAAACTACTTTAAATTAAGAAAAATAGCAAACAAGCTTGGAAAAATCTGAAAATTTTAGGGAAACTCTAAAATGATATTAAGAAGCTAAGAAAAATGGAAAAACAGTGGGTTATATGGAGAAAAATGCAACTGATGTCACAAGTGCTTATAAATAAGCACTAAATTAAGCCAAAAGAACCAAACAAGCCACCACACTGGAACAGAAGCTACAATATACTAAATTAACCAATTTGCAACTAAAAACAATAAGCTTTAACCACTGGATTACAAGATACAAGGATTTGATGATTTGAGCTAATAAGCTAAAACAGAATTTGGTACCTACTTGCAGTCACAAATTAAGCGCTCAAATAAGCTTAAAAGCAAAATCCAAATATTAAGACTTAAACTAGACCTAAGTAACTACTTGTAACCACAAGACCAGAACTAGGAAGGCTCTAATGAATCCTGTGCAAGCTTGCACAAGGCCTGAGAAAACTCAGTGTCAGCTGAGCCCTGTGAGCAGGGCACTAGGACCAGACTTAGAGCTTATGCAGCAGCTTATTTAGAAAGCTTAAGATAAAAACAGATATGAGGTCTTAGAGACCACCTAGTAGACTACTTGTAGACAAAAATTCAGACCCTAAAAAGTTCTAATGAAACCTGTGCAACTGCTGCAATATCTGCTCAAATCCAATTCTTACACCATTTTGACTTTTTGAGACAGATTGAAATTTTGACTAAATTGAACTTTGAATCAAATTTTAAGACTGATGGTGATGTAATAAGGTGTAATAAGCTTAATGCAAGCAAGGTTTATGAATTCCAAACACAAAACAAGGATCTCCAATTCCAAAGATCCAACAGTTTAACATGAGACGATTTCAATTATGTTTGACTTTTTGAACTATCATGCACCAATTATTGATTGATACTAACTTAAATGAGCTAAACAAACTTTAACCAACTAATTTTAGCTACTGAATAAGACTAAAAGACAGTGAGATCAGTGAGAACCAAACATCCTTTTTTGAACTGTTTAACAAATTAAAATGAGATAGCAACTGAATAAGCTTGCACAAATGATCAAACTAGATTAACTTGACTTAAACACAGATTAACTAATAGGTTTTAACTACTTATAATCACAGGAACAGATTATGCCAAGAATTCTGAAAATAGCACTTACAATTGGTCCAAAGCCACTGTGGCCTGCCAACAAGGAAACCAAGAACACTATCCTAATCCAACCCCTATCCTAACTTTGATTCAACCAAGATCCATATCTGCTTAAACCCCATTGCCATTTCTGCTTCAATTCTGCCCATGTTGACTTTCATTGACCAGGTTGCAATATTGTTTCAATCTTAAACACAAGCTTATAAAAAGCTATTATAAGCTAATATAAACTTGTTTCAACTTATAAATAAGCTCATTGAAGCTTGGGATTCAAAATTTAGAATTGAAAAATTCAACAGTAATCATGAACTTTGAAATAAAACCATAAACTGGAATTGAGAATTCAAATGAGTTGCAATACACTTTAATAACTTTGTTTGATACAAATTAACTAGAAAATACACTTGAAAACTAATTAAGACTTAATAATCTAAGAAACGACATACATTTTATAAAAATAAAAACTAACTATCTATTCTTGCTTCCTCTCTGTCTTCTTATACACCCAAAGTGCTTCTCTCACCTTTCTGAGTGGATCCCAGCAGCAATCTCAACCATTGATTGTCTTGAGCTCATCTTAGCCATTAATTTGGTTTTGGCGCCAAATTCTGTTTTTGATATTAGGGACAGGAAAGAAGATGCATTAAATGCATTGGGATGGGTAGGTGAGGTGGGGGAGACAATATGTGAGGTAGGGTGATTTTAGGTGGCTGGAGGAGGTGGGTTGCAGACACAATTGTCGGGGAAGACAGGTAACTAGGGGGGGCGGGTTTGTTTATTTTAAAACGTGGGTTTGGGTTGTCGGGTTGTGGGTAACGGACCGGGTAAGTGAATTGGGCGGGGGTGTTTGTTTTGGGCTTGGATAATAACATAAGGTACGGTTTGGTTTATTAGTAACACCAAGGACCACTTTTGCAATTTCTCAAAACCAAAGGACCAAATTTGTAAAACTGAAATTCCAGGGACTCAAACATACTTTCTGATTTTGATCCAAGGGTTTGTTTTGACAATTTCCAAAAATCCAAGGACTATTATTGCCAATTGTGAAATTCCAAGGATTAGTTTTGACCATTTTGGATTTTCGGGGACTAAACTGTAATTTCTTAAATATTTTTGGATTTTCCACCAAAGGACTAAATATGACAATTTATGATTACAAAAGGACCTTTGGTGATTTTTCTTTTTGAAATAAATGCCTAGGGACTGATTTTGTCATTTTCTGAAAGTCTGGCGCCAATTATGCAAACTTTGCTCGTTTTCATCGATTTTGAACATTTTGCATCGAAACATATAAAATGCAATTTTGGAATATTTTCGTATTTTGATGCATTTCGAGCATTTTTAAACGCGTTTTGCTTCAGATTTAACCAAAAATGATGAGTATTTACACACTCATCAATCCCCACACTAAACTATTGCTAGTCCCTAGCAATCTTTTGAGAAAAACTAATGGATTTCATCTCTTTACCAAAAGCCATTACTTATGGAGTAGCCAAATGTTTCAGTTCAAGCAAGAACCATGGTACACCGATAACCATCGGATTTATTGGCAAATCATAAACCATATAACGGATTTGATGTGTCTTTACCGAAGCCGTTTGCTCTGGACTAGCCAACTCTTAGATAAATTATCGAATTATCTTTGGTGGTTACCACAAGCCATAACCTTCGGATAGCCAACTCTTCACTTTTAGGACATGGTGAGTTGAGAACCATACAATTTTGCAAATTGCAAGCCATATAACGTTTGAGATATATTTACCAAGAGCCGTTTGCTCTGATTAGCCAATCCTTTGATCGACATGGCGGATCGATAACGATGAGAAAGTGTAGAACACTTACCCAAAAAAATTTTGGCCAAAAATGGGGAGGCACGGAGAATCCCACACTTCCCTGTATGCGAAACAAAAACGTAAAAGGGAAATACAATTATTTAGAAAGAAGATTTTTTTTTTTTTTGAAATACTTATATACACAACATGTCGCCTCGAAATTCCCATATGGCATATCTTGTTTTTGATTCCGCTTGACTCGATCCCCGCATTCATTGGTTCATGGGGAAAGTTTGAAGATCTGGATCCTCTCCACTTGCACTTGTTTGTGGGTGGATAGTGCCATAAGATAAACCTTAGATGCGGTTGAGCTTTCGAGTTACACAAAGAGTTCATACACGGAGTTTTTAATTCATTCATTTGCTTTCCGTGATGACTCTTGCATGCTTCAATTGGTCATTGCAGTTCGCACCACGATCATCGATTATGGCTCGTGGAGTTCCAAACCTAGCAAATAAGGATTTCAAGAATTTCACCACAACTCGGGCATCGTTGGTGGGTAAAGCTTTAGCTTCCACCCATTTTGACAAGTAGTCAACGGCCACGAGTATGTACTTATTGCCACGGGAAGAAGGAAATGGCCCCATAAAGTCAATGCCCCATATGTCAAAAATCTCACACACTTGAATGGCGTTTTGCGGCATTTCATTCCTTTGTGAGATATTCCCGTGACGCTGACAAGCGTCACAGGTTTTGACGAATTCATGGGCATCCTTGTAGATTGTGGGCCAATAGAATCCGGAATCAAACACCTTCTTGGCGGTGTAGTTGGGGCTATGATGTCCCCAGAGGTCCGAATGGCAAGCTTTGAGAATGTCAATAGCTTCACGACCATACACACATGGCGGATGACTTGATCCGCACAAATTTTGAACAAGTAGGGTCGATCCCGAAATAATGTTTCACATCTTTAAAGAATTTATTTTTCTGTTGGGACGACATCCCTTTCACCACAAAGTTACCCGCATGGTAATTTGCAAAGTCGGCAAACCATGGGGTAGAAGAGTCTCCACGAAAAGAAACCATATTGAGTGTTTCGAGAGGAAATGTTTCATTAATTTCCTTTTTCTCGAACATATTTTGGTGAGGGTTCTCTAGTCGGGACAGATGATCAGCAGCCATGTTCTCAGCTCCTTTTTTATCACGAATAATGATATCAAATTCTTGGAGGAGGAGAACCCAACGGAGCAATCTCGGCTTTGCATCTTGTTTTGCAAAGAGATATTTGAGTGCCGAGTGATCCGTATACACCACGCATTTGGTCAAGATGAGATATGGCCGAAACTTCTCAAACGCATACACCACGACTAACAATTCTTTTTACGTAGTGGTGTAATGGGTCCGAGCTTGATCATAGTTTTGCTTGCGTAGTGGATTGGTGAAAATGCTTGGTTCTTCGTTGCCCCAAGACTGCACCGATAGCAAAATCACTTGCATCGCACATGAGCTCGAAGGGTAAATCCCAGTCGGGGGCAACTAGAATGGGTGCTTCCGTAAGCTTTTTCTTAAGTGTTTCAAAAGCTTCGATGCACTCAGGAGAAAAGATAAAAGGAGCATCTTTTTCGAGAAGATGGGTCATAGGCCGAGCGATTTTAGAGAAATCTTGAATAAATCTACGATAAAACCCGGCATGACCAAGAAAACTCCTAATACCTTTGACGGTAGTAGGGTGAGGTAGTTTAGCAATGACATCAACTTTTGCTCTATCTACCTCAATCCCATTCTTAGAAATCTTATGGCCAAGGACTATGCCTTCTTTGACCATAAAGTGACTCTTCTCCCAGTTTAGACATAGATTGGTGTCTTCACACCGTTTAAGCATTTTGTCTAAGTGGGAGAGACAAGTATGAAATGAGTCCCCAATGACCGAGAAGTCATCCATAAACACCTCCATAGTTTCCCCGATCATGTCGTGGAAAATTGCCATCATACATCTTTGGAACGTGCCAGGAGCATTACATAAGCCAAAAGGCATACGTCTATAGGCAAACGTCCCGTATGGGCAGGTGAATGTGGTTTTCTCTTGATCCAACGGATCAATGGGGATCTGAAAGTAACCCGAGAAACCATCAAGGAAACAATAGTACTCGTTCCCTGCTAATCTCTCAAGCATCTGGTCCATGAAGGGTAGAGGAAAATGGTCTTTACGGGTGGCTTCGTTTAACTTACGATAGTCAATACACACACGCCATCCCGTAACCAATCGAGTTGGAATTAACTCGTTTTCTTCATTTGTGACAACAGTAATGCCAGCCTTTTTTGGAACGCAATGAATTGGGCTAACCCAAGGACTATCAGAGATCGGGTAGATCAAACCGGCATCAAGAAGTTTGAGAACCTCTTGTTTGATAACCTCGTGAATCTTAGGATTCACCCTTCTCTGACTTTGGACTGCTGGTTTGAAGTCATCCTCCATTAAGATTTTGTGGGTACAAAACTCAGGGTTGATACCCTTGATATCGGAGAGTTTCCAAGCAATTGCTTGCTTGTGTGACTTCAAGACCTTTATGAGGCGTTTTCTCCTCCTCGTTAAGTCCTTAGCAATTATGACGGGTAATTTATCATCACCCTCCAAAAATGCATACTCGAGATGAGGAGGTAGGTCCTTAAGTTCAACCTCGGGAAATTCTTGATAGATGATTGTACGATTTGATTTCCTCAATCGTGATCTCTTTCGGAAGGAGTGAAGGTAATGGATCTTCATTAAGCAATTGCTCAAGATAAAGAATATCCCCTTCCGAATCATAAACACCATCAATTCCAGGCGGAATTGATTCATCAGTAGCCAAGAATTCATCGATCTCTTCCAGAAGGAAGTCACCTCCCTCAAACGGAGTGAGAGAGGGGAAGAGTCGGCAATGATAGGTTGAGAAGGTGTGGTGGAATTGGAATTCCCACTCATAAAATTATGAAGATAACCAAGAAACTCTTGAGAGTACTCCTCTGAAGCAATGTCAATTAAATCGACTCGATTAATTGATTGATCATAATTTGAGGAGTACCTCGAAGTTTGATCGAGGTTAAAGGTAACGACTTAAGTTACCCACACGTAGAGTGATCTCTTGCTCAAACACATCAATAAGAGCACGGCCCGTCCTTAGGAATCCCCGCCCAACAATGAGGGAACTCGAGGATCGACATCGAAATCAACAACAACGAAGTCACCGAAAATGGAACTTTCCCACTTTTACGAATACATCCTCGGCAATGCCAAGAGGATGCGAGATAGAACGATCTGCAAGCTCAAGAGTCATGCGGTAGGAATAAGTTCCGGAAGAGAAAGTTTCTTCCACACTGAATACGACATCAGATTGATGCTTGCACCAAGATCGGCAAGGGCAAAGCATTCAATCATCCTAGGAAAAACACAAGGAAGAAGAAATTTTCCGGGATCTCCTAGCTTCTAAGGGAAGCTTCTTTAACAAGACTGCTGAGCAATTCTCGTTCAAAGGAGTCTTAGCCATTTCAAACAGCTTTTCCTTGTTGCTCAACATATGTTTCAGAGTAGATGCAAACTTGGGCATCAACATGATGGCATCCGCGAAGCTTATGTCAAAGTGAAGTTCTTGGAAAATTTGAAAGAATTTTTCCATCTGATGACTAGCTTTCTCGCGGAGCTTTTGCTCATGTAAACGTGAGGGGTAAGGAATAGAAGTTTTGGATTTAGGGTCAACAACTGGAGGTTCAAAAACAACTCTAGGCTTGGGTTTGGGGACAACCTGAGGATGGACATTGTTGGCACTTCCGTTATTAGTAGGAAGTTCCTTGTCCTTTGTCGCCTCAGGTTCGCTTTCCACTACCTTCGGAAGAGAAGAAGAAGAGGTAGTAGGAATAGCGGGTCCAAAGATAAGAAGCACCACTTCGGTTGTGATCGCCTTTGCATCGCCCTCGGATTAGCGATCGTGTTGCTAGGTAAAGTACCGAGCCGAGGGTCGATCATTTAAAGACTTCTTGATGTCGACAATCGGCTAACCAACAACCGATTCATTTCTTCTTGGGACTTCATGAATTGTTTCAACAGTACTCATCGAAGATGGTCGTTGGAACAATGGCTTAAGTTTGCACAGGAAAATTCTGGCCTCTATTGTTAGGATTAGGGCCTTGATTTTGAAAATTCCACGGATTATTGCCATGAAAATACCCTTGGTTGAAATTTCCCGACTGGTTTCTATTGTAATTTCCTTGATGTTGGAAATTTTGATTATGATTTTGAAAACCGTTGTTTTGATTGAAATGACCTTGGTTTTGAAAACCTTGGTTTGGTCTATTCGATTCGATTACGGTTTTGGTTTTGATTGAAACCGGGAGGTCCAGAGTAGTGGTTAGGGCGGTGGTTCGGGTCTACAGGAGCACGATATTGATTGCCTCCTTGATTAGACATCCCTCCCACAGCATTAGCTTCAAAGGGGTTACCATCGGTGGCCATACAGTTATAATAAGCATGGGGGCCACCACAGGTAACACAGACTTCCACTTTCTTAACTTCGCAGAGGCGAAGTTTGTGGAAAAGATACTTTCTTACGGTTGGAGAGAACCAACGCTTGGATAGCTTCCGTGAGTTTATCAATCTTAGCATCGGTGCTAGACTGACTCACGGGCGATGAAGAAGAAGAAGGACCAACACGATTTGGGAAACAACAGGCTTGCTTCGTGCAGTGCGGACTTTAGACTTGTTTTCGATGATCGCTAAAGCTTCTTTGACAGTTTTGCTTAGGAAATTTCCTCCAGCGGAGGAATTGAGAGAATCTTGATCAGATTGACTCACTCCATTGTAGAAAGTATCGAGTTGCATCAACTTGGAGAAACCGTGGTGAGGACATTTCTTGAAGCAATTCCTTGAAACGATCCCACGATTCATTGAAGGATTCATCAAACTTCTGAGTGAACTTGATGATTTCATTTTTTAGACTCGTGGTTTTGGAAGGTGGATAGAATTCATTCACAAATTTCTTCACTGGATCTTCCCATGTCTCTATTGACCGAGGGGTTGTTTTCAAGCCAAATCCGGGCTTGCCCTCGAGAAAATGGGAGCGAAGAAGCTTAACAGACCGGTAGGGACATTCTTATATTTGATGGTAGATGCAATCTTGTTAAACCATCGAATATGAGCATGAGGATCGTCCCGCTCAAAACCGAAGAATTGATTAGAGGTTACAAGATTGAGTAACCCGGTCTTGAGCTCAAAATTTTCAGCCACAATGGCTGGCACAACGATAGCATCTCCATACCCGTCGATGGGTGCACCGGAGAAGCTTCGCACATAGGAATTTCATCCGCCATGATAACGGAAGGAGTGCGAACAGTCGGATCTCGATCCGTGATGGAGCGAAAGTCTACGAACACCCCTTCTTGGAATCTTGACAAGCTCACGAAATGGGCTCACAGATCTAGAAGAGCGAAAGATACACTAGAGTTAACTCTAAGGAAACTTCGAGTTAAGGAGAGAAATGGGAATTATGAAAATCTTTGAGGATGAGAATGAGAATTATGAAGACGTTTTATAAAAACGGGGTGAGGAGAATCTTTATGGGTTTTCGGTTGCGAAACATCGATATCACAACAAAATCAATTAACACAAAATCGAGGCAAAACAACGGTGAACTTAACCAATAATCCAAGATGAATGGCTTCTTTGAAAAAGGTACACCAATCACAAGGACACAAAGGCAAGTTTTAAATCTTTAGTTCGGGAACTTATTATGGTCGCACCCCAGGTTAGGTAGTGCACTTGCCTTGGTTTGGGTGGTAATCTTTTAAGTTGTTATTATTAAAGAAAAGCGAATCTTTTTGTATTTTTTTTTATATTTGATACATATATAGAAACAAAAGAAAAATATTTTTGTGTTTTATCGTTTTGGTTGTTTTGGGTTTTGGATTTTTTAGAAGAAAATATGATATATATATAGATAGATACGGATGATATAAACAAATGAGTGAGGATTCAAACAACTAATCAAGCTACACGGAAGATAGATCAGCACAGCCGGGCGCCAAAATTTGATGCGCTCCCGAACAGTCAAGGTTTCTCACACAAGCCTGCCACTTGTGAATGGCAGACCGTAAGAACCTTAAAACGGCTCAGGAACGAACTCAATGAAGATCAGAGGAGTATAGGGTCTCCCCGGGTCGTTATGTCCCAGCGAGCTATGCAATGGATCAATCAACGTATAGTGATCGAGAAATTTGAACGAAAAAGAGATTATGAATTGATGATTATAACTACAGAAATATCAAACAAATACAAAGGCTTAAATGCAAATTGGAGGAGATTAAAAAGATAAAATCTATTAAATAAACGCTATCACTATAATTAAAATGATATTTTTGTTTTTATGTTTTTACGGAACTGAAATTAAAAACTACGCGACGTACAAATTAAAAAGTGAAACTTATACAATATAAATCCTAAAAATATGAAAATGATATTTTTACAATCCTAATGATGAAAGAAAATTTATAGAAAAAGAAAATTATTTTTATGACTAATTATCTAATTAAAAACTATTTTTAACTATTAAATAATAGCCTAAAATACAAGAAATTAAGAAATAAAGCTAGAAAAATAAAATTAAGACTTAGAAAAATCTAAAATATCAAAATAGAATTTTCAAAACTATTTTTTTAATTTTATGATTATTTTTCGCGCTCCCGAACAGTCAAGGTTTCTCACACAAGCCTGCCACTTGTGAATGGCAGACCGTAAGAACCTTAAAACGGCTCAGGAACGAACTCAATGAAGATCAGAGGAGTATAGGGTCTCCCCGGGTCGTTATGTCCCAGCGAGCTATGCAATGGATCAATCAACGTATAGTGATCGAGAAATTTGAACGAAAAAGAGATTATGAATTGATGATTATAACTACAGAAATATCAAACAAATACAAAGGCTTAAATGCAAATTGGAGGAGATTAAAAAGATAAAATCTATTAAATAAACGCTATCACTATAATTAAAATGATATTTTTGTTTTATGTTTTACGGAACTGAAATTAAAAACTACGACGCAAATTAAAAAGTGAAACTTATACAATATAAATCCTAAAAATATGAAAATGATATTTTTACAATCCTAATGATGAAAGAAAATTTATAGAAAAAGAAAATTATTTTTATGACTAATTATCTAAATATTTTAACTATTAAATAATAGCCTAAAATACAACTAGAAAAATAAAATAAAGACTTAGAAAAATCTAAAATATCAAAATAGAATTTTCAAAACTATTTTTGTATTTTTTTGATTATTTTTCTATTTTCTAGGAATTTTAAACTATTAAAAACTAATTAAATTACTAAAAATTACCAAATAAACTATGAAAAATCTGGAAAATTACTTTTTTACTTTTTATATTTATCTAAACCTAAGAGAAAACTGGAATTTTTTGTATTAAAAGCTAATTAAAATGCTTAAAACTACTTTAAATTAAGAAAAATAGCAATTGGAAAATCTGAAAATTTCAGGGAAACTCTATTATTAAGATAAGAAAAATGGAAAAACAGGGTGGGTTATATGGAGAAAAATGCAATGATGTCTCATCTTAGCCATTTTAACCACTGGATTACAAGATACAAGGATTTGATGATTTGAGCTAATAAGCTTTTGGTACCTACTTGCACACAAATTAAGCTCAAATAAGCTTAAAAGCAAAATCCAAATATTAAGACTTAAACTAGACCTAAGTAACTACTTGTAACCACAAGAAACTTTGAGAAAACTAGGAAAGCAAGACAGATATGAGGTCTTAGAGACCACCTAGTAGACTACTTGTAGACAAAAATGACCTAAAAAGTTCTATTTGCAAATGCAATATCTGCTCAAATCCAATTCTTACACCATTTTGGAGATGAAATTTTGGAACTTTGAATCAAATTTTAAGACTGATGGTGATGTAATCAGGTGTAATAAGCTTAATGCAAGCAAGACAAACACAAAACAAGGATATTCCAAAGATCCAACAGAACAGGTAGTTTGACTTTTAACTGCATTATTGAGATACTAACTTAAATGAGCTAAACAAACTTTAACCAACAATTTTAGCTACTGAGACTAAAAGAGGTGGGTTGAGATACAAATGATCAAACTAGATTAACTTGACTTAAACGATAACTAATAGGAACTACTTATAATCACGACAGATTAAAGAATTCTGAAAATAGCACTTACAATTGGTCCAAGGTGGCCTGCCAACAAGGAAACCAAGAACACTATCCTAATCAACCCCTATCCTAACTTTGTTCAACCAAGATATATTTAAAACCCCATTGCGCCCATGTTGACTTTCATTGACCAGGTTGCAATATTGTTTCAATCTTAAACCAAGGCTATTATAAGCTAATATAAACTTGTGCTCATTGGTTGGGATTCAGAATTTAGGAAAATTCAACCATGAACTTTGAAATAAAACCGGAATTGAGAATTCAAATGAGTTGCAATACACTTTAATAACTTTGTTTGATACAAATTAACTAGGACTTAATAATCTAAGAAACGACATACATTTTATAAAAATAAAAACTAACTATCTATTCTTGGTCTTCTTATACACCCAAAGTGCTTCTCTCACCTTTCGATGATCCCGCAGCAATCTTTGATTGTCTTGAGCTCATCTTAGGGTTTTGGCCAAATTCTGTTTTTGATAAGGGACGGAAGAAGATGCAAAATGCCGGTTTGGTTTTGTTTATTTTAAAGTGGGTTTGGGTTGGTGGGGTTGTGGGTAAAGGACAATTGGGCCAAGGATTAGTAACCAAGTGAATTGGGCCACTTTTGCAATTTCTCAAAACCAAAGGACCAAATTTGTAAAAGCTGAAATTCCAGGACCAAACATGTACTTTCTGAATTTATGATCCAAGGGTTTGTTTTGACAATTTCCAAAAATCCAAGGACTATTATTGCCAATTGTGAAATTCCAAGGATTAGTTTTGACCATTTTTGGATTTTCAGTTTTTTCCACCAAAACTAAATATGACAATTTATGATTAAAAAAGGACCTTTGGTGATTTTTCTTTTTGAAATAAATGCCTATGATGTCATTTTCAAAGCAAACTTGCTCGTTTTTCACATGCATCTGAAACATATAAAATGCAATTCATTTCTGAGCATTTTTAAACGTTTGGCAAGGATGAGGATATGGCTTGTCATCACTGCACCGAGGTTGGACAATGGAAGAGGAATTGTCCACTGTACCTTGATGAGTTGCGCAATAAGAGGTATAAAAATCGGCGCTGTGCCAGATACTCTTTTGATGATAGAATTATTTGCTTTTCCTCATAAAATAAATTCCGGGTATATGATATTGGATGTGGTATTCACATTTGTAATACACTGCAGGGACTTAGAGGAGCAAGGAAGCTTGCCTATGGACAGCAATACCTGCACGTGGGTAATGGAGCACATGCAGGCGTTGAAGCTATAGGCACGTTTGATTTAGTTTTACCTTGGTCTAGTACTGTCATTAAACGATTGACATTACGCACCTTCCATTGTTAGGGGTGTCGTTTCTGTTTCCTTGTTAAAAGATATTGGCTTCGTTCATGCATTTCTTGATTATGGAATTTCTGTTTCTTTAAATGGTGTTTTTACTTTAATGTTATTCCAGTAAATGGTGTGTTTGAAATTGATTTGCATGATAATGTGATTGATAAAAATAATTATGTCTTTAGCATCAATAATAAAAGAATCAAAGGTGATTTGGATTCTTCATTTCTTTGGCATTGTAGACTTGCTCATATAGGCAAGAAACGCATGCAATAGCTGCAACACGATGGGCTTTTGCAAGATATCAATGATGAATCATTTGATAAATGTGAATCTTGCATATCTGGGAAGATGACCAAGAAACCTTTACAAATAGTTTAGAAAGGGCTTCGATCTTCTTGGTATGATACATCCGACGTATGTGGACCACTAAGACATGTGTCAAGAAAGGGTGCTAGCTACTTCTTAACTTTTACTGATGATTTCAGTCGTTATGGTTATGTTTATTTACTTAAACATAAACATGAAGTCTTTGAAACATTTAAGGTTTTTAATAGTGAAGTAGAACTGCAACTAGGAAAGAAGATTAAAGCTCTTCGATCCGATAGAGGTGGTGAATATTTAAGCCAAAAGTTTAAAGATTATCTAGCTGAGTATGGTATCGTCCAACAACTCACATCTCCATATACTCCACAACAAAATGGTGTATCTGAGAGAAGGAATCGTACATTGCTAGACATGGTGCGATCGATGTTTAATCTTACAACTCTTCCCTTATCCTTTAGGGATTATGCTTTGGAAACTGCTGTTCGTATATTGAATATGGTTCCAACTAAGAAGGTCGATAAGACTCCTTATGAAGTGTGGTATGGGAAAGCTCCCAACTTGTCTTACTTAAAGGTTTGGGGTTGTGAGGCGTTTGTTAAACGTGACTCTGCTGATAAGCTGCAACCTAGATCTGTTAAGTGTATCTTCGTAGGATACCCAAAGGAAACTATGGGTTACTACTTTTACTTTCCACCGGAAAACAAAGTAATTGTTGCTAGGTATGGAGAATTCCTTGAAAGGGATCTCATATCTCATGAATTCAGTGGGAGAGTTTATGATCGGAAGATGATCTAGAAGATACAACACCTTCGAAAACACTAGCCAACCTCAAGTAGAACCCGAAAGTCCAGGCGTTCCACCGAAGTTGAAGTGGTTCCCATTAGTAGATCCGCAAGGGCTACGCGTGCACCTGAGCGTCTATGTCTCAACGTAGAAGCGATGAAAATTTGTTAGGGGATCTTGGTGAACCTGCTAACTATAAAGCTGCCATGATGAGTCACGAAAAGAAAAAATGGCGAGTTGCAATGAATGGGGAAATGCAATCCATGAAAGATAACGAAGTCGGGATAGAGGTTGACTTACCTCCAAATGCTAAGGTAGTTGGAAGTAAGTGGCTCTTTAAGATAAAGACTGACATGGATGGTAATGCACACACCTATAAAGCTCGTCTTGTAGCCCAAGGGTATACTCAAACCTATGGGGTAGACTACGAGGAGACATTTTCTCCTCTAGCAGACATTAGAGCTATTAGGATTCTTATAGCCATAGTTGCGTACTATAACTATGAGATATGGCAAATGGATGTCAAAACCGCCTTCTTAAACGGTCGCCTAGATGAGGACATCTATATGGCGCAGCCTGAAGGGTTTGTGAATCCAAAGTATCCGAAGCGTGTATGCAAACTTCAAAGATCCATTTATGGGTTGAAGCAAGCATCAAGGCAATGGAACAAGAAGTTTGATGAAGAAATCAAGAAATTTGGTTTCACTCAAAATCTTGATGAGCCATGTGTGTATCACAAAGCTAGTAGGAGTAATGTTATTTTCCTTGTCTTATATGTCGATGACATATTGATCATGGGAAAAGACATTCCAAGTATGCAAGATGTAAAGTCTTATCTTGGAGAGTGCTTTTCTATGAAGGACTTAGGGGAAGCAGCATTTATTCTGGGAATCAAGATCTATCGGGATAGATCAAGGCGGTTAATTGGACTAAGCCAAAGTGCTTACATTGATAAAATATTGAAGAGATTCAGTATGCAAAATTCCAAGAAGGGATTTTTGCCGATGCAAGTTGAACATGGCTTAAGTAATAAACTATGCGCGTCAACACTTGAAGAGGTGGCTTACATGAAGAAAGTTCCTTATGCTTCGGTTGTAGGATCTATCATGTATGTTGTAAGATGTACAAGGCCTGATGTGGCGTTTGCACAAAATATCACCGGTCGGTATCAACAGAACCAGTGTGAAACACGGCAAGCTATTAAAAACATTCTTAAGTATCTAAGGGCTACTAAAGAAATGTTTCTAGTGTATGGAGGAAATCCGGATGAGAACTTGATGTTACAGGTTTTTGCGATACGTCTTTCCAAACTGATAAAGATGATACGAAGTCTCAAACTGGTTATGTCTTTGTCATTAATGGAGGAGCAGTTAACTGGAAGAGCAAGAAGCAAACAACAGCGATGTCTATTACGAAGCTGAGTACATAGCTGCTTCAGAAGCTGCGATGGAAGCAGTTTGGATTAGGAAATTCATTTCGGGACTCGGAGTAATGCCCTCAATCGAATTACCTATAAATGTGTATTGTGACAACTCTGCTGCAATAACATTTGCCAATGAGCCTGGAGTCATGAAGGGCGCCAGACATTTTCCTCTTCGATATCACTATGTTCGAGAACAAGTTGACATAGGTGAAATCAATCTACTCAAAGTTCATACAGATGATAATCTAGTTGATCCCTTTACGAAGCCTTTGCCAAAAGAAAAACTTACTGACCATGCTGATGGGATAGGACTTCGTTTAGCTAGTATTTTCATGCAGATCTGTGATTAGTATTTGGATAAAGGATGTTATGAACAAATATTACTTTAATGAAATAAAATAGTTGTTTATGTTTATTTTTCATTTTCTTAATATTATATCCTATATTTGCATGTTTAATCCGTGAATAACTTATGTTATTCTAAATAGTCCGTTGTCGATCAATGATGTGGAATGTCATTGAATTAAGACAAATCTGAGTTTTGGTAGAATATACTTTTAAAGTATATTGATGCGTAGGACATACCAGATTCACATGATATTCAATGAATTGAATATATGACTCATCCCAACTTTACATGATGATACTTTATGGATCTTTGTCATTAAGTATATCATGAAGTGTTTATCCTCAGACTTGAGATACCAGATAGCTGATATGAATGTAGTGCATTTGTGTAAGATAGTCTAACGCTATCCGTAATTGGTAGTTATAAGGGCTATTTTCGGAAGTGTTGCAAAGTTCATGAGTTATGTTTGTAGTCAAGAGAATTTGTTCCTTTGAATTTGTTTCAAAGCATAATACTATATTTGGGCCCCTCGTAGGGTTGACAAGATGTTTGTATGGCCATACCCAAGATCTATCCGAATACGTTCGATGATTTGGTAATCTTGATCAATCATATACAACGAGAAACAGAATATTAACTTATGAAATGACTTGATCCATATTCATAGTTAATGTAGTATTAGTAACAAAAGGATAAGTAAAAATGATGAATCATTAAATGGTTTTTCCAGGAGACCATACTCGATTTGATCACAGGGGCATTGGCGTGTGAAAGCTAGACTAACTGATGTCATTACTATATTTAGTAATATCCAAGTTGGAGCTGAAAGGTTTTATGGATATTTAAATATATGTATGTCCGGATTCGAACTCGAGACTTCGGGATTGCACACATTACGTATGAGAATTGATGTAAATAATTAATATAAATAAAACGTTATTATTATTAATTATTAGTCACGAAATAAAACATAACGATAGTTAAATAATTAACGAGGTTTAGCTAACGGTCGTTAAATATAAACTATAAGGACTAGAGATGAAATTACAAAGTCAGGAAAGTTCTAGAATCCCTTTGGGATTATGTTTGGCCGATCGGTTGGGTTCCAAACCCAATCACACTCAAACTTGGTCACCAAGTTAAGTTACCTATAAATATAAACCTTTGTATTCATTCCTAACTGAATCTTGGATCACCAATATACCTAATTTCTCTTCTCCTCTCTCCCTCTTTGTGTGGCCGGTCGAAACACCCAAACCCCAAGGGTTTTCGATTTTGCTTAACTCAAAGATACAAGTGTTGGTTTTATTTGTGATTAAAGGAACTAGCTTTTCCACATCAAATCGCTATTAGTACGTGTGTACAAGAACGAAGGACAAACACGCTTGAGCTTGTAATCTTGGTGGTCGATTCTTTTGTTTGGGTCGAATTACATAAACCCTATAATTAGGGTTTTGGGTTTTGTTCTTGTTTAATCATCGTTTGATTCTTGAATTACTAAAAGGTACGCGTTTTCTTGTTCGGTTAATTACTTACATATATTATTTCTATTTACTTCCACTGCATACTTTGATGATGTTATTTGATTCATATAATTGTTATGAGTATTAAATCCAACAGTGGGAACATCAAATACAGCCCACAATTTGTCAAGTGGGTCACTAAAGGACTAGTTGCTTTTTAAGAGCTCTTTCTCGCTCACCTTTTTCATTTATCTCCTTCGTTTTTGTTTTGCCACAGGTGGCGCAAAGCTCAACTTGGCTTCCGCAAAAGAAAGCAATTTTTTTGAAGGACAGGATGTCCATATACATTTCCATGCCGGCGTTGTGCCAAAAGATGGATCTTCAGCTTGTGTTACCCTTGTCACGTTATTGGTTTCACTATTTAGTTGTAGATGAATAAGATCAGATACTACAATGACAAGAGAGACGAATTTCAGAGGCCTGGTTTTACCTGTAGGAGGGGTTAAGGATAAGGTCAGTCATTGCTTATTTACTATATCTTTTAACATTCTGCAACTATATATTAATTTTCAAGGATGTTTAGATATGCATTATTGTGACTCTGTATAATCAGAATTTGATAACTAGCTGCAGTGAAAAGGTTTTGTAGAAGATAGTTATGGATGTGCTTATAATATATTGATGTTTGACACACTGTTACTCTTTTCAAAACTAAAATAGATAAATGACCAAAAATGTTCTTTTGGTTAAAAAATTGTATTTTTCTGTGCAGGGTGTTGATGATATGGAGTTGTAGAACTTAAAGGTTGCTGTAATGGAAAATGATGGAGGAGAAACAAAGGGAAAGTTTGATCCCGAGAAACACATAGAGGTTTACTTGCCTGTTTGAGTAAATAAACAATGTGTTACCAATCTGATGCAATCAACCCTTGTGGGCTTTTCAGTTTTTCCTATTCCAGCAATTAGAATGATACTAACCTCGGTTCTGTGGGGATACTTTGCCTATATGTCTATTGACAGTCTTCCTGGCAATCAGTTCTGGGAGAGATTGCTGCTTTTTTTCATCTCGGCTGATAGACGTTTCAAGTAAGAGAATCTTCTATTGTAGAATACATATAAACTTTTGAGTTAGACTTAAACCTCCGCTATAGTTATTAATTTATAATCAGGCAGTTGGTTTCCATGCCAGCATAAACCTTTCCTATTAGTTTTTGTTTGTTAGATTGTTTTTGTGAAGCGAAGTTGGATAAATTGCTAGGATCATATGTTATGATAGTGGGAGTTTTTTTTAGAAGTTTTGTGGTTTAGGATATTAGTAGTGATTAAGAATGTGGTAATTCTTGAATAACGATGGAGTTTTAGGTTTTTGTGTGTTGTTAAGGTGGCTACATGTCAGCAAAAATGTATCATACGAGGACAGAATTGAAAGGTTTTTGTTCATAACATTAATGAAAAAATAAGTATTTCTCTTTAATACAAATTTGGACGTAAATTGCTAACCCTTGATGAAGCGTCTGATTGAAAAAATGGTGTAAATCTGTAATGTAAGTCTGACCCATTTGATTTTTTGTTGGTTCAATTGTTTTTAGGGATGAGCATTTCGAACCGAATCCCGGAACCGAACCGGAACTGTACCGGTACCGTACCGAAACGGTATCGATTTTTGAAATACGGTACGGTACCGGGACTACGAAATAAGGTGAAAAAAAAACGGGACCACTAATTCGGTACGGGACCGGTACCAAATCGGGAAATTCCCGAAAAAAAGTGGGAAAAACCCGATTTCCCGGTACCGGTACCGATATCCGAATCCCGTTCGGTACGGTACCGGTACCACTAATTTATGCTCGGGAAAAAATCGGTACCACTAATTCGGTACGGGATCGGTACGGGACCGGTACCGTGCTCATCCCTAATTGTTTTTATGAAGTGAGTTTGGATAAATTAAATGTTATGATGATTGGTAATTTTATTATTTTTATTTTTTTTATTTACTTAATTGGAGTTATGGTAAATCAGAAGCACATGAGGTCGGACATGAGGAGGCGAATGCAGCAGTGCGCATAAGCAAAGGCGCAGAACCGTTGATGCATTCACATATTTAAAGGATGTTCGTGACACTTTTGGGAAGGATATGGATCAGTATCATATTTTTTTTGTATGTGTTGAATGATTTTAAAATCAAAGGAAAACAATTGTTATATGTAGGACATCATTTGCTAGACAGTGGGTTATATTGGAATTGATATTACCTGATGGGAACTTCTCTAATGCAGAGCTGACATATATTAAAGACCATAATGAGGATACGAAGCTAATATTTTCTGTTGGGGAATATTGAGACGCATGTAACTACTAAAGAACCTACGTCGATAACATCCAAGGTATTTCATTTCGGAAAAGACTTTATCATTCAGTGATAATCAAAGGCATGTGGCTATATTAGACGTGCAAAAATAGATGGCCGAGGCGGGCTAAAAAACATATCAAAACACATATGATTCCTTCTATTGTATGTCAGATCAATTTGTATGCAGTTAGTCGATACTATGGATTTAAGTTGACATTGAATCAATTTACTTGTGATTAATATCAAACGTAGGCAATCGTTGCCCATAGGTACACCAACTTATACATTTGGATACCATTAAATTGCTGTATGATGGAGATTAAACATTAACTTTTTTAATTCAAAAAGCACACGAGCTGTGGGTATAAACATAGTTTGAATTTGTATCTAATAGTATCTAAATTTAGTGTCATTATAAATTTGGTTTGTTATTTATCACGACCTTATGCAATTGGATGGCAGAGCCATAAGGTGAAAGATACTTGACTAACATTCTGAAGTTAGTTTACTTTAGTAATGATGATGTTGTGAATTAGCTATCAATTGCAATCTACAACCATATAAAACGCCTCTGACCTCACTGAACCAGTTACACATACACCTCTTTTCTGTCAATCATGCATTACTTATATAATGGTTGGATAATGTTTATTAGAAAGAACAACGAGCAAATATATTACAGAAGCAATAACAATTCACATGTTCAACATATCACACTATGTTGTTTAAGTAGTCAAGTTGACTGAATAATATTGCTCTATGAGTCTACCTTACGGTTCCCCAACACCTTTATCTCATACTACAAACAAAATTACCTCTTTTTGTTCGATATTGTTGGGAAACAAAGAAGCTATCTATGTCACACCTGCACCAATTAGTATCTGACATAATCATTTTTTAACAGAAGGCTTTAATTTCTACGTGCCTATGTGATTCGATGTTCGGAAAGGTGGGTGACGGTATTTGGACACTGGGCTAGTGTTGCTTGATGGCGCACGTTCAGTTGACCATACTGAAGATATGTTAAGCACATTGCTATCCATGATTCCAGATATTCCGTATTTCCGGTTCAATCCAAGAGGGCCGATGATACAAGAACTGAAAGCAAGCTGGTACATCGTTTATACATCTCTCTCTGTTCAGTTCAATATTTGTGGATACATAAAAGTTGGTTCTTGCCAAATGCTTAATTGGTATCTTGCAAAATTATTTTTTCAAATGATGAGGAAGTTTTAATGGTTCTATTGTTTTGGTAAATCCAGGAAAAAGAAGCACATAAAAAGAAACGAGATATGAAGTTTGATGATTTTGTTGATGGGTTAGAATCCGAAATGCAGAAAGTTGTTCACATTTCTTGACAAATAAAAGTGGCCTAACAAGTTGATTTTTTGAGTTAATTTTTTTTTAGTGTTGCGATTTTAAACATTTTTTATCAGATTCTAAGCTGATTCTTTTTAACAAAGCATCACTGAAGCCACATGCTTATCGGTTTGAACAAGTCAAGAAGTTTAATTGCTTAAATATACTTATTGCGCTTAAAACCATTTTTTAATGAGATGAGAATGACGGTGATATTGATTATATTGATTATTGCTCACTCTTTTAATCTAATTCATGTTGCATATTGGACATACCTTTACAAAACTTTATCGGCTGCATTAAGGTCCAAAGGAGAAATAGTGTTAAATGTAGCATCAAGTGGTATTGCAGCATTATTGCTAGAAGGCGGAAGAACAGCTCATTCTCGATTTTCTATACCGATAAATGTAGTCGACGTATCTATGTGTCATATTTCAACAGATAGTGTCCTCACAGAACTAATAAGAATCTGTAAACTAATAATATGGGACGAGGCTCCAAAGACACATAGACATTGTTATGAAGCATTCGATAGAACACTTCGCGACATTTGCAGGACTGACCCATCAACACCTTATGAAAAGGCTTTTGCCAGAAAGGTAGTTTTGTTTGGGGGGTTTTCGCCAAATATTACCAGTTGTTACAAATGGAACTAGACAAGATGTGGTACACGCATCTATTAACTCTTCATATTTGTGGAAACATTGCAAAGTCATGCGGCTCACTATAAACATGAGGTTAGGAACAGGTTCAAATAATTCAGAGAGAAAAGAAATACAAGACTTTACTTTTAGCCGTTTTATGGATTATGGTAAAATCAATTATACTTATTAACCGTTTAAGTTAACTTTTAATAACTTTTAACTATATATTTGTTATACTAAATCCTAAAAAAAAAAAACCACAAATCAAAGTACTTACCTGCTTTTAGTCGTTTAATGGATTATGGTAACATCAATTATAGATCTTAACCATTTCATTTAACTTTTAGTTACTTTTTAGTATATATTTGATCCACTAAATTATAAAAATAAAAATCACAAGTCATACCCGTCCATCGGACGGGTTTTGACACTAGTATATATATATATATATATATATATATATATATATATATACACACACACTAGCCGTTTAAGCCCACCCAAGGGTGGGCATGACTTGTGATTTCTTGTTTGTTTAATTCCAAGTGTAAGTTAGTTTAGTATTTTTTATGTTTACATAGAGTTATATATATATATATATATTAACAAACAGTTGTTTTGTTATTTTAATTATGATATGATTTTTATTATTGCAGTTTTAAATTATTTGTACATGAACATTATATCCTAAATAGATATTTTTTTTTAATAATATGTTATTGTTATTTTAATTGGATTATTCTTATTATAATATTTTTAACACCTAACAACTAATGTTTATTATATTAACACAAATCGTATCAAAGAAGCTGATAGAATCAAAGCGACACCTTGGATCACCAACTGTTCATCTTCTCCAAGAATCCATTCGATATTTTTGCTAATATACAATGTGAGTTAGTTTATGAACTTCGTTTTTGCTTACTTGTTATTATTTTAATTAGAGTAAAAAAGAGTATTTTTTAGTATCCGACTATTTTTTTGGACCTTTAGTGTGCATGTTTAATTAAATATCATGTATTTGTTTGTTGGCATATGTATTTTGATATACATGTATTTGTTTGTTATTGCATGCTGTTATCGTTGCGAATTTGTAAAACCCCCTTTTGTTCCGTCTGATGTATGTGTGAATTGTTAATAATGATATTCTTTATTGTGCAATCAAAGTTTAGTGTATATAGGTCCAAAAATGCCTACTCCAATGCCTGTTTGCGATCAATTAGCCAGGGTTGCTGGTTCTAGGCGGGCAAAAGATATGATGCTTGTATTCTATGCCAATGAAATTGAAACTACCCAGCGTGCAGAGGCGGATCTTAGAAAGAGAGCGACATATATTCAAGGACGGGTTTGCAGAATGGGTCAGCTGGTGACGGAGCTGGAGATGTTTTTCTGGGAGGGATCTTTGAAATGCATTTCACATCTCTTGAAGGTCCAAAACGAAGATTCGGTGGATGCTGCTAAACTCCTGATGGATGTTATTAATATGAAGGAGCGCCTTGAAGATTTGTTTGTTATGGTGGAGATGTTGAAGGCGTTGGAGTATTAGTGGCGTCTGGTTTGTTGCTATGGTCGTTTTTGTGTTTTTGTTTGTAGTATTTATGGGTTAGATGTGGGGTTTAACTATCTTTTGCTTGTGCTCTTTATGTAAGTATGATGTTTGTTTATTACTCTGGATGATGATGTTAGTATGTGTATTAATTATGACTTAATGATCTTAATATATTTAGATGTTTAGTAATGTGTTGTCACTTTATGTTATTTTTAGTTTATGTTATGCTCTTGTTTAGGATTGTTAGTGTTTGTTATTATTTAATTTGATGCAAACGTATGTTTTATGTTATTTTTAGTTTATGTTATGATCTTGTTTAGGATTGTTAGTGTTTGTTATTGTTTAATTTGATTCAGTCGTATGTTGTAAAGGGTGTATTCCATATGCCTTTTATTTGTTATTTAAGCTTTATGAATCAATAAAAGTATTAGGCAGTTGTTTATCTGTTTTGACGTTGTGTTGTTTGATTGGTTACTTAGCATTTTCCATCCAATATAGATGGCTGTTGAATCCATATATTATGTAAACAAAATGTTGTGGCATGACATTGTGTTGAATCCAGGTATTATGTAAAAAAATTGTTGTGGCAAATATGTTTTTGGGCGCCTCCAATCATTAGTAATATTATTAAATCATGTTGAATCAACAACAGATTAGCAATAATTGTCGGGGGAAATATGTTTTTAGGCGCTTTGCATCATTAGTACTATTCTTAAATCATGTTGAATCAATAACAGATTAGCAAGTGAGAAATCATTAACGAAAGTAACAACTTGTTTAAATTTAAACACATAGTTTCAACAATATCTAAACAAAAACTGAAAAGATCCTGAAGGTTGTGTCTTCAAAAAAGATGCACACCCCCAAAATACCTGTTTTGCAGCGGAATTGAATACCTGGGGCGTGACTGCCATAACATCACAGTTACAGTTATATTGAACGACCTAAAGTGTCGTTTTGAAAATACATCGTTTGATTAAGTAAAATACTCAGAGTTTACAAAGAATAGGTCCCAAATGATAGTCAACATGTACGGAAATAAGTTTGATACAAGCCAAACGATGTTTTTAAAGTGCATAAATCCCATGTGAGACGCGTCATCACCGCGACTCTATGATAAGTACACATGCATGCCATGAAGTGTATGCCTTAGATACCTGAGATAAAACATGCTAAAAGTGTCAACACAAAGGTTGAGTGAGTTCATAGAGTTTGTGTTGTCATGAAAAACCTTTAAAGAACGTTCATGCAGCAAAGGCATTGCAAATCCACTCAGTTCCAAGTTCCGCCCATACAAAACTTGCAACCTGTGTGTTCGCAACCCACTGCCAAAATATGTATAGTTTATGTTCGAGCACACATCGTCAAATGAGTTCACATAATAGTACATAACTTAATGTATCAATAGTCAATTGATATAGCACATAATATAGTATAGTTTCAAATAGTTCCAAGTCCGTTAGTTCATGATTGTACCAAGTCCGTTACTTCAACATTATACCAAGTCCGTTAGCTCAACATTATACCAAGTCCGTTAGCTCAACATTATCCAAGTCCGTTAGATCGTGATCATACCAAGTCAGTTAGCTCAATAGTCTATGATATAGAAACTCTAAGTATGGCAATACTGTTATTTCGTTTGACTAAACATTCAGTTCAGATAAACATATAGTTTGCAAATAATCATGATTGTCATAAACGTTGTTGAGCATGTATCTCCCCCAAAGATAGTTCAAAACAATTAAAAGAGGGGCCATGAACTCACGGTAATCCTTAAAAGTTTAGAGTACTTATGAAAGTAAATGAAAATAATTGAGCATGTATCTCCCCCAAAAATAGTATAAAACAATTAAACAAGAGTTGGGGCTATGAAACTCACGGTAATCCTTAAAAGTTTAGAGTACTTGTGAAAGTAAATGAAAATATTTGAGCATGTATCTCCCCCAAAAGTAATTCAAAACATATAAAAGTAGGGGCGATGAAACTCACCTGATGCAATGATTATGATGACAAAAGTGGATATACTGAAATGAGGTGCAATCTTTATCTGCAACCTAATATGAATGATATGTTCTAATGTAAGTCATGAAACAATGTCGTACATGCAAATCCACATGTAATCTATACCACTTGTGGATTTTTGAAAATGTAGTGTATCGTTGAAATATACGTTTGTGTCATATTGTCCAGTTATAAAATACTTTATAAGTATTTACGTTGAAACAACATCCTATGATAGTCGTTAAGTGATAAATCAAGAAAATATAGTTACTTTGATAATTTGTAAATGACTAAGTAGCTTCGAGAAGCTAGTCGTAACTTGGTGAATATCGAATGTTAGAAAACGAACTCAACGGTTTTAGAAAGCTTGTAGCGATATCTAAAAGTCTTAGCTTTTAACTTTTGATAATAGAAGTCTCGATCATAGAGAAAAATACAGATGAAGTAAGGTAGTCGAGCTAAAAATATAGTTTATGAGTAGTTTTCATAAAAGTTTGAGAGATCGTATATTACTCGTTACAACTTCGTTTGACGAACGGTTGAACATTTTAGAAAATAGGCTAGGTGAACTCACTTTTACTTATAGACATTATTTTCTCAAAAGTACTCTATCGATAAGAAAAACGGCTCCAACCATGGTCCTTCGCAATAACCATTTTGGCTTATTAGAAAATATATGAGTTAATACTTGTGAAAATAAGTACATATTTCAAACGCGTGTAACTTAGTCGTTATAGCTTGGTTTTCTACGTTTAATATATCCTCGGAATCGTGATAGTATGTATTAATATATTTTTGATAAGTCAACTCTTCTAGTTTAAGTTTATAACTCGTTTTTGACCTATACAAATTCCTGGACAGCATGAATATTTTCAGAAAAATAGTCTTTGTCGTTAAACTTGAAACTAACGTATCTTTTTCGTTATAAACCCGTTTTAACCCGTTCAAGCGGCCACGGTTTCGTTTTTAAGTCTATTTTCTGAAAATATAAGCCAAAATATCTCACAACCTACTGAAATTTCCAGATTTTACAAAACGTGACAGCCCTCAATTATATGTTGTCGAAAATGATTTTTCTAGTTCAAAGCTTGTACTAAACCCTTCCAATCAACACCAAAAGTATTCTAAACCTACCATACACCTTATTAGGGTGTCATAGGTTCCTAAACTTCACCAAAAATAATAAGGTTCATAAGGATATTAATAGGATAAATAAAACTCATTGTAAGTAGTAAAATCAAGTATAAGTGGTATGGATCATAGAATACTTGCATGATTAGTACTAGAAATATGAAATAGATCAATAATAGGTATTGTAGGATTATGGAAAATATTTAGAAACTTACTTGAGTGATTATGAGAAATTGGTGATGGAAAACTTAATTAAACTTCAAGGTTTTAATCCTAAACCTTAACTAGAACACAAAAATGGATCTTAATAATTCTTGATCTTGAAAAAATGATGGACTTCTTCTTGATCTTGATCATGGCCGAGCACCACAAGAGAGGAAGAGAGAAAAAAAATATATCTTTTTGGTGTTAGTGAAAAAAAATGAAAAGGAGGTAACAAAATTGGTTTTGATAACTAAGATATTTCCTAGACATTTAGCTAATTAGGTATAGAGTTAGCTAGAAATCGATTTTAACAGAACAAAATAAAATATATTGAAGTCATAAAAATTATAAAATTATATTTCTCGCAAGTATTTTTTGAATAAATAATTATTGTATCGAAATTACGTAAACCGTCGTAAATATATATATATATATATATATATATATATATAAAATTTATATACCAAAATAAATTCAAAACATCGGGTAAACTAATAATATAATTTTTATAGTCTTAAAATGAGTATAAAATTATATCTAGACAATTGTCGGAAGTGTCGGATCAATTATCCAAAATATGTGATCGTGCGATAGCGTTTATTTAATAAATAAATATACGTTAATGAAATATGCAAACTCATGCATGAACTAATATGAAAGTGATGTTACTGATGATATGTAGACTAACTCTAGTCTATATGATGATTCTCAATGATGTTCCATGAATACGCAGCTTAACCCTCAAGGTTACGCGTATTTGATACACATAAACCTAGTTTACGAAAAATGATGAATAGTGAATCATGATTAACGATTTTTCTTCTGAAATGAATAGTGTTTCGTGAATAGTAAATTTTGAAATAACTTCTCAAAGTCTCAAACCGACTTCAAAAATGATGAATAGTAATCGGTGAATAGTAATTTCCCGAGATGCATAGTGAAATTTTCAAAATTTGATAAATGACTTGAAATTACGATTTGTTACAAAGGAGGTTACAAATTTGTAAATGTATGTGCAATACACAGCTACACTGCGATTGTATATTAACAGACATGAAATATAGCTACTCGTTGGTTGACACCGTCGATAACCTTTGTCTGATAACACATTAGTTTAATGCGCATCATCTTGTGTTCTTCAAAGCGACAATCTTTTCCAAATTGATACCAGTTTCCTTCCATGACCAAAGATTGAATTTGAAAAGGGTTTGTCTGTTTTAAAAGCACTTGTAAATTGATTTCATATACGACATTCATGTGGACAATCTCTTCTTTTCTGTACTTGTGCATGTCCAAGTCATCCCAGATTGGTGAGTTGATTATCTGGTTGGTCACATAAGATTTTGCATATGTTAGAATGTTGTACTACTTTTATGAAATGTTTTTTTTTGCGATGTTATTAGTAATATATTACCAGTTTGCAGTAGTAGCCAATATCTGGATGGAAGGGTGTGTAAACAACTCTGTCTTCATTTATGTGAGACGCGTGATGGTACCATGTGCATATGTGTTGCATTCTCACGTCTGCAATAATAAATTTGGTGTTAGTTAGTTAATTTCTTTATAGTTTTTTCCCAATATTTGATGTTTTGTTAAAAGTTTAAGTTATTTATAAAATCAAATACTTACCATGTCTATCGCGATACATAAGTGGTCTTGGTGGTTTTTTTAACAAAGTTGTTCGTATATCTTCCCTGCTCAATCCTAGGCCATCATATCCTCCTATTACGACAACTGATAAGGTATATTTGCCTAGGTTTTTGAACACAAGCTTCTGACCACACTCTATTTCTGCTGTTACTACAAAGTTGTCCCAACCGGATCCTGTGAATGCATTCATTCTAATGACTCTATCCTCCCATGGTTTTACTCTCTTGTGGCGAACTTGGAATGTCAGACTAACGTAATGGAGTGTGAAGGTGTTTTTCCAAATATCTTGTAAGAAATCCCCTGGCAGTAACTGCAAGTAATTTTAGGAAATTGTAAATTTAGATAGTTTATGAAATTGATAAGTTAGATATAGATCGTGTTTTTTACCGTGATTCCTGGGGTATAAGTTGACAAACATCTGATCATTCTTGGTCCTATAGTACGCCTGTCATACCCTGGACACTCTGATCCATTTATGTCATATCATATACCGTAACATAAAAGTCTTCTTCTCCTTGCCTTATAAAATGGATTGTTGTTGTGTTGCGAGGCACATTGGATGCAACAAAGGCAATCCATTCTTTGTCTGATAGTATCCATTTGCCATCTATGTTTGTGATCTCTGTTTTGTACTATCATGGCCGTTCAAGTACAACATGTTGTTTGGAGTCATAAAGTGCTCTGTAAATACGTCGGGGAGAATCTGTTTTGGTAATTGTAAAGTAAGTGATATGCAATTATTCCTGCATTCATAAATGCATTGTTTCTATAGCTTGTATATAACGTAAAATTAGATGGTTTAGTTTTACCTGTGCATTTTCCGGGGCGTCATGAATGTATTCAAAAAGAAAATGTTGTGCCATCCTGTTTCAACACTAATAAATCAAGAAAATGAATATAAGTTTTTGGTTGCTAATAGTAATTGCTTATGGTGAAGGATACATTGACTTCAGGATAGTAGTTTTTTGATTTACAATGACAAACATTCTGTAAAGCAAGGTTAACCTATGTAAAGCAATTCCTAAGTTTAAATCCAATATTACAATATGAATATGTTGTGAGAATGATTGTTGTGGTATGTTAGTGGATGATGGTTTCTACACTCAAACACATTAACAGAGCATACTTATTATAAACTTTAATAATCATGATAGGGTTTGTTTAGGTTATATCATATATCATTGTTATTAATATCAGGGTTCATAATCAATGGGGCAAAAATATGTTATACATGATTCTAAGTTGATTTTAATCCTATCATCGATGATCTATGCATACCTTATTAGGTTGCAAATCGAATATATAGATAAATCATATGAAAGTATGGTTAATTTACATATAAAAAGTGCGTTTGCGATTACCTTTAGATCTTTGAAGGATTTCGTTATTGATTAACTTGATTTGGTAGGAGCAGATTTTGGTTGGTGGTTATATAGGGGATGATGAGTTGTGAGGTTTATAGGGTTTAGATTCATGTGTAGGTATTTGTATATACTAGATATTCGTTTTTTTTTCTTTTTTTTTTAAGTAAAAAAAATTATTTTTGGCTTTTAAATAAATCTTCTCCTTTTGTTTAAAATTTTCTATATTATTATATTCGTTATATGGTTTGAATAATTGATTTAGATTTAGTTAAAATTCCGAACTAAAATAAAGTTTTTGACCTCAATATATTGTTATTTAGGGTGTGGTTTTGTATATATTTAGCAATTCATGAATGATGTTATTTGATTGAGTGATATATGTTTGACCGTATTGTAAATGTAAATTGTTAAATAAGTATATCATGTTTTGTTAAATTGTTATATGTAGTTAGTCAAAAATTTTTAGTTGTTGAAGTTTACGATTTTTTTTACGTCCATTACTTATATGTTATGTTAATTTTTTTTTTTTTTTTTTTAAAGTTGTAGCATTTGTTTTTATTGTTTTATTTTATACATGATATGAGTTAGAATTGCATGTTAAATATATATAGTGTTGTATAAGTAAAATAGGTAATTATTACCTATATTTTTATACAGATTAATTTATTCTTAGTACTTCTTAACTGATTTTTTTTGTTACATTATTTTAGTAGTAGACTCAATATAACATCAAAAAGTCTTGTTTTATCTCCGATTATGAGCATCAAGTTTCCAGTATTGAATCGATTTTGTTGGGTTCAGTAAATACCCAAACCCCTTAATCTAGGATTTGAATAGAAAATAGCCCAAGTATTTAATCCGAACACTAATCAGGTCACTGAGTGCATAGCCTCTCAGTGAGTCATCTTCGGGATACCCAATACGAGGCGAAGGAGTCTCTCCACTCAGTAAGGCGGAACTTAATGGGTGAAGACTGAGTCAAGAAGAAGATGATGGATTCAGTGAGTGATGACAATAACTCATGAATCCCTAAGATTCCTCTCCAACTTCTTACATCAAGACAAACTGAAGTAGAAGACTGAAGGATGTAAAGATCAAGAAAGAGCGGGACAAGACAGGAAAGTTTGAATCAAATAAGACGAAGTCCTTATCAACCAAAGTCAACTTTCCCTGAATGGCAAAAGATCGTGCCTGTCATCACCGAGTTTAGGAAAGTAGTCTTGTCTCTTACCTAGAATAGTCTTTGTAAAATGAGACAAAATACATCAAGATTTTGTCTTCGTATGATGTCAGCTTGTCACTTAGGAAAGAGTCAAATATCATACATGTATAAATAGCATAAGAGATGGAGTGAAAAGATTAAGCTTGTGAATTGTAAAACACACATACACGCAAGCCATCTTTTCACTCCTCCAAATACAACTTAGTTCCCGAGATAGCTCAGTGAGCTCTAAGAGTTGTGCTCAGACTTAGCCTGAGCTTAGAGAGGAATCACCCAACTTTGTCATTTCAATCCCAAGTACTATTCCGCAAGTACTTGGGTAACGTATTCTTTGTTGAATTATTTCTAATAAGAATATGACGTTGAAAATTACTAAGTGTGTTTTCTTTATGTTAATTTCAGTCATAGTTCACTTTTAACTTGTTTTAAAACTGTTAAACTGTTTTAAACGATAGTGAACGGGAACAACAAGTGGTATCAGAGCAAGGCTAATTATAAAACTCATTTTTTGGCCGCTCTAAAAGTTTTTAAATTAGGATCCTTAATGGCTGAAATTGATGTACCCCAACTAGTCGATAAAAAGGGTGGAGCTTATTCAATTTGTTGCCCTAGACTTGAAGTTGGCAAATTCAACAAATGGAAAAAGCGAATGCTTTGCTATTTGATTGGGATGGAACCTTATTATATCAAGTGTATAAATGAAGGTCCATTTGTCCCAAAGATTGCTGAAGGGTTGCCCAAACCTCAAGCTCAAGTGGACCAGTGATGAAAGGAGAGTGTTCAACCAGGACCAAAGACTCAAAAGTATCATAATATCTTGTCTTCCTGACGATATTATGGAGTCTCATATAAGTCGTAGTACTGCTAAGCAAACCTGGGATGACCTAGTTCATAGTCATGAAGGACCATCTGATACCAAGGAAAACAGGATAATGGACTTGAAACTTGAGTATAACACCTTCGGGCTAAGGACTCGAAACTCTCTCTCAAGCTTACACCAGATACAAAACTCTTTTAAATGAACTTTCAAATGATGGTGTTAAGTTGTCTAAGCATGAAATCAATGTTGGTTTTGTAAACAGTCTCCCCGAGAAGTGGTTGAATTTCTCTCGGGACTCGTGAATGCTAATCATATCCAAAATCTTGAGCTTCAATTTATGGGAAATTTGTCTATGAGGAAAACCTCATCAACAGACGATACCTAGACTTAAAGAAGTCTCGGAAGTCAAGAAGTCCCGACCACTACCTCATCACCAATATCAACCGCTTTTCTAACAATGTAGTTCAAGATTTTCAAGAAAACTCGATGATGAGCCCGATGAGAGATCAAGTAAGGAGTACCTAAATGACCTGAATGCTGAATTTCAGGAAAGGGCACTCCTCGCTAACTCTCGAAGGTTTATAAAAAGAAACAAAGGTTTTTCAACTGCTAAAGCAAATGAAGACACTGAATGCTATAAGTGTCATAAAAGAGGCCATTTTGCAAAAGACTGTTTTCAAAACAACTTCAACCCTCTTACAAACCATCGGGATCAAATCAGTCTTGTGATTTAGCAAATTTCAACAAAAAATCTATCAGTCTCATCAAAATGTTCAAAACAAATCTGATCTTAACAAAACCATTGATTATGAAGCTAAGTATAAGAAAGCAAAAGCTAAGCTTGCATTGCTTGAGGCCAGTCCCTCGAAACAACAAAAATTGTTCAATCTGCAGGGGTAAGAACAAAGGCCTTGTTGTTGAAACCTTTGACTGGGATGAAGAGCCAATCTCATCGGATGATGAAATGGTACATGTCAGTGCTCTAATGGCTCTCTCGGAAGAAGACAAGCTAGCTGTTGGGAAGAATCATGCTAGGAACAGGGAATGGGTCAACATCACAATGAAGAAGGTAAACACTTTACTTTCTATGGATGATGACTCGATTGGCGCTTATATGAATTATCTAAATGTTGACCTTAAGTTTGTAGAAGAGCAAAGATGAATCTTTTTCTAAGTACAAACAAGTTAAGTTTTGAATTGAATAAGTGTAGGGATGAATTGCTTATTTTAAAACAAGCTAAGCTTGAGGTTGTCACTTTGCAAATTCAAAACACTGAACTAGTTAAAAGAAATCGGAATCTTCAAGATGAACTTAAAAGGCAAATGATGTTCTTAAAAGTTGGATGCTAAGAATCCTGTGGTCTTTGATACTGTGGGAGCCCCAGTAGCAAAAAGAGAGTCATAGGTGAAGATCATCTCCCCGACTCTCTCAACAAAGACCAGTCTCCTAAGCCATTTGTGTCTGGTGGCATGATTACAAGTATGTTGGCTGATTCCAGTTCCAGTGAATGGATTGAACGAGTCAATCCTGAGAGTAAGCTTCCAAACTTCGATTCTGGAAGGATTCAAGAGCTCGAAAGTCAAGCTCTAAAGAGCATGCTTGGACTCCCGATGTGCCCAGTGGTACTGAACACATCTCTCGAGTCAAGAATCTCAAGCACCGCTTCCACCACTGAAACCTCTTCAGGGTGCCGCTCCAAGCTCTGAGCTTACTCCACTGCAATTCAATCCTCATTCACCAAAAGAAAAGTCTGGACTTGGTAGAACCATCCTACAAAGACAAGCAAAACTAATCCAACAAGAGTCTACTCCCACTGAAACTTCATCATCCACTGTCCCCAATGGTGATCAAATCCAAAGAATCGACCGAACTTGTGAGGAAGATTACTGAAAAAATGGAATCCATTGAAAAGGTCCCTGAACCAATCAAGGAGACAAAGTCGCTTCCTCCAGACCTCAAAGTCTAAGTCAACCTCCAAAAATAAACAAAAGTGTGAGCTGTGTCATTACACCACCCATACCATCGACAATGCTATAGAATCCTTTTTGCATGATCTGCAAAAGGATGATCACAGACAGCAGATCATCCACAGATAACATCAAGCAAACTATACCAAAGTTGGTCATCGGTATGCTTCATCCTCTAAAACTGCTCCAAAGAATAGAGCAAAACCTTTTCCCTCTCGCCTCATTTGTGGGTTCAATGATCATCATCGATGATTGTCTCATGAATACATCTTTGCTGTGATATATGCGGTAATCCGACTCATGAGACATCCCAACATGACAGTGTCATTCATGCAAGGAGAAATTCCAAACAACCAAGAGTCACCGAGTCATCCTCAGCCTCTAACTGCAAAACCTGTGGTAGCACCATGCACACAACTACTGACCATGAATCGATTGCTAAGTTCAAAGAGACCTTGAGATCCAAGCCCACTGGTAAGTGGGTCACGAAGAGAAACTAATTCAGTTTACTACTTGTGCAGAGACATGCCAGGGAGCCTATCTGGCATCTAGACAGTGGATGCTCAAGAAGCATGACTGGTGTGAAAGAATATCTGCACAAGTATGTAAAGGAACCAGGGCCCAAGGTAGTATTTGGTGATAACTCATCATGTCCCATTGAAGGTTATGGTTCAAGAACTGCAATGGAATAGTTTTCTCTAGAATAGCCTATGTCAACGGTCTCAAATACAATCTCATCGTGTCGGTCAACTATGTGATGAAAAATTCATTGTACAATTCAATGATAAACAAGGTACCATTTTTAATGCCAACAAGGAAGTTGTGTTGATAGCTCCTAGGAGAGATGATGTCTATGTGCTTGACATGTCAACTCTCTCCCAAGATGGAACTTGTCTCTTTGCTAAAGCCACTGAAACTATCAATTGGTTGTGGCATAAGAGACTTTCACACTTAAACTTCAAAAACCTCAACAACTTGGCAAAACAAAACAAGGTCCTTGGCTTGCCATCACTGGTCTTTGCAAAAGACAAACCATGCTCTGCTTGTGAAAAGGGTAAACACCACAGAGCATCATTCAAAACCAAACAAAATTTCTCCATCAAAGCTGCCTTCACCTCCTGCACATGGATCTCTTTGGACCTGTCACCCCAGATCAATCCAAAGATGAGAAGTATACACTTGGCATTGTTGATGAGTTCTCAAGATACACTTGGGTATACTTTCTTTCTAAAAGAGTCAAGCGCTGATACAATAATGTCATTCATCGGAAGATTGAAAACCGTAATGACATAATGTTAAACAAATCCGAACCGACAATGGCACGAAGTTCGAAATCAAGAACTTGAGAGTTTCAGTGATGAAAAAGGAATTTCTCAAAATTTCTCATCTCCTTATACCCCTGAACAAAATGGGGTTGCTTTGAAAGGAAAAAGAACTCTCATTGAGGCGCTAGAACTATGTTAAATGGCTCACCCTCTCAAAACATTTACGACAAAATCAGCTGTTACACCCAAAACAGGCCAGTCATTGTCAAAAGACATAATAAAACCCCATATGAGATCTTCAAAGGTAGACTTCCCGACATCAGCTATTTTCATGTGTTTGGATGTCTTGTGTTCATTCACAACCACAAGGATCATCTAAGAAAATTTGATGCAAAAGCTGATGATGGATATTTTTAAGGATACTCACTGATCTCCAAAGCCTTCGTGGTTTTAACACAAGGAGAAAACAAGTTGAGGAAACCTTTCATGTCACCTTTGATGAAAGCACTGAAAGCATCAAGTTCACCAACACCTCGGTGGAAGAAATAGGAATTGATAACTCATCAAGATATCCTCCGATGAGTACAACATCAACTCAATTCCTCATATCAAGTGATCCGACATCTCATATTATGTCTTACCTCACAACCTACCCCAACCAACTATCAATGAGTTCATTGAAAATCACTGTCCTGCTGATATGTAACAATGATCCAAATGATCGGAACCGTAACTCATGTTCCTCAACTTGATCAAGACATCTCTACAGATGTTCTAAATGATTCTGTGGCCCTTGCACCTGAAATCATATCTGAACTCCCAGTGACATCTTCATGCTCGCACCCAGCACCACAAAGTAAGTGGACAAGATCTCGGGACATTGAGCTTGTAAACATCATTGGCGAACCCACCGAGGGTATGCTCACTAGAAGCATGGTCGCTAGTCTAACTGCACTTCGCCAATGAATGTCTATATGCCGATTACCTATCGACATTGAACCCAAAAGTGTCACTGAAGCTCTAAAATACCCAAGCTGGGTTCAGGCTATGCAAGAAGAATTGCAACAGTTTGATAAAAACAAGGTCATGACCTTGATCAAATGTCCTCGTGATGTCGTAGTCATAGGAATGAAGTGGGTTTTCGAAACAAAACTGATGAAAATGGCACGTCATTAAAAACAAAGCAAGACTTGTAGCCAAAGGTTACAGTCAACAAGAAGGCATTGACTATGATGAGACATTTGCTCTGTTGCAAGAATGGAAGCCATCAGGATCTTCCTTGCATATGCAACATACATGAACTTTCTACCAAATGGATGTTAAAAGTGCATTCTTAAATGGTGATCTCAAGGAAGATGTGTATGTTCAAGCAACCACCGGCTTTGAGAGTAGTGAATTCCCTGACTATGTCCCAAGCTTGACAAAGCTCTTTATGGACTTAAACAAGCTCCCAGGGCATGGTATGAAACTCTCTTTCTTGATACAAAACAAGTTTGTCAGAGGAAAGATAGACAACACATTGTTTGTCTATAGAACCCAACAGGATGTGATACTAGTCCAAGTGTATGTTGATGATATCATCTTTGGCTCAACAAACTACAAACTTTGCAAACAGTTTGAAAAACTAATGACAAAGAAGTTTGAAATGAGCATGATGGGGAACTCACATACTTTCTTGGACTACAAATCAGCAAACCGATAAAGGTATATCCATCACCAAGAGAAATACACCAGAAATCTCTTGAAGAAATATGAGATATTTGACTATGCCTCGGTGAAGACACCAATGGTTCCACCTAACAACCTTGGGCCTGATCTCACTGGCAAATCAGTCAATCAAACTCATTTCAGGGGATTGTTGGCTCACGATGTATCTAACCGCTACTAGACCGGACATACAATTTTCGGTCACGTCTAATAGCAAGATATCAGTCCAATCCCCAAGAATCTCACCTCACTGCAGCCAAGAGAATACTCAGGTACACGAAAGGAACCCCAAACCTTGGACTATATTATCCAATATGCTCAGGGTTTGATCTCAAGGGTTACTCGATTCGATTATGCTGGCCGCAACATGGACGAAAAAGTACCTCGTGGTCTGTCAATTTCTTGGAGGAAAATTAGTATGTTGGAGTGCAAAGAAGCAACAATCAGTGGCTATGTCCTCACCGAGGCTGAATATGTAGCTCTGCAGCAGGATGTCTGTGCAAATGTATTATGGATGAAAAGTCAACTCAATGACTATGATATTCAGTATAAGATGGTTCCCATCTTTTGTGATAACACTAGTGCAATTGTAATTTCCAACAACCCTGTACTACATCAACGAACCAAACACATTGATATCAGATATCACTTCATCGGGGATCACATAATGAAAGGAGACATAGAACTTCATTTCATCCCTACTGAATATCAACTGGCCGATATCTTCACCAAACCCTTGGATGAACCTACCTTGAGACCGAAAGTGAATTGGGAATGCTTGACATTGAAAGTCAAGTATCGAAAACCAATCTCAAGAAGGCCTCTCAAATGGTTCATCCTCCCCGAAAATCCAAAATAAACCTCTCACTGAATGAGTAAGACTCATTCAGGGTCCCCGACACTTGACAAAGAGCATTGAATGAGTAACTAATGGTCCAAGTATCAGTTACTTTAATGTCCTAGGTTGGTAACTATGCCAATTTAATAAAGGAATATATGTCTCTTTGTCTTACTTTCATCCCACTTGGCATTTAATGCCTCTCACAAAAATATCAAATTGATATTTTAATCACTGCAAAAGTGCACTTTTATGTGCAACGCAATTCCCTTGAAAATCGTGATTTTTACTGCGGGTAATGGAGTGGTAGCATTAAATGGGAAATTCAAAAGTCTTTCAAAAACCTTCTTTTAGTTTTTCCATTTGTGCACAAAACACCCCTCTTATCACTCTATAAATACCCTCTTCTCAAACACAATCAACACACACAAATCTTTTCTGCAATCAAACTCTGTCAAAATCATTTCAAAAATTTCAAAACATTTGTGTGTGCTCAAAATCTCTTTTGGAAAACCTTGTAAACATTCACAAAAGTTTTTCTCACAAACTAGAGAGATCTAAACATTTCGATTGTTCTTGCCAAACATTTTTAAACCCTAAAACTTCTTTAATAGATATGGCTAGAACCCAATCTCTCGGTTTGCTTCTCGAGTGGGTAGGGGATCTCAAAAACGTTGAATTCAAAACAAACAATGTCATAGGTAATTTTGAATACCCTGAAAATGTCCCAACCTATAAAGACATTGTAAAATTTTTGTTCAACTGCCCACTCAAAACGGCCTTTGTAAAATGTCCTCAAGAGGTATACCCAAACTACCTCAAGGAGTTTTGGGCTACTGCTAAAGCCTTTGACCCGACACCTTCAACTGATGAGAATAACCTTAGACCACTCGGGAGTATCTCATCGGGTTCGGTCTTAATGGGGGCAACAATATACCCTGGATTTCAAAACCTTTTGCACTTCAACAGGGTTAGATTACAAGAAAGGTGTTTATGTCGCCCATCCTCGAACCTTCCACGTGAAGGATGGGTTAAAACAAATCGTTTGGATCCCACATTTTGGACAGACCCCATCCACTAAAAGTTCATTCCTCGTGGCTTGGAGGATCTTTTTCACTTTTGTGATTCAGGTCCTCGGCGGGAACCACTCATCCATCGAACAGTTAACTCCATTCAGGTGATGATGGCATACTGCCTGATGAATGGGGTCACTGTCGACATAGGGGAGATCATTTACTGTGATCTTGTAACGAAGCTACAGAGCAAAACTAGGACGAAGTATATTTCGTATCCTAGGTTTGTCTCTTGTGCTTTACAATCGTATCTTGGGTGCCAATTATACTCGGATGAAAAATTTGGAAATTTACGGCATCCCGAGTCCTTCAAACTTTCAAAAGGACCCATCCCTTGTCACACCTATAGAATTGACGCCCATATGGTTGCCGTAAACAACTGTGAGGGATCGTGTCTCCAAACCCTCGCTCTTAAAAGGAAAAAGGGAAGTCTCGGTGGGACTAAGACTAAACCAAAGTCCCAGGCCCTAAGGCTTCGTGAGCACCGCCTAAGAGGCACAAAAGGCCCGAGACCAAAAGACACCCACTCCACTGTGCAACAACCACCCCCGTGACAACGAAGGACACCGATACATCACGCGGTGCCCTTGGTCACACCTACTACTCCCCAAGATCCGAGGGAAACAAACAACCCGGTGGTAGGGCGCCTTCCACAACGCCCGGTGATGACATTAGCAAATCAAAGCCTTTGTCCGAGGGCACACCGACGATCCCAAAGACTCGAGAGGAATCAAACAACCCGCCGATAGGGATACAACATTCACCGACTCCGCTAAAGGCACTGAAACGCCACCAGGTGTCTCGGGGGTCACGGGGACAAAGACTTCGGAGGGAAAGAAACAACCCGCCGATACGGAACCCAAAACCAATCCTCGACTCCGAAGACAGGAAACTCCCACCGTGTCCGAGGGGTCCACGGGACAAAGACTCGAGAGGGATCAATACCACCGATATGGAACCCATTCCCACTCCCTTGTTAACGGTTGCCGAGGTTACTTGAATTGCTACAATCTGATGATGAGCTTGCCGAAAGTGATGATGAAATCTTATCACCGAGAAGAAATGGACGCCGAGGTTCAAGCTGAACAAGAACCTCACCGATCCACAGAGCATACTAAATCACCGCTAGCCGCCAATGATGACTCCTCTTCATCCAGCGATGAATTTGCCGATTTGATAATGTTCTCCCACTCATTGAAAGACGACTGCTCGTTCGATGGATCACCAAAGCATCAAGAAGGTTATATTCGGGGTCACCGACACATTATGGGAGCAACACACCGAGGTCAGCTGCGAGCTATGCCGATCTAAAGGCTGAATTACATGGTTTTGATGAAAATGTTCATGAGCATAGGGATCTGATGTATGACAACATTCACCGACTGGATGAAAACATGGCTAAATTCCTCAAACATCTTCGAGGTGTAGGAACCATGATAGATGAAATCCGGGAGTTTGTCAAAGAAGACCCAAAGACTCAACTCTAAAGTCCGGAGGCTACTTGAGGCGACTTGAAACAATCCTCAAACCTCACCGAACGCTCAACATGCTCAAGTCTGCAAATGTTCGGTCTTCCATCCTCACCCAGTCTCTTCAAGCTATATTGGACTCTATAAATACGCAGGTGACTACTTTAACTCAGGCCTCGTCTTCTATGGCTTGGAATCTTGGTCCACGAATGACGGCCTTGGAATTATCTCATGCGAACTTGGATGCAAAGGTCATCGGTCTTCAAGCGATACTTCAGACATAAAGGCCATGATGACCGAAATCTATCGCCTTCAAAGGTCAAGCGGTCGGTCCCCTCAGCACCTACTCCAACTCTTGCCCTCACCGACGCCTTCACGGCAACAGCTTGAGGGGAGAATATTGTCGAAGAAACTCCTCTTCAAACCGAGGGGAGGCGTAGACCACCGCTCGGCGCTCAAACATCATCATCATCACACCATCTCTGCGGTACCAATCTCATCACTACCACCTCCAAAGGCAACAACACGGCGGTCTTAGCACCAATCTTGACAACAACACCTCCCATCATTGCATCATCTTCCTCAGGACAAAGCAAGGGCAAAAGCATACCGACAACTCTGAACCCGAGAGGATTCCCTACAAAATCGGTGACATCAATATCTCTTCACTCCTCAACAGCTAACAAAACACCTTGCTAAAGAAGAGAGGAAATTGAAACAAGCTGAGGATGAAAAGACAAAGGAGGCATTGACCAAAGTGATTGCCGAAGAAGCTGAAAATGTGGGAATAGATGCAAGCAAGCTCAAAAGGGTCGAGCAGACGAAGTTCATGGAAGCTCAGTCGCTCAAATGGTGCAATGAGAGCTCGATATGAAGAAAGAGAAAGAAAACTGAAGCTCTCGTGCAAAAGCGAATTAAAGAATATAAGCTGACAATGACCGCCAAGGCTTCCCGAAAAATCATCGATGTCAAAATCATTCCCAACACCAAACCGTTGGCTATGAATGTCTACAGAGGGGATGACAAAAGACACTTTGAAGTTCATGATCCATTAAAATTCAGTGACTTTGGGATCACTGAACTTGATGAACTTGGTCCGATCATTGGAAAGAAGCAAAACAAGGTGGTCAAGGAGCTGATGAAGATGCTTAGCAAAAGATATGAAAGGCTAAGGGAAGCACCAACCCAACTGAGAATTCACTGCCTTGATCGCACCTCAAGGATCTCAACCACAAGCTTCCACGGCAAAAGGAAAAGAGTTGATTTCCAACCCGAGATCAAAGTACCGGCCTTGAATGCAACAGAGAACTTCCTGAGGGAGTAAAGTTTGTAAACTGTCTAGTGATTGAAGAGCACGAAGAGGGCTATTCCACATTGATGTCTACGGAACCCCTGCATTTCAAAGATGGAGTGACATTGATCGCCGAGTGGCCGCAATGATCAGCTATATTCTGTGGCCTCTCGATCCAATCCCCAAAACGTCGTTCTGTCAAGACCGAATGCCAAGATCGAGACCATCCCGACAGGGAAACACTCATCAACAAGAAAGTGAAGCTTGAAGCACTGGGTATCCATCTGGATTGACATCATTTTGTTTTATCTTTTGTACTAGTGATAGGAACTATGTAATCGATCAATAAACGATGTATGTTTTATTCATTTACTCAGTGTTCTTTATTGTATTCATTAGTACATTCAGTGTAAGAAGAAGCCTCTTGCTCACTTACATCGATCAACCACTTAGGCTATTTGTATATCCAAATAGGGGGAGACTGTTGGGTTCAAGAAATACCCAAACCCCTTAATCTAGGATTTGAATAGAAAATAGCCCAAGTATTTAATCCGAACACTAATCAGTCACCGAGTGCATAGCCTCTCGGTGAGTCATCTTCGATACCCAAGATTTAGGCGAAGGAGTCTCTCCACTCGAAGGCGGAACTTAATGGGTGAAGATCGAGTCAAGAAGAAGATGGTGGATTCAGTGAGTGATGACAATAACTCACTGAATCCCTAAGATTCCTCTCCAACTTCTTACACTGAAGACAAACTGAAGTAGAAGACTGAAGGATGTAAAGACTAAAGAAAGAGCGGGACAAGGCAGGAAAGTTTGAATCAGATAAGACGAAGTCCTTATCAACCAAAGTCAACTTTCCCTGAATGGCAAAAGATCGGCTCGGTGTCATCACCGAGTTTAGGAAAGTAGTCTTGTCTCTTACCTAGAATAGTCTTTAAATGCAGAGACAAAATACATCAGTATTTTGTCTTCTTTATGATGTCAGTTTGTCACTTAGGAAAGAGTCAAATATCATACATGTATAAATAGCATAAGAGATGGAGTGAAAAGATTAAGCTTGTGAATTGTAAAACACACATACACGCAAGCCATCTTTTCACTCCTCCAAATACAACTTAGTTCTTGAGATAGCTCAGTGAGCTCTAAGAGTTGTGCTCAGACTTAGCCTGAGCTTAGAGAGGAATCACCCAACTTTGTCATTTCAATCCCAAGTACTATTCCGCAAGTACTTGGGTAACGTATTCTTTGTTGAATTATTTCTAATAAGAATATGACGTTGAAAATTACTAAGTGTGTTTTCTTTATGTTAATTTCAGTCATAGTTCACTTTTAACTTGTTTTAAAACTGTTAAACTGTTTTAAACGATAGTGAACGGGGAACAACAGATTTCTTTTCCCCTCTTTATATTTTCGTTTTTATTTTTTTTAATCGAATGCCTGATATTGTATCTTCTTTTTTTTCTTAGTGATTGAGATTTTATTTAATATTATTGATTCTTGATAATAACTGTTTTTGTTTGTTCAGATATTGTTTTTTATAACAATTTAGGGTTAATTTTAAGATTGTATATTTGCATGTGCTGTTTATTTTTTAGTTTGTAAAACCCCTAATTTGTTAATTTTATTAGATTAAGATATTCTTATGTATTATTTTATTAGTTAGATATTATATTGTGATTTAAATGGTTGTATTTTATATTGTTGTTTATTTATTGTTGTATCTAAATTTATTGTTTTGTTAGTTTAATAGTTTATGATCCTTTAAATTAGTCATGTGTTTGATAAATCAGTTGTTAAATGAATGTGAGTGTCCCTCAAATCCATCATGTATAAAAGAATATGTTAAATACAAACTACTTAACATCCTTTGATTATCAAGACCTTTTAGTGATTACGACCATTAAGTATATACCAGTGTAAATATACTTACAATACTTTCATACAACAAGTCTTATAAGGTTTTTTTGACTTTGTGAAGATAATAGTGTGATTTGTGTTAGTTTAATAGTTTATGGTCCTTTAGATTAGTAATGTTTTTGCTAAACCAGTTGTTAAATGAATGTGTTCCATTAAGTAGGGTTGTGCATTGTAATTATTAATGGTTTGTAACATATTATATAGTTTACGCGATCATAATTGATTTATAAAGGATGTTATTTAGTTGTTAAATTGGGAATTTAGTTAGATTTTGTTATGTGTGTGTTTGTTGGTTTAGTGTTGGCAGTTGAGTTTTTCTTGTTGATGTAGTTCAATATGGAGTTGCTGTCATAAATGGTGTTGTGTTGTGTTTTGTATTTCCCGTTAAGTGTGGTGTTGTGTTTATTATTTGCCGGTTTACGTTTGAATACTTATAAGGTGATGTGGTGTCACTTTAATTAAGTCTACTCCTAAACTCTGCAATATTCATTGCTACTATCAGTAATGCTCATTGCTACTATCACCATTGATAAATCAAAACAAATAATTTGACTAATTGCCCAATTGAATCATAGTTCATCTTTAATGAGGTATCTTTTTTGTCTTTGCATTTGTTACTGTCATTCATAGTTGGTCTGTTAGTTTTCATTTTGAATGCAGATATTAATGTTATTTAGTAAATGTAATTATGGTTTTGTTCATATTTAGGGTTTAATACTTGATTGATAATCAAATACTACGTAATATATGAAATATGAAAAGTAGTATCCTTATTTGTGTTTTGCCCTGTTTTTAACCAAATATTGTTTCCATAATAATAATAATAGATCTAAGTGAAATTTCGTTTTGCAAACTTGTTGGTTACATGGTTTTATTGAAAGTTTGTTTTGTTTACAGGAAAATGACAACACAACTCTTGGTTGATTATAATCATGGGCAACATATGGGTACTTTGGTATGTATTTTATTTTTGTTAATTGGTATATATGTGTGTTTGATATTTGATTTTTATTTGTTGTTTTTATTTGTTTTTGCAAATGCTTCCTGAGTACTTTCATATAAACTATTATAATGATAAAGATTATGTTTATCAGATTAACAACAAGAGGATGAAAAGAAAAGTTTATTTGAATCGTGTAAGTGGTACCGACGAATGGTATTTTTCTGGGGATTCATGGAATAATATCATAGACTTGAGTAGTTATTTGAATATAAGAATGATACATTTCATTAAGGAGGGTGTCGACATGTAACACCCCCAAATCTCGGTACAGCGGAAGACTTAATCAAGTTTTCGGGGAGTTACTATTGGATTGGTATCGCACACAAGTATAGCCAAAAGATAGTCATTTAACATTCAAAACCAATCCCAAATTTAAATATTCAAAACATTTAATCCAAAAGTATAAATATTAGGCCCAAAACATAGTTTAATAAAATAGGTCCCCATAGTTTATCAGAGTCAGAAATGATCCTTGAACCCCGCCTTCTTGCCAAGCTTCCACCGATCAAGTAATCCAAACATCTCTCAAATACCAGAGAAATCATGCTAAAAGGTCACTTACTGGTGAGTTCATAGGTTTAAGTTCAACAAAATCAGAGTGGACCTGTAAGAGTTGATTTGCTATGCAAGACCTAAGATAGATAAATACCGTTTCACACACTGATCCTACCCGGATCTCCAATCATATCCTACATTCAGGGATTACTCGGGCCCCGCGACTCTAGTCCAGCACTGTCGTGGAAAAATCTAGAACAATTTCCAACCCCGGACAAGGTTGAGGGAGAAGTCTATTCTTAGTTAGGCACGGTTAAACCTAGACTAAGGCAACAACTACCGCACATCTATCTAAACAGTCAAACATATAAGCAAATCCAAATAGTTTCAACGGTCCAAAAACAATAGCATGATTCTCACCCCAATATAGTTAAAACGTATATAAAAGTGGGGCTATGAAACTCACCTCAAGCAATCAACGCACAAATAAACACTAGCAGAAGAATACGGTAATCACGGCACAACAACTATCGACTCGGCACAACCTATTAATGTAGACCAACTTTAGTATATATATTCCTCAAAATCAACGTTATCTACCCCAATGTATTCCACTTCTTTATTTCCACAAACGTCTCGTTTCACCATTTAATCCTAGTGTTTGGTATTCCTCGTGTGGGTGTATCGACTCAATATGATGCCATGAATGCACTCAAACAACCAATATGTTATGTTTCGCAACATAATATGCAACTCCATTCAACACAATATGTGACTCAATGCGACACAATGAGACCTCGAAACGATAAGCTCCATAGTCCAATAAGTTTCGGAATAAATAGTAGACCTTATCGAATTCGTCAACTCGATAAACTCATTTATTTACTCGTGTCGCTTATTATCCCATAAATCAATCGTATCCTAAAGAGTCATAAGGATAATTCACCCATTAATATGGTTACCCAACGTACCTAGCGGGCTCTTATTAGATTCGTCAACCTAATAAGTCCGCTACCTACGTGGATCAACACTATTAACCTTAGCTTATCTGTAACCCATGCACATAACGTAAGTAAATAAATACTTAACTAGTATTAAATGTCCACAATAGACATTTATCGATAAACGTGTACGCGAAACATTAATTACTTATTTATTACAAAACGTTTCTAATTTAGTCGTTAGTTTCCATTTAAAAATAGTAAATAACAAGATAAAACTCGTTATCAACATTTTGGGTACAAAAGCCCATTTATTATTTATATTTCATAGTTTATTAGCATTTTCATGTATATATATACATTTCGTCAAATTCCAATATTAATCTCATATCGTTATTCGTTTCGAGTCCACAAGCACGAGTCATAACCTCTCGGCTTTTAATCAATCAATAGTCCAAATTATACTAAAGTCCATGTTACGGCTTTGTCGGAGTCAACTATTGACTAAAAAGTCAAAGTAACCGTAGCTCAAAGTCAACAATATATATATATATCAAGTCCAAATTTAAAAGTCATAATAGCGCAATTCAATCCCAAACCAACTCAAAACAATCTCGCCAACCAATCAATCAACCAAATATACCCGAAACCAATGTTATGACCCTAATGGTCATGACACAGTCGCGGTTAAGACCACGTGAACCAAACAAGCTCTAGAAGCTTTTCGGCTCCACGCATCTCATCCAAACCTCAACTACATCAACCAAAAAGCTACCAAATCGACTCGACCCGGACCCGTCGCCCAAGTGGGTCACGTACACCAACCATGAGCCACGTACGTGGCCTTGGTGGTTCGTACGCTCCATATCTCACAAGCAAACACAACCAAATCACTTCCACAACATCCTAATCCAATCATTCAAGCTCCAATCACTAACCAAACACAAAACCCATCATCTATCTTAACCAAAAATATGAAACTAGACCTAAAATGCATAAACCCATCAAATTGATACACCAAACACTTACCAAACACTAATTACTTGTTTATTTAGACACTAATTAGACTTAATTTCATGTTCCACCCAAAAGCCCCAAATTTCATCATTAGGTCAAAACCCTAGATTGCAATTCATGGCTTCTAATAGCTTAAACAAGCTCAAATCTTGTTCCATTTACCTTATTCAAGTACCAATTGCAAAACCCACTTGAAACCCTAAAAGTACGAATCTTGATTCGAAGATTTGAAGGTGTTATGGAGGTCCAAATGGAGCGTGTAATATATGGTTGGAAAGAGGAGAAAGAGAGCTTCAAGATGGTGGTGGAGGTGGGTGGTGACGCGCCGGTGGTGGGCCATGGTGGCTGGAACAGTGGCCGGCGGCCAATAGTTGGTGGCTAGGCTTTGTTTTAGAGAGAGGTTAGAGAGAGAAAGAGGGTTGTGTGTGTGTTTTAGAGAGATAATGAAAGAGGTGAAATGGGGAATTGATGGGGTATATATACTAGGACACTAGGGACCTCAAAATAAATAAAATATGGGGAGGGGGTGGCCGGCCTAGGGGATTTAGAGGGGCCGTGGTCGCCATTTTTCGTAAACTATCCCGTTTACCCATTCCTGAGCTCATATATTGTCCCCCGAGTGTCCCACGACGTTCATTCGACTTTCTAACATCGTTATTTACGTTTTTCCACGAGTTTTGACTATTTATTCGTCAATTTTCGACTTAGGGTCTAAAGGTTACAATAATTCTCGTTTTAGGCTTTTCTAGTGCCGAATCGAATAGTGCCTACCAAATAAAGTTAAAACTCATACGATAACTCATTTAATAATGAAATAATCCATAAAAACCAATAGACGATATAAAATCAAGTCATAGTTTATAAAAATAGTGATAAAGGCAAAAGCTCGGTTTAGTTTAACGTAATGCGGTTACCTAAAATAGACACCCTAAATTGCCAGTTGTCACAGCCTCCCAGCCTCAGAAGAAACCCGTCTCGGGTTTCACTCCAAGTTTCTTGGTGTCATGAAAAGTTTAGGATACTTCCTACGGAAAAAGTCCTCACGTTCCCAAGTGAACTCCGGTCCATGCCGGGAGTTCCAACGAACCTTAATAATCGAAATACGGCTATTCTTCAGCCTTTTAATCTCACGGTCCATAATCTCAATCGGTTCCTCAACAAAATTCAATTTCTCATCAATACGAATATCTCTTAAAGACACAACTATGTTTTCCTCCGAAAAACATTTCTTAAGATTACTAACATGGAAGACATTGTGTACACTACTCAGTTCCGATGGTAGCTCCAGGCGGTATGCTACCGGTCCGATTCTTTCCAGGATTGGAAAGGGACCAATATATCGGGGATTGAGTTTTCCACGCTTTCCAAAACGAATCACTCCTTTCCAAGGAGAAACTTTCAACATAACACGATCTCCAACCTGAAATTCCAAAGGTTTACGTCTCTTATCGGCATAACTCTTTTGTCTATCACGAGCGGTTTGCAACCGATTACGAATCTGTACTATCTTCTCAGTGGTTTCTAAGACAAGTTCGGGACCTGTAAGTTGACTCTCGCCAACTTCAGCCCAACAAATAGGAGAACAACATTTTCGGCCATACAGTGCCTCAAATGGGGCGGCCTTAATCCTAGAGTGATAACTATTGTTGTAAGAGAATTCGGCCAAAGGGAGGTGTCTCTCCCAGCCTTTGCCGAAATCAATAACGCAGGCTCTAAGCATGTCTTCTAAAGTCTGAATGCTGTCTGTAACGATCTCTAAAAGTAGGATGTAAAACGACTATCCCTATCGGAAATGATAGATATCGGTACTCCATGACGCGATACTACCTCCTTAAGATAAAATCAAGCAAGCTTATCAAGGTTATCGGTTTCACTAATAGCTAAGAAGTGAGCAGACTTAGTTAAACGATCAACGATTACCCAGATAGCGTCATTGCCGCTAACTGTTCTCGGTAATTTAGTGATAAAGTCCATGTTTATTCGCTCCCATTTCCATTCCTGGAGTTCGGGTTGAACTAAGAGTCCTGATGGTTTCTGATGTTCGGCCTTAACTTTAGAACAAGTCAGGCACCAACTGACATACCGAGCTATATCGGCTTTCATATTAGGCCACCAGTAAAGTTTCTTAAGATCCTGATACATCTTATCGGCTCCGGGATGAATAGAGTATTTTGATTTATGCGACTCGTGCATAATCAACTCTCGGATTCCACCATAAAATGGTATCCAGCTTCTGTCTTTGAAGCATAATGTTCCGTCGGAACGCTTCAAGAAGCCGTTTTCACTTTCTACCATTCCATGAAGATTCTCATAAGGACGGTTCTCTTCCGTCAATGCCTCTGCTTGGGCGGCTAAAATTTGAGACGGTAAGGGCGAAACAATGGTCATTCCTAATGATCGAACGAGTAGGGGTGGAATGTCCTCCTTACGACTAAGTGCATCAGCCACAACATTAGCCTTACCAGGATGATAACGAATCTCACAGTCGTAATCACTAAACAATTCCAACCAACGACGTTGTCTCATGTTCAGTTCCTTCTGATCTAAGATATGCTTCAAACTCTTATAATCGGTAAATACTACACACTTGGTTCCATACAGGTAATGTCTCCAGATCCTAAGAGCAAACACTACAGCACCTAACTCAAGGCCATGGGTGGTGTAGTTTTTCTCATGCTTCTTAAGTTGTCGGGATGCATAAGTAATCACCTTCTCACGTTGCATCAAAACAGCACCTAAGCCTTTATGCGAAGCGTCGCAGTACACGACAAAATCTTCGCTTCCTTCAGGAAAAGCTAGGATGGGCGCACTACACAACTTCTCCTTCCGAAGTTGGAATGCTTCTTCTTCCTTTTCTCCCCATTCATACTTAACATCCTTCGTGTTAGTTTGGTCAGCGGCTTAGCTATTTTAGAAAATCCCTCAATGAATCTCCTATAATAGCCTGCCAACCCTAGAAACTGTCAGATTTCTGATGGGTTCTTAGGAGCTGCCCATTCCTTAATGGCCTTAATCTTAGCTGGGTCAACATGAACACTTCGACTATCTATCACATGACCTAAGAATTGCACGGACGGAATCCAAAATTCACACTTAGAGAATTTGGCATACAGCTTCTCCTCTCTCAACAATCCTAAAATGAGCCTCAAATGCTCTTCGTGCTCCTCACTACTCCTAGAGTATATCAAGATGTCGTCTATGAATACTATCACAAACTTATCCAGGTATGGCTTACACACTTGGTTCATGAAATCCATGAAAACCGCTGGCGCGTTGGTCAAACCAAACGACATCACTTGGAATTCATAGTGTCCATAACGAGTTCTAAACGCAGTCTTAGGGATATCCTCCTCTCGAACTCTAAGCTGGTGATAACCAGATCGTAAATCGATCTTAGAAAAGACACTAGCTCCTTGGAGTTGGTCGAATAGATCATCTATTGTAGGTACGGATATCGGTTCTTCACTGTTAACTTATTCAATTCCCTATAATCGATACACATCCGAAACGATCCATCCTTCTTCTTCACAAACAACACCGGTGCTCCCCATGGTGACGAACTCGGTCGAATGAATCCCTTCTCTGACAACTCTGCCAACTGCTTAGACAGTTCCGCCAATTCTCTTGGAGCCAGTCGATAAGGTGCCCGAGCTACGGGTGCCGCACCGGGTATCAACTCTATTTGGAATTCCACTTGTCGGACAGGTGGAATCCCTGGCAGATCGTCAGGAAACACGTCCGGAAATTCTTTAACAACGGGTACATCGTTAAGGTGTCTTTCACTCTTCTCCTCACTTTTCTTTTCAGAAATTCGAGCCAAGAAAAGACAACCTCCTCTATCGATGTACTACTGGGCCTTAATACAAGAGATGATGCTCAACCGGGAAGGACTTCCACAGTCGCTCCGATCTCCTTGTATGCTCAGAACTTTTCCGCCATACGGTAAACGCACAATCTTCTCATCACAGATGATGTGTGCACCGTTCTTCGACAACAGATCTATTCCGATAATGACATCAAAACTTCCTAAGGTAACTGGCAATAGGTCTATACTAAACGGGCAGTCTAGGAAACTTAAGGTACAACCTCGAACTACGGTGTCTATCTTCTCTCTATCCCCATTAGCTAATTCCACGTCGTAACTAAACCCTAGAGGTGTTTGGGAGATTCCTAGTAATGGCATAAAATTGGTGGATACGAAACTCATATCCGCACCAGTATCAAACAATATGGAAGCATAGCGATTATTGAGAAGCAACGTACCCGTAACTACGTTAGGGTCCTCACCAGCTTCCTTCCCAATAGCGTAAACACGTGCTATTCCCATGTCTCTCTGCTGATTCCTAGCACCATGGTTTCCCTGGTTTTCCACAACCTCACGCTTCACAGGGTTTAAGCCATTACCTCCTACACCTCAGTTAGCAAATCCTCCTACATTACCGGGATATCCTCTCATCCACGGCTCTCGGCACTCATTCTTAAATTGTCCCTTCTTTCCACATCCAAAACAGGTGACAGTGGCCTTCTAGTCTGTAACACCCCCAAAAATCGGGTTTTAGCGGAAGCATACAAGTTTTGGGTGCTACTAATTGGTATCACAACACAAGCATAGAATAAAAGGTTTTTCTTAAGGAAACTCATTTATTTAATAAAATAATTTTTTTCAATAAAATTCAATACGGAAATAGGCCCATAATAAATAAGCGGTCCCCAAATACAAATATCAGAGTCGTCTATGACCATGCCATGCCATTGCCCAAGCGCCTCCAAAAGTAAACAAACGCCTCAATACCTGAGCATGCTAAAAGTGTCAACACGAGGTTGGTGAGTTCATAGGTTTTCATAAAAGTATTGCGAGTTCAAAAGATCCTTTCGATCATTGTGGCGCCCACAATGTCGCGAAAACAAGGTTTACCTTTAAGGAAAAGAATAGAAAGGTGGACCACAAGGTTTTCAAGTGCAAATCAATTCTCATAAACAAGTCAAATATAATCGTGGCATAACCTGCCTAATTAACAGTATCAAAATATTTATCCACAAAAATAGTTCATAAACAACCACTTGGACCATATCAAAATCAAACACTACAACGAATATAGTGTCACGCAAGCTTAACTATTACGCAGGTTAAGTCATGAAACCATCACTAGATAGCACGAGCCGTGACTATCTCTAAACACACTAACAATCGACATTTTATACGTCATGGCAAGTTGGTGCATTCACAAATCTAGGTAAAGTCCTTGGCAAGTTGGGCAACCAAAGTCCAGACGGGGCGGCCATTCCCAATAGATCTATCCATAACATTCGCACCATCCTGAGCCAGGATGTAACAATTCATAACAACGCTTGGGTTTCTAACCTTAACCTAGCACGTAATAGCTCACAAAAACATTTTCAGGTCCAATCCAAAATAGTTCAAGCACTTGTGTCTACATAAAACATATTTAAACCATATCACGCATTTCATCAAACCAAGTAACAATCATTTATTCAAATAAATCAAGCATTTGCATTTAATAAAACGAGCATGTATTCTCCCCCAAAACAGTTTAAAAATAAGTAAAAGTAGCGGCCATGAACTCACCTTGATACGAGCAACGCAAGAATCACAACTAACAAGACTAGAATCAAAGAGCAAGCACAACCAAATCATGAAGGAAGGCACGTCGATATCCAAAGAGTACAAGTACAAAGGTACTACATCGTCACGACCTAATAGTATACGTATTATCTCAAAAAGTAAAATAATATAATATCCAAAAGACAGCATGTCTTAGTTTTCATGGAGCACTCGTGTCAAACGTTTCCAAAAATTCCAATATCAATATCTCAAAAAGTTTAGTTTTAACGTTTCGTGTGGTGGTAAGAAAGCAAAGACTCCAAACACAACTCACGCCAAAAGTATACTAAAATGTAACTCACACCAAGGATGAAACTCACGCCAAACATAACTCACGCTAAGGCATAATGTATATCCCAATACATTATAAGGAGTAGTCAATAAGTATTGACCAAGACTCACGTTGAGTAAATAACGACGAGGAGAAAGTCGAGAAGACAATGACAAAGAAACATGTCAAAAAGTAAGTCTATTGGTAGTTTCGGTATTTACCCAATAATCCCAAATGATTTGAAAAGCCAATTTGAGTTTATAAGAACACAAGTTAACATTTAAATTAATAAAGGATTTTGCGATTTGGTAAAACTCTACTTTTCGTTCCTTGTCGGGTTTTATAAATAAAAGAGATTTAAAAATAAAAGTTTGAGTTTAGTATGTTGGATGAATTTCGGCATGACTAGTCCATTCGTATAACATTCCCAAGTCGTCGTGACTTGAAAATAAATTTCTTAAAATAATATTTCCCGACAATTTAATATAAAAACAATAACGAGTATTCATTGTTTATTAGACAATTTTTCTTTATTGTTTTCGTTGCGAATCAAATATATTAAATTCATAACGAGTCTAATATATTGCATTCGTTTCAATTCCAATAAGTCCAATTTGTCCAATATTCAATAAACGTCCAATTTCCAATAAGCGGCCAAGTCCAAAATCAATTTATTTCCGTATCAATGCATAATCCAAAACTAAATTCCCGCTCCAATTATCGAGCATTAAGTCCAAATATAAATTCCGAATGTATCCGAAACGCACCAATATTATCATTGCTCCTATTATTCAATTACCCAAAGTTTTGTAACGTAATAAGACCAACACAATTTAAATAGTAACTCTAATCATACTCCCATTTACTTTTAATTTGGATTAGCCTATTATAAATCCCAAGCACCCTTAACTTTTCTTGGGCTCGTGACCCACTAGAAATAGGCAAGTTGAAATAATTTTTACAAACTTATTTTCCTTCCAATTAGTCCATATTCTTATAATAACTCATGAACTTTTGAACCAAATTTGACTCAAATAAATAATCTAGAAGAACATAAGCGAGAACCGGTCAAACATGAGGCACAAATTAATTAACAATTACGAGTCCAATCCGACTCCATTAGGACACACGCGAGCTAAACCATTCCTTGTAGTTCGACTCGAACCGAGACACTTGCAACCAATACTCACAAACTAGGACAACAATAACAACCACGATCAACCCGTATCACAATCAATTTAAGCAACTCATTACCAACCAAGACACAAACAAACCGGTTCGATTCGACTTAAGGGTTTCTGTCCTTCGACTAATTATTTAAAAAAAATACATCACACTACCAACCATATCAATAATCAACTCACTACTCAACCCAAGAGAAAAGAAAGAAAAAGAAAGAACGAGCAGAACTATGGGTCATCAGACCCGACTCGACCTGAACATAAGTTTCTGTCCCGACCCGACACAATATCATAAAAAAAGCAGAAAGTCACCAAAACAATGACTCAATCCGGGTTTGAACCTGACCAGTACGTGGGTGCAAATACCGATTCAACGAGGGTCTGACCCGACCCGTACAAGGTCCAAACCAGACCTGGAACGAAACTGAATTCAAAACAAACACCCTCTTCCGATTAATCACCACATGAACTAAGCTTTTACCACACGAAATCTGTCAAAACTGCTTCTATTATCGTTTTAACAAATGTTACCATACAAAACAAGATTTAAAACGTTTTTAATCCCTTTATTATCATTATCCACGAAAACATCAACCATAACCGATTACTAACCGGCTTTTAACATAAAATAAAATCAAAAGATATGATTAACAGGTTTTCGGCTTACCATATGAACACGAAAGAGAAAAGAAAAGGAATGAGAGGAAGAGATAGATGCAAGATGGATATGAAGATTCACGAGCCACAACAAAACTGAATGAAACACGAAACCCTTTATCACAACACGCTCTTTTTCACCTCGAACCAACCCTAAACTTAACCCGATCTTGAAACCATGGCTATTTCTCTTCGCATCGCAACCCAACAAGTGGGGTGGTGGCTGATGACTGCGGTAGAGGTGGTGGATGTGACGGCCATGGTGGCGGCTGAGGATGTGGAGGATGGAGGCGGCAAGGTGGGTGGCGGCTGGTATGTGATGGAGATGATGAGGGTAGTGATAAAACCCTAAGCCTAGATGTTATGAGTCATAAATAAAAGGTTATGTTTTATTAATAAATAGCACAAGGACCACTTTTGTAATTATCCAAGTACAAGGGACGGCAGTGTAACTTCTTTTCAGGGGCCATTTATGCATTTTTTGTAATCTTTCACGAGATAACGATTCGGTGTTCATTTGGACTAGTAAACTAGCGATTCAAATCACGAAACTTGCGCCATTGCGTACAGAATAATTTTCTCGATAAAATGAGTATTTACTCGACCAATTTCTCACAAACTAAAATAACGAACAAATCAAATTGATTTTACGAGTTTACAGTTGTGCCGGTACGCGTTGGGTCTAATTTTCACGTTTCGCGAGATAACTTTCTCGTTTTCACGTCAAATGAGCTCAGGAAAGTTCGTAAATGAGAAACAGACGAATTTTCTCGAAAATGAATATCTGGAAAAGTGCGAGTTGTTACATACTTCCCTCCTTATCGGAATCGCGTCCTCGCGATTCAATTCGAGTTATCCGTTAGATTTGAAAAGAGATATAGATACTTTCTCAAGATTCAATTTTCACGTTTTCACGCGAACTCGAGATGTTTCTTAGAGTTTCCCCCGATCAGTAAAAAAAGGAAAACGACTTTGCTCAAGTCATTTGACTTCGCGGGTCACGATTTCGATAGGTTCCTCAACACAGCTTAGGCGTTCGTCGGTACGGATATCTCCCAGCAGGGACAACAATTTCCTTCAACAGCGAGGCATTACCTCAAATTATGCACATGTAAACGTCGTGAATAGCTAAGTTCTGGTAGTAGCTCAAGTCTTTAAGCCACTAGTCCAACTCTAGCAAGAGTCTTAAAAGGATCAACACAACGAAGATTAAAATTTCCACGTTTACTAAACGTATCACACAATCCATGGTGAAATTTTAAGCATAGCTTCGTCTCCAATCATGGAGTCTCAAAGATTCATGTCATCCGTCCATCTTAGCTCTTCTGATGATCGTGAGCAGTTTGCATTCTGCTTTTAATACGAACAATTTCTCGGCAGTTTCATGAACAATTTCAGGATAGTGAGTAGGGTATCCCCCCACTTCAATCCCGACAATTGCGGAGCGACATCTTCAACCATAAAGTGCCTCGTACAACGTGGCTATGGTTATGGGAAAATCCAGCCAATAGGAGGTATCTATCTCAACCATTGCCGAAACAATCACGCAGACACGCAACGTGCCCTTTAACGCTTGAATGGTTCTTTCACTCTAGCCAATAGTTTGTGGATGATAAACAGCACTCATACCAAAACTTGTTCTTATGGCTTCTGGAGTGATTACTAGAAACTTGATGTGAAGCGACCTTCACAATCAAAGATGATAGGAGTCGGCACTCTATGACGTGTGACAATCTCCTTAAAGTCTTAAGGTTTCTGTTGGGCCAACAGAATCTCCGTCGAAAAGAGAGTTACGCAAATTCAGAGTACGACTCTGAAGGAGAGCATTAATTACTACTAGAAATCAATAGATTGATTCTGTAGTGCACTTAATACTTAACACATAAAGATACAACATTCAAATCCAACGTCAATATTTCCAAAATAATTTGACTACCAATCGATATAAAATAGAATTCTAAATACAATTGAACGACGATGGTTCCAAAAAGTTATGCTAAAAGCTTACACATCGATAGAGCGCAAGGTGCAACATCAAGAGAACAATATCAATGCAATAATCATCGATCGGAGATAAGGCTTGGAGTAGAGGCGTCTACAACAAGACCAAAACAACACCACGAGAATAAGCGAATCCAATTTCACCATAGGAACCAAAATCACAGAATCTAACAATCCAAATTCAACGTAGCCAAGATGGATTCCAAATATTCCAAGAAGCCCGATGAGCTTATTACAACTTCACACAACCCAAATGCAAACTTGTGACCAATCGGGTCTAACCTGACCCGATGCAAAACAAGGTCTTACAGTTCCAACGATTCAAAAAAAAAATCCGAAGTCAAATATTGATTAGACGGCGACGAATAGCGATTCATAGCAAAGGAAGAATATCGCGATAAACAAGAATTTGTGACGCCAGTGTGTTGTGTGTGAAGGAAAGCTTTTATAAAATTTCATGCTCGTATACACACACCAAAACTTTTCCATTTCCCGAAATCAAACCAAAAACCAACCGGACATAATTCTATTATAACTACTCCAAGTATCGCAAAATTCACCTCTGATTCGGACATAGGTGATCAGGCTATGTCCCACTATCCCTGGTTGAATATAGGTGATCAGTCTATATTCACCCGAGGTTCAATGAATTTTGATATACTTGACTTAGTTACTCTAGCATCATGTCTTTCACTTCCCAAAAATCCATTTTCAACAGATTAAAACAAGTGTCCACACGCGAGGACGAGTGATGAGATAGCGTAGAGAAAGAGGCGCAATGCTAAAACAAGTACGGTGCGTAAGCATAAGTATGTCGAAGATACTTATAGCATAAAGCGAAAATAAACGAACTTTAGGTCATATTATATTGTTGCCAACCAACTTTACAGCATAAAGCGAAAATATTGGTTGCCATATTATATTTTGGCAACATGATTTTGGTCATAAAGTTGGTTGCCAACTGCTTATGTCGACCAAAATCATTTCTTAACACCTACAACGAACTTTATACATGTTGCCAACCAACTTTACAGACACCTCATTAATCTATTTTGCGCCATTTTTATGTCTTCAATCAAACCTTGCTCAGTATAAGAAGCTAACATCTCGAACCCAAAAAGCTTAGTGTAAATATTTCATACAAGCATGTGCCTACATAACATCTTATTAGTCACTCATAATTTATTTATTTTCAATTATGCACCAACAAGCTTATAGTTCAGCAACATAGCAGCAGAAAAAAAAATAAATGTTGAAAAGAAAAAGTCAAAACTGAAGTTCCAAAGACCATATCAAATGCAAACATCTATTTTTTGTTATAAACTAACAAAGAAGAATGTCAAGGCATCCTAAAATGTTACCAGCTTAAACTTGAAGCTAACTCTAACAATTGATCAGAGTTGTTAGTTTTGTATTTTCCGCCAAGAAGCAGGTGAAGACAATCAGATGGCGCAACAGATTAATGCTCTTTGTGAAGAAATAATAATAGAAAAACATGAACAAAAATTTATGGAAATGCAAATAATGAGAACTGAATTGGAGCTAAATGCTCGCCAGCACGATTTTTTTATCCAGAAACTTAATGGTTGGATTGATTTCTAAGTGTTGTCTTAAAATCGGAAAAATCTGTTGTTGTTTATTATCCTTTTGAAATCATCTAAGTGTTTTACGGGGTAGTTCTATGCACTGCATTGCAATAAATCACATAGCAAAATGTACTTAAACAATAAAATGTACTTAGTTGAACCATGTCAATACACAAATACACATACATAAAACTTACTATTTTAAACAATAAAATTGTGCACTTAATTGTGGAAAACTAGAAGGGGGTTGAATAGTTTTATCGATTAAAACTTGGTTTAAAACTATTTAGATTGACTTATGTCAATCTTTTTGTACGTGTGTTTTGGGTGTTGATAGACAAGCATATAGATAAATAAAAGCTAAGATAAAGAGTACGAAGCACAAAACCACAACGCGAGTATTTATAGTGGTTCGGCTACAAGGACACCTTCCTTGCCCTACTCCACTCCCCGAGTCACCTACCCGAGAGTTTGTAATCACTACACAACACCAACTCCTTGTGGCGGAGAAGCCTTCACAACGTCGCCTACTCTTTATCGGGTACAAGGCTAGATACCGGGTTCTTCCACGAGGTAGAACCAAACCTATCACAACGTTGCCTACCTTTTATCCATTACAAGGCTATATACCGAGTTCCATTACAAAGGAGGAACTACTACCTAACACTACACAAATCCTATCCCTAAGGAGATCCGCTCCTTATGACAACATCAACAAGGATATCAATATCCTTTGACCCAATACTAATCTATCTTGTACAGCAACACACCATATCGAATGTACACCTTAGGCACCTTTCACTAATGCCTTTGACTTGAGTTCTAGGCACCCTTTACTAATGCCTTTTGACTTGACTTCTAAGCACCCTTCACTAATGCTTTCAACACGGACGTTTGGCACCTTTCAATAATGCCTTTACTTTGACTCTTCGACACTTTTCACCAATGTCTTCGTCTTGACCCTTTATACATCTTTCACTTATGTCTTCGACACTACACTTCTATTGAGAAAGAAAAGAACTATCAACAAGATACTATTAGTAGTCTTGATGATGACGAAGCTAGGTGTAACACACCCAAATCTCGGTACAGCAGAAGACTTAATCAAGTTTTTGGGGCGTTACATTGGATTGGTATCTCACACAAGTATAGCAAACAAGATAGTCATTTATCATTCAAAACCAATCCTAAATTTAATTATTCAAAACAATAATCCCAAAATGTAAATAAAAGGCCCAAACATGATTTATAAAAATAGGTCCCCATAAATTATCAGAGTTTGATTATGATCCTTGAACCATGCCTCCTTGCCAAGATTCCACAGAACATGTACTCCAAACATCACTTAAATACCTGAGAAAGACATGCTAAAAGGTCAGCTAACGCTGGTGAGTTCATAGGTTTAAATTCAAGTTTAAAATAGTGGACCTGTAGGAGTTTATTTTCTATGCGAGACCTAAGATAGATACACATCAATCACATACCAATATCACAATCACAATATCATCAATATCATATCCGACGTCATAGTGGGCCCCTAGCGACACTAGCCAGCACAGTCGTAGCAAAGTCTAGAACGATTGCTAACCCTGGAGTAAGTCGAGGTAGAAATCTATACTTAGCTAGGCAAGTGCTATAGCAATTAGGATTGCTACCCTAGACTAAGACAACAACTACCACATATCTATCTAAATAGTCAAGCACATAAGCAAATCAAAATAATTTAAAAGGTCCAAAAATAGTAGCATGATTCTCACCCCAAATTATTTAAAAACATAGATAAAAGTGGGGATATGAAACTCACCTCAAGCAAGCAACGCACAAATAAATACTAGCAAGAAGATAACAGCTAATCACAGCTCAGCAACTATCGACTCCGCACAACCTATTAATGTAAATCAATTTTAATATATATTTCCCCAAATCAATGTTATCTACCCCAATGTATTCCTTTTCTTTATCTCCAAAAATGTCTTGTTTCGCCGTTTAGTCCTAGCGTTTGGTATCATCGTGTGCGTGTATCGACTCAATATGATATCATGAATGCACTTAAATAACCACATTGTGACTCAATTCAACACAATGAGATGTCTAAGCGATAAGCTCCATAGTCCAATAAGTTTCAGAATAAATAGTAGACCTTATCGAATTTGTCAACTCGATAAACTCAATTATTTATTCGTCTCGCTTATTATCCCATAAACCGGTCGCATCCTAACAAGTCATGATTCGTTTTTTGTGAGTGTGGTGAAATAAACACAATATCAATATATCAAATTAACCGTAAAACCCGACAAAACAACCTTTTAGGAAAAGGGTTAACGTGCCAAATCTTACGGGTGTGATAAAAGTGATACTGGAAAAGTGATTTCCCGAGTCGTGTCCCAGCGAGGTGTGAATCGAAGGATTCGTTGAGTTTTGTGATTTATAACTTGAATTGGTTTAACGATTTTTGGATTTGAATTACGTTTCCTACAAATTAATGAACGGGAAGGTAATTAAGGCAATAGGAGCAAAGTAAATTACAAATTAACTATTACTAAGCCTAAGAAATGATAAAACGAAGCTAAACTAAGTCCTAGAGTCCTAAAACTAAAAAACGCAATAATCGGGAACCACCCGAGCCATAAACGTAAAGTTTTGCAATTTAAGGGCTACGGGTGTGAAAACAATTTTCCTACGTTCTATTCGACTAATAATATTTTTAGAAAAAAGTCGGGAATTTTTTTGACTTTTAAATTAATTACTACGAATTAAAATCTAATTTAATCTAATTAAATGTTTAAAAATACTAAACTATTTTTGAAACATCTGGAAAATTCACAAAACGTTCTTTGAAAAGTGCTTAATATAAGAAAAATATAAAAAGGTACTGTTGCTTATGAAATAAGCAGTTTAAAATGGAAGATAAGCTAATGAAGCTAAAACTGCTAAGCTAGTTAAGTATTAAATAGTGAAAATCCTAACTTAGACAAGACCCAATGGCGAGTGGTAAGGTGTTTACGTTTGAGCTGGATGGCGTGGTTACGAGTCACACCATGCCAGTTTTTGTAAACATTTTTTTTTTCTTTTTTTTTTCAATTTTTCTTTTTGGATTTTGAAGACACAATCAAAACAAAAGATTTTTGTTAAAACTTTTCTTTTGAAAACACCTCAATAAGCTGTTTGAAATAGCTTATTGCAAACTGATGGGAAAGTTTTATCAAACGTCACTTGACAGATTATTTGCAATCTTAGAACAAAAAGAACCATGGAGCAACAGTGGATAAGCAAAATGGGCAAGCAAATAAGCAAGAATATGTGCACCTAAATCTGAGATAAGCTGCACACAGCTAAATAAGGGGAAGATCAGTTGGGAAATTAAGCTATTCTAAGGGAATCCTAAAATTAAAATAAACGACTAACTAAGCATTGACAGCCACAATAAGCAATCTATAAGCTGACATAAACCTATCCTAACATTGTACACTAATAGCAAGAGATAAAACCTAAATAAGCTGAATAAAAAGCTAAATAAGCACTAAGTGAATGACTCATCTGCTAACTTGGGGTGTTGGTCTGCATAGGACTGCATGTCCAATGCAGCTTGTTTGGGCTGTCAAAAGATTGTGAAAACAAAATCATAAAAATCAAAGGAAAATACTACCAAATGTATAAGCAACCAAACTCCCTTTTTACCAAATTTTAGATCATGAAGACTAAAGATGAGTAAATTAAAAATCAAAAGCTTAAGGGTATTAGGCTACTTAGTTGACTGAAACAGAACTCAAAATGGACAAAATGCAGATTTCAATGACAAATTTGAACTACCTACAGTGATTCTAAAGGTAAATAAAGCTAGGACAGATTTAGTTGGGTATGTAGAGATGTGAGAAAAACAACCACTAGAAGATTTAGACTAAAAACAACCTTCCAAATGAAACCATGAATAGCAGCTCAAGCTGCTGTTCTTGAACCCTTTTTTTTTTTTTTTTTTTTTTTTTCTTTTTTCAAACCCAACTTCTTCTAAAGCTTTTAGAACATAATTCTAACTTTTATAACTAACTAATAACCTTAAAAAGAGTTTGACCCTGAAGGTCAAACGGGCAAAAAGTGGTTTTTTGACCAATTGAAACACTTGACCCAAACAGCACTTTGTGGAATTTTTGCACTTAAAAACATATTTAAACTGAGATTCTCAAAAAAAACTTTTAATGGTAACTAGAATTTAACTCAACTTTGATAACACCCAAACTAGAATTACTTTTGATGAAAGAAAGATGTAACAGATATATAAAAAATAAAACTTCATTAACTGGAAAATAACATTACATTAGAAAACAGTAAACTAGTTTTTTTAGACTAAGTAAAAAAAGGGTGCCTTATCATGGCTACAAACTACTCTATTTATACTAAGTAATCCTAGGTCTTCAATCTCTTCTTGTGTGTTTTCTCTGTGAGGTAAAACTGAGCTTGGGTCACTTTGTGTTTCTTTAGTCATAATCTGAGCCATCCAATTTATCTTTGGAGAATGAAACAATTTATCACAGCCATTGAAGTTTCTTGTATCCTTGAGCTCCAATAGGAAGAGGTAGGATTGCCCAGGTGGATGTAATCTTGTGAGGCTTCTTTGACCTCTTCTTGTTGCAGCTTCCTAGGGTGAGAGTGATGGGGTGGGGGTGGGTAGTGACTAGGAATTGACTGTAAATTTGGCGGGATAAAGTTGTTTGTGTTTTCTGGGAATTTTATTTATCTGGGTTTCTGGTTTTGGGATAATGGGAGGATGGGAAAGGGGTATAGTGAAAAGGTTGGAGGGTTCAAATGAAAAGGTTTAGGATTATTTTTAAGAAAATGGTTTTAAGTAAATGTTTTTTTTTTTTTTTTTTTTTTAAGAAACAAAAATTGGTTTTAAAGAAAATAAGTTTTTACAAAATGGGTTTTTAAGGTTTGAAATAGATTTTGATTTAAAAGGTCTTTTGGACATTTTTGGTATTGGGAAAGGGCAAAATGGGATTTTTGGGTTCGGGTTAGGTTTTTAGTTGTTTTCCCCCTGCTCGCACTAAAAACGTGTCTCGGGCTTCAGAAATGTAGAAAATCGCTTCCCGACTAAGTCTTGATTGTACTTTTCCAGATTCAACTCGATTTTTCCCGTTTTTGCTCTGTTTTCAATCCTTTTGTACCTGAAAGATATAAAACACACTCCGAGGTCATTTTTGAGGTCTTAGGTGGGTAAAAACGATGAGTGAATAAGCACTCATCAAATTCCCTCACACTAGGCAATTGCTAGTCCCTAGCAATCAATCATGTGAAGTAATGAAAGACTCAAGATTATCAAGACTACCCCATTTTGACTTTTTTATTTGATGCGATAAATTTAAACTAGACTGAAAGTAAACAACATGCTTGATTAACAAAAAGTGGTATCATGGAACGGGATTCACACAAAATGGGTGTCTCCAGGAAATTGTAATCGTCATCCTCTTTTTATACTCCCAACTAAGTCTAAACTTATTGCGCAAACGTTTTTGGTAAAATGCTAACACTACTTATACAAATAATCTATGAAAGTCAAGACTTAACTTTTTACTCCCGCAATTACTATAAGTTAGGTGTGTGTGCTGTTTTCAAAATTTGATCATAAAAATCGACACTCATCACGGTTGTTATCCATTCAAGTCTTAATATTAAGTTAGCGGAAGTCTCTAAACCTTTGGAATTGAAATCCAGCTGATTCCGGTACTATTCTCTGTGGGGTGTCAAAAGCCTGGTCACCTAAAGCCAACTAGTTTGGAATGTGCCGAGAAGAAAGCCGCTACATGTAAAAAGCCCTTTTCAAACATTAAGTTTTTAGATTTTCGGTGAATTAATATCAACTTGAATAGATAACAACCAACGATTATCTAGAGATTTGAAAACTCAAAGGCCAAATTACTCCATGTAACGGCTTTCTTCTCGGCACATCCCAAACCAGTTGCTTTTAGGTGACCAGGCTTTTGACACCTCACAGAGAATACTACCGAAACTTTCTAGACCTTTGAAATTAATAATCTCTAAATTCCAGCTGCTTTTTAAGATAAAATTGACGAATCCGAGTTCATCTCCCGATTTAAATTTGAGAAAAAGCAAGTTTCGTACATTTATTCATAAAGTTTTATTTCACCAATATTTTTATTTTTCCATCACTTTTTTCACTTTTATTTTTATTTTTATTTATTTATTTTGACTTTTTGACTTGCAATTTGACTTTTGCATCATTCAAGCACTTTTACGATACTTTCATTTTGCAATATTATTCTGATTTTAAGAAAGTATGCATTCCCAAAAATTTAAACAAAAAGTTGAACTCTAACTCTTTATCAAAATCGCTTAAAAATTTTATTGCATAACAAAACGATTTTTATGTTCAAAGGCTTGAAAACAACACTATATTAGGTTCAATTAGGAGGTACTGGGAGAAAAAGCCATAGATTACTTATATAAGTTCTAAAGAGAACCAACTACTCCACGCATTGCATTTTCATTTGCACCACTCGTAAAAACTTAGCCTAAATGTTAAGAGAGCAGCTAGATCAACACTCTAGCAGAGTCGGGATTTCCTTTGTTCTAACCTAATCAAGACTAAACTTTCATTAACACCGAAGCATTAACGCTTTATTTTTGTGCAAAGCACTTCTTTTTCATGCAAAAATGTTTAAATTTTGGTCAAAACGGGGGTACTAGGGACTAAAGGGTACAAATGTGACAAAATTCGACAGAATCCCCCCCCCCCCCCACACTTAGAATTGAATATTTCCCTCAATATTCAAAGTCCCGGCCGAAGGCAATACTATCGAACGGAAAAAGGTAATACCACTAACAAAGTGTGTGGACGAAATCTGTTATTTTACACAAAAAGGATTTTTGAAAACATATCCCCAGATAAACGTTAGCAAAAGTGATCGGATATTGGGCAACTGGATTGAAAACATGCGCATCAATCATCACGATCAAAGGGATTCCTGAAAACATGAGCAAACACACAAGAAGCAAACACTGTGGAGGTTTCCCACCACACTTAGTCGTTAGAAAATAGAAAGAAGTTGGAAACATGGGTGGACACCCAAGAAATGCTACTGTTTTTGTTAACCGAGTCGCTAGCTTGACTCGACCCCGAATTCATTAGTCCATGGGGGAGCAAGTGGAAGAGAAAATCTCCATCGGACTTTCATTCAAATGGTTTGAAGAAACATTGAATGTGTCGAAAGTTCCACTCCGATGAGATATAACCGGCTCAAAAGAATGAGAAATGTCGGGGTCAAAGATGGTATCCTCACTCCCGTAGGAGTTAAGACATGGAGAAGTAACGGGATGAGAAAGCAAAGTGTCAATTGCTTGACAACGGGTGGGATGGGTGGGCAAAAGATTAGATTAAGGAACATTAATGGAATGTTCAGAAATCTTATCCACCACTTTAGAAGTCACAACATCCGTGTTGGACTTAAGAACTATCCGAGAGTGAACTCCCTTGAAAGGTAAGATACCGGGTTTGAAAACTTTGTCCTCGGAGAGGAATGAAACGCAAGTATCAACCACGGTAAAATCCTCAGGGGTAGATGAGTTACTCATGGATGAAAGAAGGTGAGGAGCATTTTGCTCTAAAAGCTCGTCCTCAATTCCCGGAGGAAGAGGGTCGATGTGAGCGAGTTCACCGGTGAACTCCTCATGAAAAAGCCTACTCCTTTCGGAAGGAGGAAGCAATTCAAATGTGGATGACTCATACTCAGGAAGAGTAAGATGAAACGTGGGAATGCTACTACTCTCCTTTTCAGCATGATCGTCATCAAAGCGGAATACTTCAAATTCTAGAAGAGAATCATTGGAAAAAGCCTCAAGTTTAGGAAATGTTTCGGGCTTTTCCAAGATAGATTCACTATCCTTAATGGGGATAGGAGCTGAAGCTGGTTTAGCACAAAATGATTCGATCTTAGAAACGAGGAGATTTACATTGAACAATTTTTCACGAAGTATCTCGTCCTCAATTTCCAGATCATCAGAATCTCTCACTTCCTCTAAGCTAACTAGCTCAGAAGGTAACTCCTCGACATAATCGATGTCTCCATAAGATAAAAAATCGTCAAACGAAGTACAATCGTTGTCAGAATCGGAGAACATCTCGACATGATCGTTTGGAATGTCAAGAGGAGGAGAAGAATCATCATCAAGAGGCTCATCAAACATATAATCGGAGATAACCTCGGACTCACTTGGGGTTGAGACGAGGTTCTCAACACAAGACGTTCGTCCCCCATTAAAAGGTTATCCGAAGGTTCTATGGTAGATAGGCAATATGAGGCCGGAGAGTGGACATGTGCGGTACTTTGTGGGCTTGAGATATGCACCTTGTCCTTTATCGTCTCCCAATCTTCCTCATCCTCGTCATCGAGACGGGAAGCCTCGTCAAATAGGAGACGCTTTTGAGCTGCTCGCTCATCGGCTAGTAATCTTTCGTTGCGAGCCGCTTGTTCCTCGGAAAGTTCTTCAAGGATACGAGGATATTGATCGATGAAGGGAAGTTGTGGGGGTTGGACGTTGTCAATACCGGAAGTGTTATAACACGGATTGGGTCCAAAGTAATTTTGATTCCACGATTGACATTGATAATCATCATGAGGACCCCCACACTTAGCACAATGAGGGTATTGGGGAGAGAAATTTTGAAACGATGTTTGATCATTGAAATGATGAAAATACAGTTCTGGTTCGTATAAATTTTGTGGAGGGTAGTTGAAATTGTTTTGAGGATAATTGAAAGCGTTTGGGTTAGAATCATAGGAAAATGATATCTCTGCACACATCGAATAACATCCATTGACAAGATAGTTTCCACACCACTCGCACATACATCTGTAACAACAAAAACCTTGTGGTAACAAGTCTCTACAACCGTAGCAATAATTTTGATCAAACGAAGATATTTCGGGCTCGGGAATCGGAATCGAAGGTTCAACAACATCTCATATGGTAGGTAAAGTGGTATTTTCCGAAGTTGAATCTTGATGAAGTTCAATTAAGAAGTTTTGAATCATGTCATTTCTGGCCCTAAAGAAATCGTCGGTAAAACGTTCTGAAGATTCCGGAGGTGGGACAAGTGGTGTGCTCTAAGAGCTAGCAATTTCCACCACTTCCGTTATGGTCTCCGGCGTTTGAACGGGTTCATCGTAATCAATTATAATTCTCGACCTTTTTTCATTGGCTTGAATTTGTTCAATTAGATTACGGGATCTAAATTCAAAGAAATCGTCCTCGTAACCCTCGGTGGGTGTTTGAGGTAACTCCGACGTTTGAACGGGTTTGTCAACATTAGAACGTATTTCGGGTTGTGGCGGGTGGTCGAAATACATTTGAAAAGACTTTTTGATGTATATTTTGCACGAATCGCAAAATTCGCTTAAACTAGGCCTTCCACATCGCTCACACACATACTTGTGACAATGATGTTGATCCTTTTCCATACGGCTTTTACAATGGAAACACCAAAGATGATCGTCGTCATTAGAATTAAACATATAGAGGGTTAAGAAGAGAATCAAATGGTCATGAGGATAAAGACGAGTATTTTTGGGTTTTTATGACGAAGACGAGTGCACATGCACTTTCAAAACAACACTTTTAATTAAAACAAGACCGAGGCAAAACACAAGGAACTTAAACCAATAATCCCACGTGAATTGATCACTTCCACAAGTAAAACGCACAAAGGAGCGGAGAGACCGTAGGTCAGCGCGAAGCTTATTAAAAACCCGTCACTTTTCTGCTGCAATTTAATGTCAGGCCGTCCTTATACCCCTCACACAGTTTGTTAAACCGATAGAAGTAAACCGAATTCACGAGCGACACAAAGGCAAGTTTTGAATCTTTTGTTCGGGAACTTATAATGATAACACTCAAGTTGAGAAGTGTTATATTGATTGTGTGTTCTATTTTATTTAAAACAAATAAGCAAAAATCTTTTTGTATTTTTTATCTTTTATATATATATACAAAGAAAAGAAAATATTTTTGTATTTTTGTATTTTTATAAAAACGATAACTTTACGAGGAAGGTTCTTCAAGTCACTAATCGCAAAAACTTCACGATATTGTCGCAACACACCTCCCCGGAAGTGGCGCCAAAATTTGATTCGTTGTTTGTGAGTGTGGTGAAATAAACACAATATCAATATATCAAATTAACCGTAAAACCCGACAAATCAACCTTTTAGGAAAAGGGTTAACGTGCCAAATCTTACGGGTGTGATAAAAGTGATACCGGAAAAGTGATTTCCCGGGTCGTGTCCCAGCGAGGTGTGAATGGAAGGATTCGTTGAGTTTTGTGATTTATAACTTGAATTGGTTTAACGATTTTTCGGTTTGAATTACGTTTTCTACAAATTAATGAACAGGAAAGTAATTAAGGCAATAGGAACAAAGTAAATTAAAAATTAACTATTAATAAGCCTAAGAAGTGATAAAACGAAGCTAAACTAAGTCCTAGAGTCCTAAAACTAAAAAACGCAAAAACCGGGAACCACCCGAGCCATAAACGTAAAAGTTTTGCAATTTAAGGGCTACGGGTGTGAAAAAAAATTTACTACGTTCTATTCGACTAAAAATAAATTTAGAAAAAAGCCGGGAATTTTTTTGACTTTTAAATTAATTACTACGAATTAAAATCTAATTTAATCTAATTAAATGTTTAAAAAAACTAAACTATTTTCGAAAAATCTGGAAAATTTACAAAAAGTTCTTTGAAAAGTGCTTAATTTAAGAAAAATATAAAAAGGTACTGTTGCTTATGAAATAAGCAGTTTAAAATGGAAGATAAGCAAATGAAGCTAAAACTGCTAAGCTACTTAAGTATTAAATAGTGCAAATCCTAATTGAAACAAGACCCAAGTGCGAGTGGTAAGGTGTTTGTGGTTGAGCTGGTTGGCGTGGTTTCGTGTCTCACTATGCCAGTGTTTGTAAACTTTTTTTTTTTTTTTTTTTTTTTTTTTTCAATTTTTCTTTTTGGATTTTGAAGACACAATCAAAACAAAAGATTTTTGTTAAAACTTTTCTTTTGAAAATACCTCAATAAGTTGTTTGAAACAGCTTATTGCAAACTGATTGGACAGTTTTATCAAACACCACTTGACAGATTATTTGCAATCTTAGAACAAAAAGAACCATGGAGCAACAGAGGATAAGCAAAATGGGCAAGCAAATAAGCTAGAATATGTGCACCTAAATCTGAGATAAGCTGCACACAGCTAAATAAGGGGAAAATCAGTTGGGAAATTAAGTTATTCTAAGGGAATCCTAAAATTAAAATAAATGACTAACTAAGCATTGACAGCCACAATAAGCAATCTATAAGCTGACATAAACCTATCCTAACATTGTACACTAATAGCAAGAGATAAAACCTAAATAAGCTGAATAAAAAGCTAATAAGCACTAAGTTAATGACTCATCTGCTTACTTGGGGTGTTGGTCTGCACAGGACTGCATGTCCAATGCAGCTTGTTTGAGCTGTCAAAAGATTGTGAAAACAAAATCATAAAAATCAATGGAAAATACTACCAAATGTATAAGCAACCAAAATCCCTTTTTACCAAATTTTAGATCATGAAGACTAAAGATGAGCAAATTAAAAATCAAAAGCTTAAGGGTATTAGGCTACTTAGTTGACTGAAACAGAACTCAAAATGGACAAAATGCAGATTTCTATGACAAAATTGAACTACCTACAGTGATTCTAAAGGTAAATAAAGCTAGGACAGATTTAGTTGGGTATGTAGAGATGTGAGAAAAACAACCACTAGAAGATTTAGACTAAAAACAACCTTCCAAATGAAACCATGAACAGCAGCTCAAGCTGCTATTATTGAACTTTTTTTTCCCTTTTTTCAAACCCAACTTCAAAAGCTTTTAGAACATAATTCTAACTTTTAGAACTAACTAATAACCTTAAAAAGAGTTTGACCCTGAAGGTCAAACGGGCAAAAAGTGGTTTTTTGACCAATTGAAACACTTGACCCAAACAGCCCTTTGTGGGATTTTTGCACTTAAAAACAGATTTAAACTGAGATTCTCAGAAAAAGCTTTTAATGGAAACTAGAATTTAACTTAACTTTGATAACACCCAAACTAGAATTACTTTTGATGAAATAAAGATGTAACAGATATATAAAAAAGAAAACTTCATTAACTGGAAAATAACATTACATTAGAAAACAGTAAACTAATTTTTTTAGACTAAGTAAACAAAGGGTGCCTTATCATGGCTACAAACTACTCTATTTATACTAAGTAATCTTAGGTCTTCAATCTCTTTTTGTGTGGTTTCTCTGTGAGGTAAAACTGAGCTTGGGTCACTTTGTGTTTCTTTGGTCATAATCTGAGCCATCCAATTTATCTTTGGAGAATGAAACCATTGATCACAGCCATTGATGTTTCTTGTATCCTTGAGCTCCAATGGGAAGAGGTAGGATTGCCAAGGTGGATGTAATCTTGTGAGGCTTCTTTGACCTCTTCTTGTTGCAGCTTCCTAGGGTGAGAGTGATGGGGATGGAGGATGGGGAAAGGGGTATAGTGAAAAGGTTGGAGGGTTCAAATGAAAAGGTTTAGGATTATTTTTAAGAAAATGGTTTTAAGTATATGTTGTTGTTTTTTTTAAGAAACAAAAATTGGTTTTAAAGAAAATGAGTTTTTACAAAATGGTTTTTAAGGTTTGAAATAGATTTTGATTTAAAAGGTCTTTTGGACATTTTTGGTATCGGGAAAGGGCAAAATGGGATTTTTGGGTTCGGGTTAGGTTTTTAGTTGTTTTCCCCTTGTTCACTCTCAAAACGTGTCTCGGGCTTCAGAAATGTAGAAAATCCCTTCACGGCTACGTCTTGACTGCACTTTTCCAGATTCAACTCGATTTTTCTCGTTTTCGCTCTGTTTTCAATCTTTTGTACCTGAAAGACATAAAACACACTCCGAGGATATTTTCATTTTTGAGGTCTTAGGTGGGTAAAAACGATGAGTGAATAAGCACTCATCAAGTCATAAGGATAATTCACCTATTAATAACGTTACCCAACGTACCTAGCGGACTCTTATTAGATTCGTCAACCTAATAAGTCCGCTACCCATGTGGATCAACGCTATTAATGTTAGATCATCCGTAACCCATGCACACAACGTAAACGAATTAAATACTTGAAACTAGTATTAAATGCCCATAAATGACACATTTTGATAAACGTGCACTCGAAAAATTAAATGCTTATTTATTAGAAAACCTTTCCATTTTTAGTCGTTAATTCCCATTTAAAATAGTGAATAACAAGACAAGTCTTGTTATCGATAGTTTTGGTACAAAAGCCTCTTTATTATTTATGTTTCATAGTTTATTAACATTTTCATATATATATATATATATATATATATATATATATATATATATATATATATATATATATATATATATATATATATATATATATATATATATATATATATATATATATATCGTCAATTTCAATATTAGTTTCATATCGTTATTCGTTTCGAGTCCACAAGCTCGAGTCATGACTTCTCGGGTTTTAATCAATCTATAGTCCAAAATATACTAAATTCCATGTTACGACGTTATTGGGGTCAACAATGACTGAAAAGTCAAAGTAACACCGACGTTGCTCAAAGTTGACAATTTATAATATAAGTCCAAGCAATTAATCGTAATAGCGCAACTCAATCTCAAATCAACCCAAATCAATCTCGCCAACCAATCAGTATACCAAATATACCTGAAACCAATGTTATGACCCTAATGGTCATGACACGGTCACGGTTAAGACCACGTGAACCAAACAAGCTCTAGAAGCTTTTCGGCTCCACGCTTCTCATCCAAACACCAACAATCAACAACCAACAAAATACCACAACAACCCGACCCGGACCCGTGGTCCTTAGGGGTCACGTACGCCACCACACCATGACCCTCGTGGGTCTTGGTGGCTCGTACGCCCTTCCACACTCATCCAAACACTCCCAAATGGCTTCTACTACAACCAAACACAATCAATCAACCTCCAATCATCATCCAAACATCAAACCCAACAACTAATCTAGACCCATTTCATGAAACTATACCTAAAATGCAAAAACCCAACAATATGATACACCACATGATACCAAATCACTAGCTACATGTTTTATTAGTTGTAAATTAGTTTTAATCCCATGTTTAAACCAAAAGCCCTAAATTTCGAGCCATGGTTGAGCCCTAGAGGACCCATTCGTGGCTTCTCAAGACCAAAACAAGCTTGACCCATGTTCCATTTACCTTTTTACACCCCGATCTACAAGATTTAATGAAAACCCTAGAATCACGAATTGTTTTTGTAAGATTTGGAGGTGTTAATGTAGGCTTCTATAAGATATATATATATATATGGATGAAAAGAGGGAAGAGATATCTACAAAATGGTTGTGGAGGTGAGATGTCACTCGCCGGAAGTTGGCCGGAAAGTGGCCGGATATGGGCGGCGGTGGTGGTGGTTTAGGGTTAGGGTTTTTAGAGAGAGATTAGAGAGAGAAAGTTTGTGTGTAGGTGTTTTTAGAGAGAGAAACAAATGTATCAAATGAGGGAAGGTGAGGCTTTATATAGTTGGCCACAAGGACCAAAATAAAAATGATGGGGGAGGGGAGGGGCGCCGGCAAAGGGGAAAGGGGAGGGGCCGAAGCCGTAATTTTTCGTAAACTATCCCGTTTACCCATTCCCGAGCTCATATATTGTCCTACGAGTGTCCCACGACATTCCTTCGACTTTCTATTATGTTTATTTATGTTTTTCCACGAGTTTTGACTATTTATTTGTCAAGTTTCGAGTTACGGTTTAAAAGTTACATTATTTCTTGTTTTAGGCTTTTATTGTGCCGAATCGCATAGTGCCTAACAAAAAGAGTTAAAACTCACACGATAACTCATACGATGATAAAATAATTCATAAAAACCAATAAACGATATCAAATCAAGTCATGATCGGTAAAAATAGTTATAAAGGCAAAAGCTCGGTTTAGTTTAACGTAATGAGGTTACGTAAAATAGACTCCTTAATTTTCCAGTTTTCACAGCCTCCCAGCCTCAGAAGAAACCCGTCCCGGGTTTCACTCCGAGTTGCTTGGTGTCATGAAGAGTTTAGGGTATTTCTTACGGAATACACCCTCACGTTCCCAAGTGAACTCCGGTCCATGTCGGGAGTTCCAACGAACTTTGATGATTGGAATACGGCTATGCTTCAGCCGTTTAATCTCACGATCCATGATCTTTATCGGTTCCTCAACGAAATTCAAATTCTCATCAATACGGATATCTTTAAAAGACACAACTATGTTTTCCTCCGAAAGAGACTTCTTAAGATTACTAACATGAAAGACATTGTGTACACTGCTCAATTCCGAAGGTAGCGCAAGACGGTAAGCTACTGGTCCGATTCTCTCTAGGATTTGAAAGGGACCAATGTATCGGGGATTGAGTTTTCCACGTTTCCAAAATGAATCACTCCTTTCCAAGGAGAAACCTTTAACATAACACTATCTCCAACCTGAAACTCTAAGGGTTTACGTCTCCTATCGGCATAACTCTTTTGTCTATCACGAGTGGTTTGCAAACGGTTACGAATCTGAACTATCTTCTTAGTGGTTTCTAGGACAAGTTCGGGACCAGTAAGTTGACCTTCGCCAACTTCAGCCCAATAAACAGGAGAACGACATTTTCGGCCATACAATGCTTCAAATGGAGCGGCCTTAATGCTAGAATGATAACTATTGTTGTAGGAGAATTCGGCCAAAGGAAGATGTATCTCCCAGCCTTTGCCGAAATTAATGACACATGCTTTAAGCATATCCTCTAAGGTCTGAATGGTTCTTTCGCTCTGACCGTCGGTTTGATGATGATAAGCAGTGCTCATATCCAGGTTTGTTCCTAACGCTGACTGTAAGGATCTCCAAAAGTGGGATGTAAAACGGCTATCTCGATCGGAAATGATAGATACCGGTACTCCATGAGGCGATACTATCTCCTTGATGTACAACCGAGCGAGCTTGTCGAGACTATCGACCTCGCTAATGGCTAAGAAGTGAGCCGACTTAGTCAAACGATCTACGATTACCTAGATAGATTCATTGCCGCTAGTTGTTCTCGGTAACTTGGTGATGAAGTCCATCGTGATTCGCTCCCATTTCCATACTGGAAGTTCGGGTTGAACTAAGAGTCCTGAGGGTTTCTGGTGTTCGGCCTTTACCTTAGAACATGTCAAGCACCAACTGACATACTGAGCTACGTCGGCTTTCATGTTAGGCCGTCAGTAGAGATTCTTCAAGTCCTGATACATCTTATCGGCTCCGGGATGAATAGAGTATTTTGACGTATGCGACTCGTGCATAATCAACTCACGGATTCCACCATGAAATGGTATCCAGCTTCTGTCTTTGAAGCATAAAGTTTCGTCGAAACGCTTCAAGAAGCCGTTTTCACTTTCTACCATTCCATGCAGATTCTCATAAGGAGGGTTCTCTTCCGTCAATGCCGCAGCTTGGGCGGCTAAGATTTAAGATGGTAGAGGCAAACTAATGGTCATTCCTTAGGATCGAACGAGTAAAGGTGGAATGTTCTCCTTACGGCTGAGGGCATCTGCCACTACATTGGCTTTACCAAGATGATAACGAATCTCACAGTCATAATCACTGAGAAACTCTAACCAACGACGTTGTCTCATATTCAACTCCTTCTGATCTAAGATATGCTTCAAGCTTTTATGGTCGGTAAACACTACACACTTGGTTCCATACTGATAATGTCTCCAGATTATAAGGGAAAACACTAGAACACCTAACTCCAGATCATAGGTGGTGTAGTTTTTCTCATGCTTCCTAAGTTGTCGGGATGCATAAGCTATCACCTTCTCCTGTTGCATCAAAACAGCACCTAAGCCTTTATGCGAGGCTTCGCAATACACGACAAAATCTTCGCTTCCTTCAGGCAAAGCTAGGATGGGCACACTACACAACTTCTCCTTCAGAAGTTGGAATGCTTCTTCTTCCATTTCTCCTCATTCATACTTAACGTCCTTCTGCGTGAGTTTGGTCAGCGACTTAGCTATTTTGAAGAATCCCTCAATGAATCTCCGGTAATAGCCTGCTAAACCTAGAAACTGGCGGACTTCTGATGGGTTCCTAGGGGCTGCCCATACCTTAATGGCCTCAATCTTGGCTGGGTCGATGTGAAATCCTCGACTATCTATCACGTGACCTAAGAATTGCACGGACGGAATCCAAAATTCACACTTAGAGAATTTGGCATACAACTTCTCTTCTCTCAACAACTCTAAAATGAGCCTTAAATGCTCTTCGTGCTCCTCTCTACTCTTGGATTATACTAAGATGTCGTCTATGAATACTATTACAAACTTATCTAGATATGGTTTATACACTCGGTTCATGAGATCCATGAAAACTGCTGGCGCGTTGGTCAAACCAAACGACATCACTTGGAATTCGTAGTGCCCATAACGAGTCCTAAACGCCGTCTTAGGGATTTCCTCCTCTCGAACTCTAAGCTGATGATAACCAGACTGTAAGTCGATCTTGGAAAAGACACTAGCTCCTTGGAGTTGGTCAAATAGGTCATCGATTCTAGGTAGCGGGTATCGATTCTTCATCGTCAACTTATTCAACTCCCTATAATCAATACACATCCAAAACGATCCATCTTTCTTCTTTACAAACAACACCAGTGCTCCCCACGGTGACGAACTTGGTTGAATGAATCCCTTCTCTGACAACTCTGCCAACTGTTTAGACAGCTCCTCCAATTCTCTTGGAGCAAGTCGATAGGGTGCTCGGGCTACAGGTGCAGCACCAGGTATCAAATCGATTTGGAATTCCACTTTTCAGACTGGTGGAATCCCTGGCAGATTGTCGGGAAACACATCCGGAAACTCTCTAATGACGGGTACATCCTTAAGGTGTCTTTCACTCTTCTCCTCGCTTTTCTTTTCAGAAATCCGAGCCGAGAAAGGACAACCTCCTCTATCGATGTACTTCTGGGCCTTAATACAAGAGATGATGCTCAACCGGGAGGGACTTCCACAGTCGCTCCGATATCCTTGTATGCTCAGAACTTTTCCGCCATACGGTATACGCACGATCTTCTCATCGCAAATGATGTGTGCACCGTTCTTCGACAACCAATCCATTCCGATGATGACATCAAAACTTCCCAAGGTAACTGGTAATAGGTCTATGCTAACCGGGTGGTCTAGGAAACTTAAGGTATAACCTCAGACTATGGTGTCTATCTTCTCCCTATTTCCATTAGCTAATTCCACATCGTAACTGAACCCTAGAGGTGTTTGAGAAATTCATAGTAATGGCATAAAGGTGGTGGATATGAAACTCATATCGGCACCAATATCAAACAGTATGGAAGCATAACGATTATTGAGAAGGAACGTACCCGTAACTACGTTAGGGTCCTCACTAGCTTCCTTCCCAATAGCATACACACGCGTTGTTCCCATGTCTCTCTGCTGATTTCTAGCACCCTGATTTCCCTAGTTCCCTACAACCTCTCGCTTCATAGGGTTTAGGCCATTTCTTTCCACACCTCGGTTAACAAATCCTCCTCCAATGCCGGGGTTTCACTTCATCCACGGCCCTCGACACTTATTCTTGTAGTGCCCTTTCTTTCCACATCCAAAACAGGTGATAGTGGCCTTCCAGTCCGCTCCTTGTGCAGTTTGAGTCGCAACAAGGGGACGAGACCTACAGTTATTTGGCCACATGTCCTACCTTAGAGCAATTCCTTCACACTATTGAGCACGGTCCATGGTGGTGTCGATTGCAACGACCACACATGGGCTTGCTACCTTCATAACCCTTCTTCTCTCCATTTCCTTTGGCGAATACCCTGGCTGTCTCTTGCTGTTTGTTGCCATTCCCTTTAACAACCTCATTCCTCTTCCTCTTATCACTCTTATCATTCTTACCCTTGTCTCCTCCTTCTAACACATAAGAGTCCATCAAACGTTGAGCCACAGTAATTGCCTCATGCAAGTTAGCTGGCTTCGCAGCGATGACATCATTCCTAGTAGCTAAAGGCAATCCATCAGTATACCTCTCAATCTTAAGAGCTTCAGTGCAAACCATTTCAGGGCAAAGCAGCGACAACTCTTGGAAACGACAATTGTAGGTCTTCATGTCGGTACCCTTAACCTTATGGTTTCAGAACTCAATCTCTAGCTTCTTAACTTCATTCCTAGGACAGTAAGTCTTGATCAGGAGAGCCTTAAACTGGGTCCAAGTCATGCTATAAGCTACATCACTTCCTACGGGTCTGTGATAGTTGTTCCACCAGGTCAACGCTTCGTCCTTTAAGGTAAATGTTGCAACTTAACCTTACAATCCTCTTCACAGTTGCTAACGGTAAACACAGACTCAGTTTTCTCCATCCACATTGTTAGGTAAACCACTCCCTCGGTTCCTCCGAACTCGATGGGACCACAGAATCAGAAGTCTTTGTAGGTACAAACTCGAGCTCGATTAAGCGGTGGGGTTCCACCAGAGCTGTTAGAGAGATTAGACTCAAATAGTAGTTCAGCTACACGCTACGTCACAAGCTGGTCGATGTGGGCTGGGTTCAAAGGCGGAGGATTTTGTGGAACAGGACCATTCTCAGCACGGTCGTTCACATTCGGGTTCCCAACAGCGGGGTTATCAGTATTCTGGTTCTCAACAGGTGGAGTTGTCGGGGTCGGACGACGACCTCGATGGACAGGGTTAACCACAACAGCAGGAGCTGCTCGGTTGGTCCTAGGCGGGTTTCGTCTTGGTGCCATCAATCTGAAGGTTAGAATAATAGTTTCATAAGTTCACAATTCACACTCTAAAAGACTGGGTTGGGTTCCAAGGATCACCGAATAACGTACGAACACGTAATCAAGGACAACAAGGATAACACTATATCATAACGAAACAACTAGAGACCGAATCATAACTAAAGGATGCACATTATAATAACCATAACTCATAGGTTCCAAAGTGGAATACATGAAAGGATACGAAGAAATCAAGAACGATTCTAACAACGATACTAACAAGATAACTAGGACAGATCTACATCTTGAACTAGTGACTACTCAGTTTCAAGATGGTACAATGCCATGAATCTAACGCAATCTAGCCATGATCAATGATACCTCAAACTGACCTCCTAACTTCGTCCATCACTCTCCCAAGGTATGAGATCTCAAGACGCTTAGAGCTGCGATCTCTCCTCAGATCCGCAACTTCTCTCTCCAGCGTGCCGACCTTGCACTGTAGCGCTTGGTCTTCCCCTCGGGCTGTCGTGAGCCCTCTCCGCAGGTCTCCTACCTGGTCGAAGAGCTCCAACATACCCTCCATCAAGATCGTAACCCTCCTAACTACCGCATCCATATCTGCTCTCAAATCCTCTACACTATCCCTCGATACTCCGACTAATCGGTCCGTAAACTAACTAAGCCTAATACCATGAGATGTAATCCTCTCCCACATCAGACCCGTATCCTCATACTCCTCAGGCTCTGAAGCAATCTCTGACGACATATCTGAACCTTGTGGGCTACCTATATAAGGCGAGTAAGGTGGTGAGTCAATGTCAAAAGGCTGCCCAAGAGAATCAGGCCCAGGAAAAGGTAAGGGAGAGCTTGGTTCTGGAGAATGCGCAGAATGCGTAGGACTCTGCAATAGAGGAGTACCCCCTTCTGGGATATCCTCATTGTCCTCCTCCTGAGGATCCTCATCCTCATCTACATACTCTTCCTCAATCTCATGCTCCTCCTCGATCTCATGTTCCTCCTCGCCCTCATCTTCAGAGGGAGAGTCCATGAGTCGGTGTCTTTGTGTGGGTGAATCCTGAGGTGGTACAGTAGGGGATCTAGGTCTTCTAAGACATGGTGATGCTGGTGGTGATGACAGAAGAGAGTGGGCTACTAGGTGAATATGTGATGATGGTGGTCGCACGGACATGCGGGTAGTACTACGAGTAAGTCTAGGAGTCTGGGCTCGTGCTAAGACCTGATGCAAAGTGAGCTGCCTAGATGAGCTAGGGCGACCTGATGATGATGATGAACTAGAGTGACGGGTAATCACATAGGGATCACCCTGCGCAACAGTCATGAGAGTCAATGCTGGGGAACTAATAGCAGCAAGGACATCCTTAGATACATCATAAGCTAGTGAAGGCATGGTCTGTGACAATGGCATAGGGTAGGTATAAGTGTTTTGAAAACAACTAGTTCTAATAAGCGCATCAACTCAACCAAAACATATATCATATAATGAAAGTTTTAAAGTAGAGGTACCGCATTACTCAAAATATGCCTATAAATAAAACACGTAAGTTCTGTTCTATTACATAATCCACGCATCATATAATCCCATATCAAATCAATCATACAATCAGCTCAAAATCCCAAAATCATAACATATCAATAATCCAATCAAGTTCATAATATATCGACAATCAAATCACATATCCCAAAATCAATAATCATAACTCAAAACATAACATCTCAATAAACAATTCATAATTCATAATATCTCATAAACCAAATTGCAGTTCATACCATAATCAAATAAGAAGCTTCAGCTTGGCAGGCGGGCATGCGTCAGTCTAGGATCAATTTTTCTTAAAAGTGGTTATAGTTTAGGTTTTACTAAATACCTAGTTCTCTATATCCTTGGCTCTGATACCAATCTGTAACACCCCCAAATATTGGTACAGCGGAAGACTTAATCAAGTTTTCAGGGTGTTACATTGGATTGGTATCTCACACAAGTATAGCAAACAAGATAGTCATTTATCATTCAAAACCAATCCCAAATTTAAATATTCAAAACAATAATCCCAAAATGTAAATAAAAGGCCCAAACATGATTTATAAAAATAGGTCCCCATAAATTATCAGAGTTTGATTATGATCCTTGAACCATGCCTCCTTGCCAAGCTTCCACAGAACACATATTCCAAACATCACTTAAATACCTGAGAAAGACATGCTAAAAGGTCAGCTAACGCTGGTGAGTTCATAGGTTTAAATTCAAGTTTAAAATAGTGGACATGTAGGAGTTTATTTGCTATGCGAGACCTAAGATAGATACACATCAATCACATACCAATATCATAATTACAATATCATCAATATCATATCCGACGTCATAGTGGGTCCCTAGTGACACTAGCCAGCACAATCGTAGCAAAGTATATAACGATTGCTAACCCTGGAATAGGTCAAGGTAGAAGTCTATACTTAGCTAGGAAAGTGCTTTAGCAATTAGGATTGCTACCTTAGACTAAGGCAACAGCTACCACATATCTATCTAAACAGTCAAGAACATAAGCAAATCAAAATAATTTAAAAGGTCCAAAAATAGTAGCATGATTCTCACCCCAAATTAGTTAAAAACATAGATAAAAGAGGGGCTATGAAACTCACCTCAAGCAAGCAACGCACAAATAAACACTAGCAAGAAGATAACAGCTAATCACGGCTCAACAACTATCGACTCTGCACAACCTATTAATGTAAATCAATTTTAATATATATTTCCCAAAATGAACGTTATCTACCCCAATGTATTCCTTTTCTTTATCTCCAAAAATGTCTTGTTTCGCCGTTAAGTCCTAGCGTTTGGTATCATCGTGTGCGTGTATCGAATCAATATGATATCATGAATGCACTTAAATAACCACAATGTGACTCAATGCAACACAATGAGACGTCTAAGCGATAAGCTCCATAGTCCAATAAGTTCGGGAATAAATAGTAGACCTTATTGTATTCGTCAACTCGATAAACTCAATTATTTATTCGTGTTGCTTATTATCCCATAAACTGGTCGCATCCTAACGAGTCATAAGGATAATTCACCCATTAATAACGTTACCCAACGTACCTAGCGGGCTCTTATTAGATTCATCAACCTAATAAGTCCGCTACCCACGTGAATCGACGCTATTAATGTTAGGTCATCCGTAACCCATGCACACAACGTAAACAAATTAAATACTTGAAACTAGCATTAAATGCCCATAAATGACACATTTCGACAAACATGCACTCGAAACATTAAATACTTATTTATTAGAAAACCTTTCCATTTTTAGTCGTTAATTCCCATTTAAAATAGTAAATAACAAGACATGTCTTGTTATCGATAGTTTTGGTACAAAAGCCTCTTTATTATTTATGTTTCATAGTTTATTAACATTTTCATATATATATATATTTCGTCAATTTCAATATTAGTTTCATATCGTTATTCATTTCGAGTCCACAAGCTCGAGTCATGACATCTCGGCTTTTAATCAATCTATAGTCTAAAATATACTAAAGTCCATGTTACGGCGTTGTCGGGGTCAACAATGACTAAAAATTCAATGTAACACCGACGTTGCTCAAAGTTGACAATTTATAATATAAGTCCAAGTAATTAATCGTAATAGCGCAACTCAATCTCAAATCACCCCAAATCAATCTTGCCAACCAATCAATATACCAAATATACCCGAAACTAATGTTATGACCCTAATGGTCATGACACGGTCACGGTTAAGACCACGTGAATCAAACAAGCTCTAGAAGCTTTTCGGCTCCACGCTTCTCATCCAAACACCAACAATCAACAACCAACAATATACCACAACAACCCGACCCAGACCCGTGGTCCTTAGGGGTCACGTACGCCACCACACCATGACCCTCGTGGGTCTTGGTGGCTCGTACGCCCTTCCACACTCATCCAAACACTCCCAAATGGCTTCTACTACAACCAAACACAATCAATCAACCTCCAATCATCATCCAAACATAAAATCCAACAACTAATCTAGACCCATTTCATGAAACTAAGCCTAAAATGCAAAAACCCAACAATATGATACACCACATGATACCAAATCACTAGCTACATGTTTTATTAGTTGTAAATTAGTTTTAACCCCATTTTTAAACCAAAAGCCCTAAATTTTGAGCCATGGCTGAGCCCTAGAGGACCCATTCGTGGCTTCTCAAGACCAAAATAAGCTTGACCCATATTCCATTTACCTTTTTACAACCCGATCTACAAGATTTAATGAAAACCCTAAAATCACGAATCGTTTTTGTAACATTTGAAGGTGTTAATGTTGGCTTCTATAAGAGATATATATATATATATATATATATATATATATATATATATATATATATATATATATATATATATATATATATATATATATATATATATATATATATATATGGATGGAAAGAGGAAAAAATGATCTATAAAATGGTGGTGGAGGTGAGATGGCACTTGCCCAAAGTTGGCCGGAAGGTGGCCGGATAAGGGCGGTGGTGGTGGTGGTTTAAGGTTTGGGTTTTTAGAGAGAGAGATTAGAGAGATAAAGTGGTGTGTAGGTGTTTTTAGAGAGAGAAACAAATGTATCAAATAAGGGAGGGTGAGGCTTTATATAGTTAGCCACAAGGACCAAAATACAAATGATGGGCGAGGTAGGGGCGCCGGCAAAGGGGTAAGGGAGGGGCCGTAGCCGTAATTTTTTGTAAACTATCCCGTTTACCCATTCCCGAGCTCATATATAGTCCTACAAGTGTCCCACGGCGTTCCTTCGACTTTCTATTATGTTTATTTATGTTTTTCCACAAGTTTTGACTATTAATTTGTCAAGTTTCGAGTTACGGTTTAAAAGTTACATTATTTCTTGTTTTAGGCTATTATTGTGTCGAATCGCATAGTGCCTAACAAAAAGAGTTAAAACTCACACGATAACTCATACGATAATTAAATAAATCATAAAAACCAATAAACATTATCAAATCAAGTCATGATCGATAAAAATAGTTATAAAGGCAAAAGCTCGGTTTAGTTTAACGTAATGTGGTTACCTAAAATATACTCCCTAATTTGCCAGTTGTCACACTAGGCAACCCATGGACTTGAGCTTGCTCAACTTCAAGAGGTGGTGATCTCGCCTTTAAGAGGAACCTAGAGAATCACACAAACACAAAACTACATAAAAGATCACTTGGATCTGTGGTTAGAGAGTTTACCACTCAAAGAGTAAATATATGTGAAAAGTGTAATTTATATAGAAGAAATGGCTCACTATTTATAGAGTAAAATATGCTCCTGTTCCACGGATCCCACGAATCCCTTACTTGAGGGATCCGTCCGGTGTAAACTGGGGGAACCGTGGGACGCTCCTCTTTGCCCATGGGTTTTGGGTCATGGGTCATGGATTATGGGTCATGGGTCCTAGACTTTGGACCATGGGTATCTAAGTAGATACAATGTATCTAGAAGGTGCAATGCATCTAGTCCATGGGTCATGGGTTAATTCCATGGGTCATGCATAATACCCATTTATGACCTATGCATGATGTCATGCAATAGGTTATGGGTTATGCTCCATGGGTATGGGTCACGGACTTTGGGTTAAGCCCAACTACATTTAATGTATTTTGTCAATGGGTCAAATACTTAAACTTCTACCATTATATTACCCATTATAATACATACTAGTTATGTATATATCTACCCAATATGTAAACACTAGTTGTTGTACATATGTATTACTAAATCATGAAAACACTATTACTTGTTTGGTGTTTTATGTGAAAACGTAAGTGTGTTAGTAAACTATTGGTTCAAACCATTTACGTATTTTATTTGTTTCGTTAAAATGATTTTACGTTTGTTATCGACAAAACATTAGAAGATCGTAAAATATAAATAAACGTTTTTAGGGCTTATTTGTATTAACAATCTCCCCTTTTTTGTTGATGACAAAACATAAAATTATTTTAAGGAAAAACTAAAATTCGTAAAAGTTTGAATTGAAGTTTTTACTCTCTTCTCCCCCTTTTGGTCGAAACAAAAAGTGCGTCGAAAAGAAACAAACACCTTGTTTTAAGAAAAATATGTGAAAGAAAAATATGAAAAATAGAGAGTAAGTGAGGAGAAGAATTCTCGACTTAGCCCCCCCTTGACGAGTCTATCCTTTTGTGAGGGCGTCAAGTAAGAAGAAATACTAAACTAATGCATTACAACTATGTTTGCAAATGATTTCGTCTATGTGACAAATATGCTCCCCCATGATGATTGCAACTTTGCAAGGGGACGTTCATGTAATGTAATCCTAACGTGTTAATATTGCAAATGATTTTACAATGTATTGCTTTGACACGAAACTCCCCCAAGCTTAGGGTGTCAAAGTCTTCATGTGTATATTGAAAATCTACAAAAAAAAGGTTATAAAACAAGTATATAATGCATAATTTCCTGCAAATAAGACTCAAGTTAGTAGTAAACAAGTCTTCTGTTGCACGGATCCCACGGTTCCCTCTTAGGAGGGATCCGTCTAGGCAAAACTGAGGGATCCGTCTGTCTGAAAGCTTAAGACAACAATGGTGATGTTAACATCAAAATGAGATATGTATTAAAGCACCAAACATATACTCAAAATAATATGACATATAACATGTAATTTCATTCAATAAAAATACGAGAAATGATCTACAAATCTCTAAAACTAAGAGAATGATTTAAACATGAAACATGATTCCTAAACTATCTATCTTAAGCTTAAAACTAGGACACCACTTGAATCCATAAGCTCAAGGTTGTTTGGGTTTGTTGATCTTGTCAAAACTTTCGAGGAGGTGATAGAACATGAAATGTTGATCTTCACGTACTTCATGTATCAAGCTTTCAACATGTTGACAATGATAACAATCTTTGTCATGGCTCGGAGATGGTGGTGGTAGAAAGGAAATGGCTTGATGTGGAGAATCAAGTGAAGATGGTTGAGGATCCTCAAAGGAAGGAGGGATTGGTGGAGGCACATTCGATGATGGCTCAACTAAGGATGATGGTGGAGGTAGAGAGGTTTCAACTTCCATGTGGTCGAGTGGTTGACTTTGATGATTCCTCATAATCCAAAATGGACTATTTGAGGGTGACGGAGAAAAGGATGCCGGGGCTAGTGTTGATTCAACACCTTGATTTTGTTGCGCTATTCTTTCCATTGAGAATGTTGGCAATGGTGGAGGATGGGATGGCCTAGGAGGCAAGTCCTCTAGATTGTAGAGGTGTGGTGATGAGAGTGGAGTGGTGAATGATATGGCTCTAGGCACTAAGGGTGATGGTTTAGTAGAAATAGGAGTGTTTGGTTTAGGAGGTATAGTGGTGTTTGGCATTGGTAGTTTTGCGAGAACAATCCTTTTGGGGATTATTTTGATAGGTGGAGGGGAGATCCTACCATTTGTGGATTTAACGGGAGATGATTCGGTTGAAGAAATTTCGTGAACAACACGAGCAAGTTTCTTGGGTGGTCCTTTGGTGGATGAGTTACCACTAGGAGCTTTCCTCATGATGAGATGATAAAAGAGAATTAAGGTTATAAGGTTCTAAATACTGAGAATGTGGATGTAGATGATGACTTTAAGAGTCTTCACAAGATGGTTTATAAGGGGAAGGATTTGGCAAGTGCATTCAAGACTTAAGCCACTAAGATCCTTTGGAATGTGATGATTTGCATGCACAAGAGTCATCTTTAGAGTTGCACTGATCTAGGAGTTTAATTAAAACAAGATAGAGTGTTCAAGTTAGCAAGAAGAGCTTGAAATGATTGTTTTAGCTAGATTTTTTGGTGAATCTGTCACCCCGGATCCCACGGTTCCCTCCAATGAGTTATCCGTCTAGGCTAATCCTAGGGATCCGGCTCTCAACAGCTAAGAAAGAAGGAAAATGTAGTTTGTAAGGTCTAATACCTATACCTCTTGAGTGTTTCAGTTTTCCTAAGTGTCTTAAATGAAAGGATACTTAAATGATCAAGGGTAATGAGTGATGTAGCTAATGATTGCCTTTTATGGAGGAACAGTGGGACTTTTATGAGTACCAATGAATGACCAAAGATGACACTAGAAAATTTGAGAGTTTTAAGTGGAGCTAAATGATCCTAGAGACCAGATAGTAACTTAAGATAATTTTTGAAAATATCTTAAAAGTTATAAGAAATGGAAAAACTACTATTTGACCCATTTTGAGGTAGGGATGACTAAAATCAATTTGCTCAAATTGAGAGTTTTATAAAACTAGATGTGTTGACATGTGAGAGATGATGTGTGAGTATAGGAGCAGAAGAATGATGAGTTTTGGTGAAATGATAAATCGAAAAGCACCTTGAGTATGATCCTAAGTGAGCTATGAGTGAGTATGAAACTTACTAATCGTGGGAAAGACTTAATTGCTCCTAAGGCATTATGTTTAGCTAGTGTGAAGTGGTCTAAGGACATGGTTTGAAGTATAAAGACTGCAACTGCATTTCTATTTGCCCGGAACCTACGGTTCCCTAAGTGGAGGGATCCGTCTAGCACAAATTGAGGGATCCGTCTCCTGCTAAACAATACCTTCACATAAGGTATTCAAAATTTGTACAAGGTATCGCTTTTCAAGGCTAGTGTTTTTCTAGGAAGTTTGAACAACTACATAAATGAGACATCAAACGTTAAATGTTTTATTTCATGAGAAAAAACACATTACAATGATAAAAGATGAAATCTAAGGATTGAGCCTATTTGGAAAAGAAACTAAGTTTCTTGAGCGTTTTTGATAGATGGATCGTCAAATGGATGATGAGTATTTGCCGATTCAGGGATGAAGAAAGACTTGATGAGAGATGTGTTTAGACGTTCCATCATCTTATTCACGAGTACGTACAACAGACTTTGAAATTAAGGGTGGAAGTACATGATGTGATGATAAAGGCGTGTCAAGAACATTCCATAAGGGATTAGTTTGTTCTTGTTGCCTTGAAGGTTTACAATTCGCCTTGCGAAGAAATAGGCGAGATTGTATGATTGTTGTGTTAGCAAAGAATACATTATGTAAGCACAACAAGCAGGAAGGATTTCTTAATTTCCCCTAAGACTCCAAACATTTTCACGTAGGATGAGTGCGAGAGGTTTATACTCATCTCGGATATCCTGTGTATAGATAATGTTTGGATCAGAGTAATAAGGTCGAGGTTTTCATAACATGCGATTCAAGTCTTGGGGGAAGGTATGTGTAAACAATATGGACTATTTTCTTCACGATGGGTGAAGAGAGAATCAAGAGACCAATCTTCAGTGAAGGCTCATTGTCCATGATTTTGAATTCAGAGAATGTGAGAAAATTTCCCAAGGGATAGAACAAAATTTTAGTTTTTGATCCAAAACCCAATAGATAAAGATCGATCCTCGTTATGAACGAGTTCAACTTGACGGGAGAATTCCAATACAAACCTTGGACAGATTTTCTCGTTAATTTCGAGAAGGCCTGCTAGTCCTATGGTTCGGAAAGAGGTATTGATGTCTTCTTCGTATTGTAGAGGAGTGTCGACAATACGTCCTTCCTGGAAGTGACGAGTTTCGAGATTATTGAACCCACGGACATGATTGCCAGGTGTGTTGGGCTCAAGAGAAATGTTAGGGATGTATACATAAGTAAGTGAAAATTCAAACTCATACTCATGATACATGACGAGACCTATGGAAGTGAAAAGAGTATGATGAGACGCATTAAAGCAAAAAGGATGATCACCGAACGTTTTTACTAGATTTCTATTAACAATTACAGTTAATTCACTTAGTATTTATCATTCTAGTGGGATATTTCTTTTTTAAGATTAAAACTGGTTTTATGTTGCATGAGAATATGTTTTCCAGAACCACGGTTCTCACGATTCCCTTCCAAGAGGGATCCGTCTAGTTGATCTATAGGGATCTGTGGATCTGCAGTGACAGAAAAATGATTTTGACGAAAAATAGATTTTTGCATCTTATAGGTTTATAAAAATATATGTATTTTAGCCAATATTTACTTAGTTAAGCATGCATTGTAGGTTTCTAAGGTGTCTCGAAGCCAAAATTACGAAAGACAAAAAAAGAATGAATGACAAACACATTATGAACAATAAGCTATATAAACTAAAACATTAGTAATATTTTATTTCAATGTTAAGAATGATACAAAGGATTGGGTATATAACACCAATGTAGATTAATAACACAAAGTACATGTCTCCAGAAGAAAACTTGATCATGGGGAAGACGAGAGCGATGAGTGTCAAGACGATGATCACGAAGGCGATGTAAAAAATGATGATGAAGTTTTTCTTTGGTTTTGAATTGAGATGAGATGAGATGAGAAGGAAGATGAAGTTTGAATGAGAGGAGATTTGAAAAATGAGTGTTTGGTGGAGTTTGACGATCGGAGGGGATATTTATGGGGAAGGAGGAATTTTTGAGATTTGTGTTTTGTTTTATTATTAGAAAGATTTAATTTTTTGATTAAGTAAAATAAGACACAAGTTTATAAACCTAGACTATAGAGAGAAGAGTAACACGTATGCAAGAAGTGTTTTCTAACGAAGCTACGTGTAATATATGAGTATGCGAAAAGATAAGCATATAAGTTCCTATGTAAGCATACTTATTCTTAAGCTAATGTTATTTAGTAATAAGTAGAAAGTCATTACTCTAATGCACTTATGAGTGTCCTTCTTATGACAAGAAAAATGTCAATAGACAACTCCGGTTCATTCATGATTAAAATACCTTCTTAGGGAAGGTTATCTTGTTACCAAGCAATTCTTATGGCTTGATAAATATGAGCTTTAACTAAGAAAAATGACAAGGAAGGTTAGTGCAATTTAGTAAGATAAATAAGAGAAAGAAAGGAAAAAATATCATTGTCAACGAACCAACATCCTACAAAAATGTTTTTAAGACATGGTGTTTATTTTGTAAAAAGACCTTCTTTGTAGTTTTTAATTAAACACGGATCGTATCAAGTTTTTAAAGTACAACATACTTTAAGAAACTTGGTAACGAAGCTCTGATGCCAATTGTGGAAAACTAGAAGGGGGGTTGAATAGTTTTACTGATTAAAACTTGGTTTTAAACTATTTAGATCGACTTAAGTCAATCTATTTGTACATGTGTGTTGGATGTTGATAGACAAGCATATAGATAAATAAAAGCTAAGATAAAGAGTAAGAAGTACAAAACAGCAACGCGAGTATTTATAGTGGTTCGGCTACAAGGACACCTTTCTTGCCCTACTCCACCCCCCGAGTCACCTACCCGAGAGTTCGTAATCACTACACAACACCAACTCCTTGTGGCGAAGAAGCCTTCACAATGTTGCCTACTCTTTATCTGGTACAAGGCTAGATACCGGGTTCTTCCACGAGGTAGAACCAAACCTATCACAACGTTGCCTACCTTTTATCCGGTACAAGGCTATATACCGAGTTCCATTACAAAGGAGGAACTACTACCTAATACTACACAAATCCTATCCCTAAGGAGATCCGCTCCTTATGACAACATCAACAAGGATATCAATATCCTTTGACCCAATACTAATCTATCTTGTACATCAACACACCATATCGAATGTACACCTTAGGCACCTTTCACTAATGCATTTGACTTGAGTTCTAGGCACCCTTCACTAATGCCTTTTGACTTGACTTCTAAGCACCTTTCACTAATGCTTTCAACACGGACGTTTGGCACCTTTCACTAATGCCTTTACTTTGACTCTTCGACACTTTTCACCAATGTCTTCGTCTTGACCCTTTAGACATCTTTCACTTATGTCTTCGACACTACACTTCTATTGAGAAAGAAAAGAACTATCAACAAGATACTATTAGTAGTCTTGATGATGACGATGCTAGGCAACCCATGGACTTGAGCTTGCTCGACTTCAAGAGGTGGTGATCTCGCCTTTAAGAGGAACCTAGAGAATCATACAAACACAAAACTACATACAAAGATCACTTGGATCTGTGGTTAGAGAGTTTACCACTCAAAGAGAAAATATATGTGAAAGGGGTAGTTTATAATGAAGAAATGGCTCACTATTTATAGAGGAAAATATGCTCCTGTTCCATTGAGCCCACGGATCTCTTACTTGAGGGATCCGTCCAGTGTAAACTGGGGGAACCATGGGACGCTCCTCTTTGCCCATGGGTTTTGGGTCATGGGTCATGGGTTATGGGTCATGGGTCCTAGACTTTCGACCATGGGTATCCAAGTAGATACAATGTATCTAGTAGGTGCAATGTATCTAGTCCATAGGTCATGGGTTAAATCCATAGGTCATGGATAATACCCATTTATGACTTATGCATGATGTCATGCAATGGGTTATGGGTTATGCTCCATGGGTATGGGTCATGGACTTTGGGTTAAGCCTAACTACATTCAATGTATTTGGTCAATGGGTCAAATACTTAAATTTCTACCCATTATATTACCCATTATAATACATATTAGTTATGTATATATCTACCCAATATGTAAACACTAGTTGTTGTACATATGTACTACTAAATCATGAAAACACTATTACTTGTTTGGTGTTTTATGTGAAAACGTAAGTGTGTTAGTAAACTATTGGTTCAAACCATTTATGTATTTTATTTGTTTCGTTAAAATAATTTTACGTTTGTTATCGACAAAACATTAGAAGATCGTAAAATATAAATAAACGTTTTTACGGCTTATTTGTATTAACAGTAATTACCACATTAATCGAAACAGCAACCCGAACAATTTGAAACTTAAACCACATGTTAAAATTTCTATCAATCATCATACAACTAGTTAAAATTTCTATCACTCATCATATAGCAAGTTAAAAGCTTGGTATGTTAAAGTTAACAACAAACTGTATTAGAGTCCTAAAGAGCAACACAAAAAACATCATAAAGTTACAAACTTTAAAAAAATTAGTCTCAAATACATAAACATAATAAATGTAAGAGACATAAACAAACATATAAAATTACTTTAATAACTGACCATTGATAAGTTGCATACCATTAGATTAGTAACAATTACAACTAATTGTTCATCAAAACTAAGCTTTAGAAGTAGATTATATAAACAACAATAACATGAGACCAAAAGATTAAACTAACACATGAAAATAACCTAATCATCTTCATTTTCATCAGATCCCATCTTAATCACATGGCCCTCCTTCTCATGAATACCTTCCCGAGCTTCCATTAGGATTTCAGTCAAATGTCGAAGCCTCTGCTCCTCCCTCTCCTGAGTTTGAACCATACACTCCCAAGCCTTGGTTGCATCATCAGTAAAAGGACCAAAAGTTTCAGTCTCAGTCATGCTTTTTTCACGTTTATCTATCTTAGCTCGAAGTTGGTTGCATTCTTCTCCAATCCTTATCAAGAAACCCTCATCTTCAGTTATTTCATGCGAAAATAAGAACTTAAAAGCAAGACTGAGATCGTTTGAACTACATGCCTCTTTAAGCTCATCGATAATCGGAGTACGAGCCATTGATCCGGTTAGGGTTTAGAAAATTGTATGCATGGATTAGAATGTCTATTATTTTTAGTCTTATAGGAAGTTAAAATATTGGGAGCTAAAAAACAAAATTAAAAAAGTTAACATAAAACCCCTAATATTAAACATTTTGACTTTAATGGAATTGTACTTCTTCTTCTCAATACATAATTAAAAAAGTTAACATAAAACCCCTAATATTAAAATTTTTGACTTTACAGGACCCTCTAAAAAATATAGATTTTTCTGTGTTTCATTTTTGGTACGGGTCGGTTCGGCCCGGTTCGAGAAAAAAACGAATACACCCGAAACCAAACCGAAAATGAACTGAAATCGACAAAATTCGAGTAATTTTGTTTCAGTTCTCAGGTTTGTCAGTTCGGTTCGGGTCTGGTCGATTTTACCCTATGCTCCCCATTATCAACTCTTTTGTTTTATATGACCAATTATTAACATAATTGTATTACCAAACTAAAGTATTGAATACACAATAAATTTGTTTTTGGATTGAATTATTTAGTTTTTTTAACGATTGAATTCTAGTTTTGTTTTTGTTTTTAATTGAACTAAATAAATTAAAAAAAAAACTAAATAGCCAATTAACATAACAAAGAAACATTCTTACTAAAAACTATTAAACGTTAACAAATCTTCTTTTTATTGTTGGATAAATTGGCTTAAAAACGCTTTTTATCTTTTCCATTTGTTACCCAGTACGATTTTTCTTTTTTCAGAGCCACATATTTGTTACTTCTTTGTTTTCAATATGTTTTCAAGATCATTTTTTTATCATCTTCATTTGGTGCGTTTGTTTAGCCAACAATTGTTGTTTATAATTTTGGAATCCTTTTTTGACTTTATTAAATTTAGTTAATTTTTGTTACTTTTTTTTTAAAACCAAAAATAGAACTAGAATTTAATCGAAAACTGAATTTGAATTTAAATTTTTATTCAGCTTTACCAAAATATATTTAATAACATCAAATGATCTATCTTTAAAAAAGAAATAATAATAATAATAATAATAATAATAATAATAATAACAATAATAATAATAACAATAATAATAATAATAATAATAAATTAAAAAAAAAAATCATATTTCAATATCTCATGTCTTATATCAAAATTAACTTAATATAAATTAACTTGATTTATACAACGGTCCTCTTTTTATATAATAGTCAATAATGGTACCCATCATTTGCCTAAAGCCCTAAATAATGGTCCATTTTGTTAGAAACCCAGTTTCTCTTTTTTTGAAAATTAACTTAATGTTTTTTAGAAGCTCAAATGTCACAACGCCCAAAAAATGGTCCAATATCACACTCACTTTAACTTCTAGCATATCAAACATACTCTGATAGCTTCACAAAACTAAAATTAACGAGTCAAAAAATTCCAGATGAAATCAAATTACATTCAATGGATCATCCACTAGATATTCACAATACTTCAGAAAATAAAGGAATTAAAAAATGTAACGAATCACGTAGTGTTTATTATAATTTTAGTTATGTTCTTATAATGTTTATTCTAATATATTATTTATTATTATGTTTTTCAGTTAAAATCATTTATTCCGGTTCTAGTAAAAATAAAAATGGAGGTTAGGTTTTCTTTTTTTGTTAATATATCTTTTCAGTTTAATTATTTTTTTATTATAATTTTTTCTGTATTGTTACTTACCTAGGTTTTCACATATATATTTTTTTAATTTTTTAATTTAATTTTTTATTTTTTGTACAAGTTTATTGAATTATGATTTAAGTAAATATTATGATTTTTGTTTATGTTTTCTGTAATCAATGCAACTGTTTTAATTTTATTTTTTAGAAAACAAATAGAGGTTATGTTTTTGGTTTTATGCATGCTAAGTAATTGATGAAATGTTAGACTATATTTGAAAGAACTAACTTCTAATGAATTGTTAGTCTTAAGAATTTGATATTAATATTCCATTTGATTTTTTTTAAATCGATCATTATGAACTGTGATATTAATCAGATTTGTATGTTCTGTGATATTAATTTGTTTCCTAATTATTTTATAATATTAATAGTGTTTTCTTTGTTCTTTTTTGTTTAGATGTAATTATGGATGTACAGAAGAATAAGAAACTTAAAACGAGTATAGAGCGTCTTACTGAAGGTTATCATTGATATATTTTTATAAATAATTATATGATTCTTTTCAATTTTAATTAAATACTTCTTATTATATATTAGGTGAATCACAATATTTATGCAAAGATGATAGATGAAAAAAGACAAAGGTAGACTATGCAGTTAAAGGTATTTTAATGATTTTATTTGTATTATATTTGACTTAATTAGCCAGAAAATTTGATCTATATTCTGTGTGTGATTGACCTTCTATTTACCTTATAATATATTTAGTTGAAGGTGTAATTGGATATCTAGCAAATGATCCGTATATTTAGTTTGTAATTGTCCTCCTAGATTCAGTTCATGACATCCAATTAATATCACAATATACTGCTAAATGAAGATTTGTTGTTTGATTGGAAAAAGAACACATTGAATATGATTAGAAGTGTTAGTAAGATTGATTAGATTTGATTTCCAACAATTGTTATATGATTACAAGTAAAAGTCAAAATATAAACTATCTTAAATTACATTTACTCTGAAATCCGATATTCTATACTTTAAGTTGGTGATAATACTCCATATGTATGAAATTCGCGTACCAGTTGCAGTGGTCATATAGCTCACACTGATGTTAGTAAGAACAAAAGTTAAAATGCCTGTTAAGTTTAATGTAAGATTCACGATTAATGTTGATGTGATTAAGAATTGGAGTCTTTTTTAGAATCATTAATGACAAAATCAGAGAGTAACAATGTATGTTCAAACTGAATAGACTTTTCAAGTTTTACATAGTTAATTATTTTACAACTAGTTTGTCTAGTGATGGAATGGCATTATCTAATCGCTATGCAATATAGTGATGGAAAAGATTAACTATTTTTACACCCAGTTTTATCTGCTTTGACTTAAAGATCAGGTACTATACAGATTTAACTATACTTATGTAATAGCTGAATTCCTGTATTGTGAGGGGTTTGCAATATTTTAAAACTAGATTAGCTTTGAACCTATCAATCGACCCATCTGATTTAAACTTGATTCTTAACACCCATGTGTACAGAAATGAAGCAATGTATCTTTTGAACCCTGGGCATAGAACTTTCTCTTAAGAAATGTAGAAACAATGTATATCCGTCTTGTTGTGAAACAATGTACATGTTTTTGATAATTTATATTCTTGTTATGGTTTAAGTAATGTAGACTGTGATGAAATAGGACTTTGGTGCTGCTTTTGATAATCAAGGTTTTAAAATATCATAGACAATGGAACTTTAAGTTGACTATGGTTCTTAGTTCTTACTGATAATGGCTTTGTGTAGTCTAAATATGATTATTCATTTTTTACCAATACATCTGCAAATGTGTTATGGCATTTTGCTAGTATGGCTTAATTTATATAAGGTTAGTTATTGTGATATTAAAACTGTTACTATTATTTAAGGATAGTTATTGTGATAGTTAACAAAAAAATTGTTCAAGTGTAGTTTTTCTGATAGTTTATCTTCAAATCAATCATAAATTGAGCCATACTAGCATCATCATCTACCAGCAGTAGAAATAATTCCTTCAGCAGTAGTTTTTCTTGTGTATGCTCATGATATTGTGATAAGTGGAAAATTTGTTATTCATTTATAGATATGTTGCTAAAATTGATATGTTCGTATAATTGAAAATTTGTTTTCAGATTGGTTTATTACTTTATTTATTTATTTTTAATTTTTTAAATTCTTATTCAGAAGAACATGATGAAGAGACGAGTTTGTTTTTACTGGAGGTAATGAAGAATTTGAAAAAACTGATTCAGATACAGAAAAGGATATCTCTGTTTTCAAATACAAGAAATCAACAAAAAAGAGTATGTTTTTAATAACTCATATACATGTTACATCTAGATTTAAGCTTACATTTTATTCTTATGTATGTTCATTGCTTCTAAAGTGAAAATGATTTCCTTATTAAATACTCACATTTTTAATAAGAAAATCAGTAGCAAACTCATTTATTTATTTTTAAAATTAATCAAACATCATTCAATTTTTCAGAAGCATTAAAAACAACTACTTCAACTAATAAATATGTGAGGAATGAAACTGTTCGTAAAGAAAAGAAAGCATTCACAAAGAAGGGGAAAGTTTACTTGACTACAGAAGAATACATCAAACTAACAGATCTCAGAACAAGAAGCACTCCTATTAATTTCTATGAGGCGGTAAAGCATATATCATGAATTCCTTGTCTGAAAGATTTTGTAGCATAATTGGGATTTAAAAAGATTTTAAATCTTAATATTGCTCTTATACCATCAAACCTAGCTTGTAAAATCCTAAGTTGCTGCAATGAAAAAGAAAAATCACTGGTTTTTAAAGGAATAAAGTTCACAAGAGACTTGGTCCAGGAGATTTTAGGGTTTCCAAAAGGAGATTTAGGAATTCATTTTGTAAAAAGAGTAAATTACAAGAAACTGAAGTTCAATCTTGAATCTTTTTGAAAACAATATGTTAACGAAAATGGAAAACTTATTGTGGAAACTGAAAATAGATCTTTTTCTAAAAACCTCAAGAACTTCATTCTGGAAACTGATACTGTTAATGATGTTTTCAAGTTAAATTTCATTATCTTGTTGGTCACGACAATGATTTCTTCAAGCACGGGAGGAGAATCGAACCTGAGATTTCTACCATCACTTTCTGAGCATTATTATAACATTATTGGAGTTTATTGGTGTGGTCTAATGATCGAATCTCTAGATCTCAATCCACCTAATCTTGATACGAATTATGCAAAAAAAAGTATTGTGGTACAATAACATTTCTTACCGTATGTTTGTATTTTTTTTAATCTTTAGTTTTATTTTTAACAAATATTTGAATTATTTTGTTGACAATTATTTATATTTTTTTATTTTCACAGTTGCTGTATATTAGATGGCTCTTTCAAAGAACAAAATCAAGTGAAGATGTCATACAATATTGCTCAACAGAATTGCTAAGGAAAGTGGACTGTGAACATATAAGACTTAAAAAAATTTCTGAGGTTTTTCAAGATGATCGGGTTTTCTTCAGTGGGGAAAATAATGATGAAATTGATCAACCAGTATTTGAATCTAATGATCTTTAACTATTAGAGATAAAAGAGTGTCAGAAGATGAATGTCAACATCTGAATTCTGAAGTGCAACAGGTAATCATAAAAGTTTGATTATACTGTTTTTTTTAAAACATAATATTTGATTGTTATAACTTTTTTTAATCAGAATGAAATTTTTGAAAGTTAAAAAGCTATAGCAGTTGAAAGTGATAATGCTAATTCATCATCATCTGAAGAAAACCATTTTTCGTGCGATGAGAAATGAGAATTTTGGGAGTTCATCTTTGTTGGATGTTGTAAATGATGCTTCAATTAATAATGATGACAACTGCTTCTATTTTGATTCTGAAAATGAGGCATTCATTCATTTATAATAATATATTAATTTATTCATTTAATAATAATATATTTTTTTAATGCAGAATAACCAGCTCTAGAATCAGTATTTTATTAATAATACTTTTGAAAGTTCAAATTTTATCAACGAAGGCAATGATGTTCATGAGACTGAATTATCAGAAGATAACAACTTGATTGATGTTGTTGTTCAAGAGGTATTAATTTATTCAAATTCATCTATTAATAGCAATATCAATTTATTGATTTCGTTAAAATAACTTATGCTTATTTTTAAATCAGAATGAGCAGATTGAAAATAACAAATTCAAAAGTTTTAAAGGAAAACGAGTTCTTGCGGTTGATGATTCAATTAAGGTATATATTTTTAACTTTCTTATAAAAAAGAAGTTAACATTTTCTTATGTTAATTTATTCCAAACTAAAATATCTTATACTATTACTTTAAAGCAAGATGAGGAGCTTCAGATTACCAACTTTGAAACTTCAAAGCAAAAGCAGTTCGGATCGCCTATAGTTGAGGTACATATTTTAAGTTCCTAAACAAATCAATAAATATTTGTATTAAATAACTTTTTCTTAACAAATGAATAACTAATTTTGTTAATTTCTTAATTTTTCAGGAAGTTATTTCTGATCTGAAAAGATGTATATCACATTTCTCGTTGCATGATGATATTCTTTCAAAAGATGAACAAGTTGTTAATCTTAAGAAAGTGATTTTGTCGCTTTTAAGTGGAAAATACAAAACACAAATACAAAGAAGTGAAGGTGTCATTTCAAATGAAGTGAATCATGCAGTAGTTAATGACGAAGGTGACAAAGGAGAAGAATATGTTTCTGAAGAATATGATAAGATAATTAATGATGTGATAAAAGAAGGAAAAGATAGTGATATAGAAAAGGAGACATATGGCATATTATATCATGATCAAGTAGTCAAAGATAGTGTTTGTGTGGACAAATCTCATGATTGCTCAAATTCAGAAAAACCAAATGAATGCGCTCATAAACAAGTTAATGATATCAGAAACAAAATGAACATGCAGAAAGATGAAGTGCTTGTCAAACAAAGTAATGTTAACATGGGATTTGCTGCAGCTTCTCTAGAGACATATTATTCTCTGATACCAGATGAAGGACGTCCCAAAGAAGTTAATGTTAACATCCACGATGAATATCTTGCTTCTTCTAAAGATGAAACAGAGAATACAAGTAATGTTCAAAGGATTTCACTTGAGATTAACAAAGCTGAAGACACTGTAAGATATTTTCTTGAGATTGACAAAGCTGAAGACACTGTTAGGTCTGACATGCAGATAGATGAACATCTTGACAAAGGAAATAATGTTAACATGGAATTGGCTGCAGTTTCTATATAGACAAGGATTGTTTTCAAATTGAACCAAATGAAGACGGTAAAACAATGTCACAGATACCAGATGAAGGGCGTCCTAAAGAAGATGAAACAGAGAATACAAGTAATGTTCAACGGAATTCATTTGAGATTGACAAAGCTGAAGAATCTGTTAGGTCGACACAAGTAGATAGACGAAGGGCTTGTCAAAGAAAATATTGTTAACATGGCATTCGCTGCAGCGTCTCTAGAAGGTGTTTGTTTTGAAATTCATCCAAACGAAGACGGCAAAACAATGACACAGATACCAGATGAAGTTCATCCAAAAGAAGTAAATGATAACATGCACGAGGAATATCTTGTTTCTTCTGACAGTGGATGTGTGGATGAACGTGCCGACAGAAAGTCAGAGTTAGGAGATAAAGGGAGTAAAAAAGAAATTAATTATAACATTCAGCAAGAATCTCTTTATTCTCCAAAAAGATATACAGGTTCTGTTGATTTGCAAGAAAGTGACATTTCAAAGAAAGATTCGAAAGAAGTTGATGATTACACACACAAGGAATTGCTTACTCATTCAAGAAACGGTGGATGTATGGTGATGCAAGCGTCTGAGTTTGCAAATATAAATTCAGAGATGGCTGATTCTGTTGAGAATGAAAAACCTGAAGACCCTGTTAGGGCTACTCAACATGATGTGACAAAAAGAGGGAGTACAACAGAACTCATATGAAGATGCCGACATGATGTCAGAGATAGACGATAAAGGGAGTAACAAAGAAGTTAGTTATAACATTCAGGAGAAATATTTTTATTCACTGAAGAGATGTATAGATTTTGTTTTGAAAGAAAGTGACCATTTCAAGAAATATTTGAAAGAACTTGCTGATTTAACAAATGTAGGATGTTTGGACATGAAAGCGTCTGACAAAGCTGAAGACCCTGTTAGGGCTACTATACATGGTGTCACAAAATCTCATGATGAAGCGCTTGTGATCGAAGTGGAATTGGCTTCACCTTCTCAAGGTGGTGGGAGTGAAGAAATTCAAGCAAATGTAAACATCAAAAAAATTTCAGAGATACAAGATAAAGTCCCTCTCAAAGAACTTAATTGTAACACCCCAAAATTCGCTGAGCGAAAGACTTTACCAACTGTAGGGTGCTACGAAACTGGTACATAACTCAAGTATAGCGAAATAGAATAAAATCATCCATAACTTAAAAACATAGTCAAACGATAGTAATTAAGTTTTGCATTTATTGAAAAGTACGAAAGTAAGCCCGTTAAAGATAGTTCATAAAAACAGTCCCAAATAACATTAGAGTGAAGTGAATCCAAAACCATGCCATCACTGCCAAGAGCCTCCCAATTCAGTCACTAAAGCCATACTTATCAATTACTTGAGAAAAACATGCTAAAAGTCAGTAAAAAGCTGGTGAGTTCATAGGTTAATACAAATAAAGAAGCATTTGGACCAAATAGTAAATTCACTTATTAAGCAAACTAAGCCATAACATATAAGCAACCATCACGATCTAATCACATACATATACCAACATGTTATACGTCATGGCAAGTTGATGCATCCACAAATCCGGGTGAAACCCTGGAAAATTGGGCAACCAAGTCCAGACGGGGTGGTCAACTACGATAGATCTATCTATAACATTCACGATTCCCGTAGGAACTAATGACCTAACTGTGCACAGTTAAATGAGATGCTAAACCTTAGCCTTGACTACGTAATAAGTGCAACAAAAACACAATTTCATAACCGGTCCAATCAAAATGTTTTTCATGTTTTCTCACCCCAAGATTTAATAAAGCAAAAGTATGAATAAAAGTGGGGCAATGAAACTCACCTCAGCAAAGAAACGCAAAAACAATCACTCTAAAGAAGAATAGCACAACAACAATGAGAATATCACAGCACGGCGGACTCGGCACAACCTAATAGTAGCAAAAAGACGTGACTCAGTATCGATCGTCATGAAGTCGCCAATAATAAAGTTGTACGAAAACATAAACATTCTTGCTATTCAAGGCAACATGGTGGAGTGAAATACTTGGTCTTGTCACTTGTGGAACGTGGACTCAAAGAACGCACATGAACTCAAGATTACACGAAGTCTAACCCAATAATCAAATTGACAACCAACTCAACAATGACGCAGACTCACGCGTCAATAATAAGCAAGAATATGTGCGTCACATAGGTCACAAAGTGGGAAGGTCTAATAGATTAGACTAGGTTTTAATAAAGTGCTCGAACGATTCGTCAATTCTTATTAAGTTCATCAACTTAATAAGATGGGTGCTTTCTTCGTCTCGTTTATTAATTCCATGTTAACCTTGAAAGGTTGCACATAACAATCTTAGGATGGGTCCAAATTAATAACTTTCTCTTCGCATGCTTATCAGGCCCTTATTGGATTCGTCAACCCAATAAGTCCAATAACCATGTTGGTAGAATTTATTAATATTAACCGATCCGCAATCTATTCCAAGTTAAGCCTCTTAAAGAAAATTCTTGGGTCTCGTGTCTCAAAATGTATTACCTTTTTGTTACTTATTATCTTTTAAAGAAATATGTTTACTTTATCAAAATCGTACCATTAAACTAATGTTTAATTGTATTACTCATATTATTTATTGTTTAAAACATGGTACAATTACCCATTCGACCTATCATTTCGAGTCATCCCTTCTCGAGTCAATGCTAGTTGACTCGAGCCCATCTAAACCCAAATCCGTCTCCCGAGTCAAGTTTCTATTTTTGGGGTCGTAGTCTAATAATAATAATAACTCATCTTGTCCAAATATATAAAAGTACATATCGGCTTCTCACGGCCAATCCGAACCATGAGGTTACGGATGACTCGCGAAGTGCTCAAACATCACGACTCAATCTACGATATTATCATAACGGCATACATGTTTATTATTATTATTATTATTATTATTATTATTATTATTATTATTATTATTATTATTATTATTATTATTTTATAAAACATCACTTCATTATAAAAATCATAGGATTTACAGGAAATTAGTGGGAAGCCGAGAAACTAATTGGGCCCTCACTCCTCTAGCAATAGCAAAGCTAATCCTACTAAAAATATGATCAGCAGCACGTGCGCCAGTCTCCTGAGTCAACGAGAAACTTTGGATGCTCTTTAGTAGGGTTACCGCATCCTTCTCAAGCTCTCCGAAGGAAGAGAATGAGAAGGGGAGAAACCTATATCCAATGTCCGCACATTTAGCCTCATACTTACCCCGCTTACGTTGCGCTTCTTCGATCACCACACGACCCGGTGCGAAATCAACCATATTAGTTTGTGTCAGGGGAGACGATCCTGTTAAATCGACACATGTATCCTGCCCACCATCCCAAGAGTAGAGCAACATACCAGCTGGTCGTAAGGATTTGTCCCTATCACCACAAAGCCCAATATCAACCTCTTTGCGAGCCGAGATCCCTGACTGAGAGCATATGTCGACAAGGGTATCACGCACCATATTGTGTCTGTGTTTAATACCAATGATACCAGCACAGGACACTGCGTGATCTCCATAGATGTCTCCAGCAAATACTTTGGAACAGGTGCATCTGAGCAGAATAAAGGGGGGGGGGTACCAAACCGGTAGCATAACACACATCGGTAAGTTCTAGCATTCATGGTCTGGCCCAACCCAGAAATCGGAACCACCCTAAGCCAGTCAGAAGTGTGGTCTTCTTTTTGTGATCTCCATAGGGCCATCTGTCGAGTAGATAAGCAAAAGGTGGATTCGGCCATTTTGGTGATACGTGTGAAATGTATATCTGCCAATTTCTTCATGAGTTTGGGGGCAGCGATCTCACTTGGGTTGTCCAAAAGGGCAGTTTCCATTTTCACTTTAAAAGTATGCAGGGCATCGTCAAAGGAAGGTCCAGAAGTTATAATGCCAGAATGTCAAAGGAGCTTAGTCTGTAAACTGGAAGATTGAAGTCTAGATGCAAGGAAAGCATAGTTTAAGACATCACCTGCAGCGTATACACCAAGTCCCCCAAAATCAAAGGGAGGGTGGCTAGTCTCCATTGCCAATCGCCAAAACCAGGTCCAGAAGCAGTGACAATACGCTCCAAAGAGGAGCGAAGTGCCACATCAAATGTAATTTGAGCACGCTCAAAGACCTGAGGGGAGCATGTGCGCATAGAAAAATATAACTTGGAAATACCGGCACAAGCTCGGAGAAGCAACAATTCACACTGAGGGTCATTAAGTTTAGCAACAACATCCATAAGCACAATGGTTTTGGCAACCCGTTTCATAACAAGCTCGCTACTAAACTCAAGGTCAACACTAGCAGGTCCACCTAACAATTTAACCCCACGTGAAGGCCGGGCAATATTAGGCGGGAAAAAACCTACAAACCTGCTTCTAGGGTCCTCCTTTGGCTAAAAAACCTCAGTTTTGTCAACATTAAGGTGCAAACCATAGCGATGTCCATCCGTCATAAGAAGCTCCAAAACCTTCCCAACAATCAAAGTGTCTCCAATGATCGTGCCATCATCTAAGTACCAAGCTTGAAGAGAGAGACAAAAGGAGTCTCTAATCTTGCATACCAAAGGATGTAACACCAAGGCAAAAAGGAGGAGTCCAAGTGGGTCACCTTGTTGCATTCCTTGATGTGACCATAAAGTGTGTTCCCCATAATATAACCTCTCGTGTAACATAACCTCATGATCTACCAAATTGAAGGCGTTTTTGAAATCCACCAACAACATCAAAAGGCCCACATCATCCCCACGGTCTTCAATAAATCGATTCACGGCATGAAGAATAGCCTTCCCTCCTCCAGAAACCCCAACTCCTAACTGTAGATCATTCAAGTAACCATCTAAAGAATGGCCAATCATTGAAGCACCCACCTTGGAGACTAGACGCCTGATGTGTCTCGCGACTACTAGTTTTAAATTTATAACAAGGATTACCGAATTAAGCTAAGAACACACGGGCAAATATGACCCTTTCGTATGTAGTTAGTTTTGGCTGGTAAGCCGAGGTCGTTCACTAGGATTTGGGTGTTTTCAATTGTGAATAATCTATGTAAAAAAAGTAACACGAAAGTGGTAAATGGTTGTCACGTCCCAAAATACCATATAAGCAACAATGTAACACGAAAATAATGATTAAGCGAATTCAGATGATTAAAACTACACTTGCTTAAACTAGTTTCTTATCCTTGATTAGTATGATTGTGTTAACCTCTTCTTAACATGTTGGTTATGATAATTAGTTGGTGTACTAATCTATTGTTCTTACAAGTTAAACCATGATCAAGAGTTTAGTTTATAAAAACAAGCATTAAGTCTAACCAATCAATTCAAGATCAATTCAAGTTTCATAAGTTTACTTTCATAAACTTAAACACAAAAACATCCGTTTGTTTCATCAAATTGCTTAAGAAATGGTCAATACAAAAGGTAACCGATTATAGACAAAAGGTTACAATTGATTATAAACAACTAATCTTACGACCTTTTAGATGTTTACAATCAATCCAACTTGATAATCAAAAAGCGTTCTTATTACAACCACACTTTAGTTTCTTTGTTTAACCAAGAATAATGGGTAAAAACAATCATCCATAGACAAAATGATTATAACTAGTTGAATAACAATAAGTTCTTTCGACCTCTACGATTACTATCAACTAGTCAAACTTGATTAACAAATGCCACTATGAAACTTTAGCACAATTGGATCTTAGAATCAACTTGAAATTCCGTTCAAAAAAAAGAATCAACTTGAAATTGAATTAAAACATGTTAACACAATCATAAACTAATCATACAATAATCAACATCATTTAAGCAAGTGCATAAAGAAACTAGCCACTCATAGCAAACATAAACATAAACTCAGAACTTTGAACATTAGAAAACATGATTAAAGGTCTTACAATGATTGAAATGAGATTACAAATGATGTAGTAATGATGCCTCAAGTATTGGTGATGACTTCTTGATGGTTTGACCTCCAAATGATGACTTCTTGGACCTCCAAGGTTTCCTGGAACTTAATGGACGAATTTAGGCTTTGAGAGAGAGTGGTGGTGGTAAGATAGGTGTGAGAGAAGATCTCTCAAGTTGTGGTGTATTTGGATGAGGTTGCAAAGGCCTCTATTTATACTACTTCCAAGCCTAGGGGTATTAAATGTTGAACTTGGCCTCCAAGGAGTTTAGAGGGACCTAGAAACTGAGTGGGAAGGACCTAGAATTGTTTGGAACAAGTTTGGAACCTTAGTGATGAAGAAATGGCTGTACCAGGCCTCCCAACCGAATCGGTTAAGCTCCAACCGTTCGGTTGGTGTTCTTGACCATTCTCCACCCGGATCCGGTTGCGGGGCTCAACCGAACGGTTGGAGCAAAATCACAAAAATTCATAAACTATAAAGTTGTATATCTTTCTCTTAGCTTTCCGTGGCCGTAAACCGGGGGTCAAACGGAGTCTGTATGCAAAAGTTATGGCCAAAATGATGAAGGTGTGTCGGGAACAACGAGTCTTCCAATATGTCTTCGTTTTAGCTTCTTTTATTCATTTCTTTCTCGTTTTCCTTCTTGAACTTTATTCTTGAGTCTTTGGACCCTTGATGACTTTATCTTCTCGAATATACTCCACAAGTCTTGCTTTTGTCGGGAATTCTTCGTATATGGAGAAATCTTCGTATTTTACTTCTTTTTCCGTCTTTTTCTCCACTTTCCTGTACTTGGCTACAAATGAACTACCAAACACACTTTTATACGATTAAGCATCAAGAGCATATGATTATAGCCAAATAACACACATAAAAGCACATATAACGCTACTAAAAACATGCACAATTTGAGCGTTATCAAATTCCCCCACACTTAAACTTTGCTTGCCCTCAAGCAAATCTAAGAAAAGAAAAATTAAACTACATACCTAAATGACAAAACGAAAAGATAAATTTTAAAATCGAAATATTTTTGGCTTTTTTTAATAAAAAACAAGCGAAAAATGAGCGCAAACTCCCCCACACTTAAGGTTTTGCTTGCCCTCAAGCAAATCTAGAAATTTAGAAAAATAAATCCCACATGGTGCATGAAATATGATTAGAAAAATGCGATGTAAATCTACCAAGTACAAGTACAAGATAAGATTCATCGTTTTAAGCTTTAAGAGGTGAAAAATCGAGATGTTTGACAATACCCCATGGATTCTCTCGCTTGATAACATGGCTAAGCACCTCACGAAAAGGAACGGATTTATAATTCACTCAACACTCAATTTATTTAGTGATGGATAGTATTAAGGAACAGTACACTCATATTGCTCAGTCATGATCTAAATATTACCATAGGCTTGTACAAGAAACAAAACTCCACCGACGTGGCGTAAGCACCAAGTGTAAACATCTAAAGAGGGCTTTTATTCGGGTTATAACGATTAGGCTTAGGGTGAATAAAGGGTATGGATAAGGCATGGGAATATTTATGAAATTGGTGTTATAAGAAAAAATAAAGTCAAGTCTAATACCCATGTTGCTCGTCACTGAACAATCCGCAAACCCGAAAATGATTATAGTTACTAACTTTTCTTCACATATCGATCACCAAATATATATATCACGTCTTAGCACATTGGCTAATCAATATCTCAAACATACTTCATCTTCCTTCAACTTCATAATAATATAGCACATTGGCTATAATTGTCATAACACATTTTTTTTTCATTTTTTTTTCGATGACTTATTCTTTTTTTTTTTCTTTTCTTTTTTTTCACTTTTTTTTTCATACTTTTTTTTCTTCACATACATCACATCTCCCCCACACTTCGTATAAGCATCACCACAAAAATACAAATAAGAAGCTGCAGTCTTCATCTTTGTCGGAATGGCACACACGATTGACAAAGTGCGACTAACTCATAATCATAAAAAACAATCCAATCATACCAAGCAACTAGTAACCAACCATTTAGACATTGACAAGGAGTAGGCCAAGGTTTAAAGTGTAAAATATTTTTGTATTTTTCTGGATTTAACAAAAACGAAAAGGATGGCTCGGAGGGTGTAACTAGGGGTATCTAGCGCTAAAGATGAGCGCTAACAAATAGGTCCATATCGGTGGTTAACTAACCGATGTGGCTAGCTAATATATCATTAAATGTAAACGGAAGGCCATTTGGTTTATTCCTAGGGTGCCTCTTTGTCACACGAATACACTTATATCACACGAATGTGATCTTACTGCGGTCTGGTAATGATTTACAAGCACAAGTTCTAGAATAAATAAAATCACCGGCACACTCATAGCAAAAAAATCCAAGCATAAAAGATGTATGCTATATATGAAATAGGCTCAAATCCTCACATTTTAGTGGAATGGCTATAAAATGTGCAAGCAAATGTCATCGATCCCATAATGGATTGCAATATTAATCGGGACACATCTCAAGTTTTTCAAAATTACCAATTTCACCAGTGGGTTGATCCAGTTATTCTAATATATAAACCTATACGCGTGAAAACAAATCATAAGGGCAAACAAGTTCACAAAATAAAATTGGCCCAAAATTTTTGAAAATTAAAAAAAAAATGGTTTCTTTTTTCCTATAATATTTCCCCCCACACTTAAGCTAAGCAAAGCCCTCAATGAAAAATAAAACTTCAAAGCATGTAAAATAGTGAAAATAAAATAAACAAGCTATGAGAAACAAAACCTTCCCGGGCCGAAGAAATCGCGATCGAACTCTGTATGATAAAATGCTACGCATAAGCTAGTGAGAACAATCGATTTCAAAATCCAATCATCCTCCTCCTTCACCTGCTGCAATTATTCAAACAAAACAAAACAAACAAAACACACAAAATGCAAGTAATAAACATTATTAGCATGTAACACCCCCACACTTAATATTTTTTAAGTTTTGAAAAGAATTTTGCAAAAAGGGTGTACATGTTTATTTAAAACAAACAAACAATTAAAATAACGGATTGCCTCCCGAGAAGCGCTTAATTTATTTATGAGTCATTAACTAGACTCTTCCCCGGGTTAGGATACTTTGACAATACGATTCAAATGGGAAATTTCAGTTCTTAAACGTTGAGGGTATGGGATCTTTGGTTTGTACTCCACAAGTGATGGAGATACATTTGATTCTTTTGTTTTGACCAAGTGAATGTCCCTCTTCGTTATCTTGAACGTTTGGTCGATTTCATTAGAAATGAGGACAGCTGGCGGATCTTTTTGATTTTTCAGAGGGTCATTGGACTTTCCACTCCCAGTGAATACGACATCCACATTCTCAAGGTGAGCTAGAGGAGGTGGCTTAATCCTACCGTTTTGATTTAAAGAAACTGGATTTTGTGGCTCAGACCATTTGTCTATCTTTCTTTCCAGTTTTCCATTCCAGTTGCCACCAGTTTTGTTGAACTCCTTAACACCAACATGGTGTTCAGAACTTTTTAATTGAGTGGTTAGGATATACATGGTGCAATCCTCAAGAAAAGGTGACATGGTTGGTGAGTTAGACATGATTTGGTTTGGATTTGGTGTGGTTGGAATGTGCTCGGTCTCGTCATCTTCGATAAATTCAACCTCACAATTATCATTCTCATTTTGAATTGAGGGTGGTTTGTAGACAAATTCATGTCTCGAGTTGGAATCTGTGGTGTAAGGAAGAGATTCAGCATGATGGACTTCATGCTCCTCACTTAATCTTTCTACCCTCCTCTCCAAGTCTTGGATTATCGCTTGTTGGTTCCTTCTTCCTTGATCGACTTTACGTTCCAATTCAACCAACAGGTTAGTTATATCCTCATTGGCTTTCGTTTGACTAGCCATCCACTCTCTCATCATCTCCTCCGGTGAGGTTTTAGGTGTATTGAAATTTTGTGATGGATGTGGTATTGTATTCCATGGCTGATATCGAGGATATGTATGGGCTGGGTTATGGTATGGAAAGGAGTACGAATTTTTGAAATTCTTATCATGATATCTTCCGTGATATCCTTCATGTTGAACTTGGTTCGCTTCCATGGGATCACACATCGGCATGTCATCCTCTACATCGTGGTTATTATTTAGCAGCTCAATCATCTCCCTCCGTATGCTTATGAATTGGGCATCGATGTTTGTCGAGAGAGCTTCCAATTTCTCGATCAATAAGGCATGATCGGTATTGATGTTGCTTCCACCGGCGGAAACAACGGCTTTCGGATTGGAATTGATCATATATTTTTCTGAGAGATCAAGCTTGAGTTGGACCTTGTCCTCGAGGATTTTGAAAGCTTCATTTGGAGTTTTATAGAAGAAGATTCCTCCGGCGTCGAGATTTCCTCAAGTTCGATCGTCTAAACTGTGATAGAATATTTGAATTATCGCTCCTTTGGTTAGACCGCGTCCATGAAAAGTGCGAAGCATATCTTTCATACGGAGCCAAGCGTCAATGAGAGTTTCGCGATTGATTTGGTGAAAGTTGAGAAAAGTATCGGCTAATAAAAGCTTCTCTCATTTCTTCCCACGTAGTAATCGTTCCTTCATTTAACTCGTTCAACCAAGTCTTGGCTTCTCCGGTTAATGAGAAAGGAAAAGTCCTCAATTTAACCACTTCCTCTTGATTTTCACCATATTGGAATAGGCTACTAATCTCAAGAAAATCGGCTATGTGTCGGTGAGGATCGGATCGGATCGGATTCTCTCATCAAATTGATTCTCCCGAATCATTTGCATGTGGGTACCCTTGATATGGAAATTATTGGGAAAAGGGGGTTGAAAAAAAGCGGAACTAGGTGTTGGTGCAACGGTCCTAGTGCTTGACCACATGGGTTGGTCATCGGGATCAATGACGATTATGGTTGGGGAATCGGGTGTAGGTTTGACTTTCTCTTCGAATATGTCGATAACGACAAAGAGTTCCTCAATGAACGGTGGTTATGGATAAGGTTCGGGTTTAGTCCTCTCTTTGATTTGACGTTTAAGCTCGTAAAGTGGACTAAAAAGTTGATCACTCTAAGAGTGTGAGTTTATAAAAACCCGAAGCGATTCACAAAATATTTTAAAAAGCAAAAATAAAAAGATAAAAATAATGAAAACGAACATGAAGAAAAATCTTTTTGTATTTTTTTTAGAAAAATGACTTGAAATAAATAAACTAAATAACTATAAGACCTTTTTTTTATTTAAAAATAAAACTAGTTATGACTTTTTTTTTTCTTTTCCCAAGGGTTCCCGGTAGCTCCATTGAAACGCACAAAGAAGCGGAGAAGCAGGTCAGCGCGAAGCATATTAAAAACCAAACTTCTTTAGGGAATCAGGGAGACCCGCCCTATACCTCTCACACAGTTTGTTTCCAATGGGTGAGCCTTACTTTCGAGGGAAATTTTTTTTATTAAATAATCTAGCAAACAAACAAACAAGCAAAATTTTATTTTTTATTTTTTATTTTGACAGAATGGTGAAACCGATCGGCTAGGATTCCAGCCGATCCGGTTAGATTTGGTTTCGATGTCTAGCCGAATCGGTTACGGGGATGTATCGATCGGCTGGACGAACTGGTGAAGAAAAAGATTTTTTTTCCGCAAGCAAAGACAGCACAACTAGGGAATGATTAAAGCACAGATTCAAAGCACACAAAAACACAAACAAATCCCCGGAAGCGGCGCCAAAAACTTGATGTGTCTCGCGACTACTAGTTTTAAATTTATAACAAGGATTACCGAATTAAGCTAAGAACACACCGGCAAGTATGACCCTTTCGTATGTAGTTAGTTTTGGTTGGTAAGCCGAGGTCATTCACTAGGATTTGGGTGTTTTCAATTGTGAATAATCTATGTAATAAAAAGTAACACGAAAGTGGTAAATGGTTGTCACGTCCCAAAATACCATATAAGCAACAATGTAACACAAAAATAATGATTAAGCGAATTCAGATGATTAAAACTACACTTGCTAAAACTAGTTTCTTATCCTTGATTAGTATGATTGTGTTAACCACTTCTTAACATGTTGGTTATGATAATTAGTTGGTGTACTAATCTATTGTTCTTACAAGTTAAACCATGATCAAGAGTTTAGTTTATAAAAACAAGCATTAAGTCTAACCAATCAATTCAAGTTTCATAAGTTTACTTTCATAAACTTAAACATAAAAACATCCGTTTGTTTCATCAAATTGCTTAAGAAATGGTCAATACAAAAGCTAACCGATTATAGACAAAAGGTTACAATTGATTGTAAACAACTAATCTTACGACCTTTTAGATGTTTCCAATCAAACCAACTTGATAATCAAAAAGCGTTCTTATTACAACCACACTTTAGTTTCTTTGTTTAACCAAGAATAATGGGTAAAAACAATCATCAATAGACAAAATGATTATAACTAGTTGAATAACAATAAGTTCTTTTGACCTCTACGATTACTATCAACTAGTCAAACTTGATTAACAAATGCCACTATGAAACTTTAGCACAATTAGATCTTAGAATCAACTTGAAATTGAATTAAAACATGTTAACACAATCATAAACTAATCATACGATAATCAACATCATTTAAGCAAGTGCATAAAGAAACTAGCCACTCATAGCAAACATGAACATAAAATCAGAACTTTGAACATTAGAAAACATGATTAAAGGTCTTACAATGATTGAAATGAGATTAAAAATGATGTAGTAATGATGCCTCAAGTATTGGTGATGACTTCTTGATGGTTTGACCTCCAAATGATGACTTCTTGGACCTCCAAAGTTTCCTGGAACTTAATGGACGAATTTAGGCTTTGAGAGAGAGTGGTGGTGGTAAGATAGGTGTGAGAGAAGATCTCTCAAGTTGTGGTGTATTTGGATGAGGTTGCAAAGGCCTCTATTTATACTACTTCCAAGCCTAGGGGTATTAAATGTTGAACTTGGCCTCCAAGGAGTTTAGAGGGACCTAGAAACTGAGTGGGAAGGACCTAGAATTGTTTGGAACAAGTTTGGAACCTTAGTGATGAAGAAATGGCTGTACCAGGCCTCCCAACCGAATCGGTTAAGCTCCAACCGTTCGGTTGGTGTTCTTGACCATTCTCCACCCGGATCCGGTTGCGGGGCTCAACCGAACGGTTGGAGCAAAATCACAAAAACTCATAAACTGTAAAGTTGTATATCTTTCTCTTAGCTTTCCGTGGCCGTGAACCGGGGGTCAAACGGAGTCCGTATGCAAAAGTTATGGCCAAAATGGTGAAGGTGTGTCGGGAACAACGAGTCTTCCAATATGTCTTCGTTTTAGCTTCTTTTCTTCATTTCTTTCTCGTTTTTCTTCTTGAACTTTATTCTTGAGTCTTTGGACCACTAACTTGATGACTTTATCTTCTCGAATATACTCCACAACTCTTGCTTTTGACGGGAATTCTTCGTATATGGAGAAATCTTCGTATTTTACTTCTTTTTCCGTCTTTTTCTCCACTTTCTTGTACTTGGCTACAAATGAACTAGCAAACACAATTTTATATGATTAAGCATAAAGAGCATATGATTATAGCCAAATAACACACATAAAAGCACAGATAACGCTACTAAAAACATGCACAATTTGAGTGTTATCAACGCCTCCAAACTGTCCCTACAACAATAGGATGGATACCACCACCTGGTTTGATCAGCGGTGTGAAAGGAGCACTGGCAATATACTCGCCTAACGCTTTAGGGCATTTACCATCAAGAAAAAGATTTACCACCTGGGTGATAGAAGCAATTAACTCATCAGATATAGCCACAGCAGCACCACTAAAACAATCCACAAGGTGTTGGGCACGCAATCTGATAGAAGCAATTATTATTATTATTATTATTATTATTATTATTATTATTATTATTATTATTATTATTATTATTATTATTATTATTATTATTATTATTATAAAACATCACTTCATTAGAAAATCATAGGAAATTACAAGAAATTAGTGGGGAGCCCAGAAACTAACTGGGCTCCCACTCCTCTAGCAATAGCAAAATAAACCCTACTAAAAATATAGTTAGCACCACGCGCACCAATATCTTGAGTGACCGAGAACTTTCGGATTCGCTTCCGCAGGGTCACCGCTTCCTTCTCGAGTTCACCAAAAGAAGATAAAGAGAAGGGGATGAACCCATATCCAATATCAGCGCATTTGGTTTCGTACTTGACGCGTTTGCGCTGTGCAGCTTCAATCATGGCACGCCCTGCCACAAAGTCAGTCATACCAGTTTGCGTCAAGGGTGATGACCCAGTAAGATCAACACATACATCAAGGCCCTTTTTATTATTCATTTGAATAAATATTAGACCAATTCATTCACTGTTGACCAAAGTTAACAACCAAACCAATCTATCGGATCCAAAACTGCCTCATTAGCCGAGATCATACGGTCTCGGTTACCCATACGTGTGATACCCGCCTTGCCGAGGTTACCCTCGGCTGCGGATACCTTAACAAAAGCCATGCCGTGACACAAGCGTGTCCCAGTCTCAATAACCAAGAAAAATATACCAAGTAACCAAATAACCATCGTGGGTAAGGGTTGGGTCGGACCCTTACCGCGGTACAATCTTCACAGCCGCACCACCAACTAAAAGTAGTGGTGGTGGTGGCCACATAACAATGACCGAAAAACAACTAACACCACCAAGATCTTTTGTGAGTCCCAAAACAAACCAAGCTTCAAGAAATATATCAAAAACCGCAAGTACAACACAAAGAAAAACGTCCACAAGTGTACCCAAGTAACATCACTAAAAGTGGTGTTTTAACCATGAAAACGTCCCAAGAACCTCGGGTATACACGCGTATAAACGCGTCTTCCTAAGATCCAAAAATGAACCCAAAAATCCGAAACTAAAAATCAAGATCTAGCACGCGTGAAAAGGTTTCACGGTGCGTGCTACATACCACAAGAATAACAAGAAGCCGATCTATCAAATGGTATAGCGCGTGTAAAAGTTGGTCGGAAGTTGGCCGGAGAGGGTGACCGGATAAGTTTTTCGGTGGCCGGATTTCTAGAGAGAGAGAAGAGAGATAGAGTGTGTATGTAAAATGTGAGAATGAGTGAGGGTGGGGGTTTTTATACCCCAAGGAGGACAAAATGTGCAATTATTCCAAGTTAAGGGTACATTTGTATTAAATTCGAGGGGCCGGTTGCGCCAATTGTCCAATCTTTCACGATAACGCTTCTCGAGCTCGTTTCAAACCTAAAACACTTTCGAAAACTTACAAAAGTTATGACGTTAATCTTAGAATTGTTTTTCCACTCAAAATGACTATAAATGCGACTATCTTTGATAAGATGATACAAAATATATATAAAAATGCATAATATGCTTACGCTCGTGCCGGTCCGCGTTGTGCTAACATCTCACATGTTCTGAGATAACCTCTCGATCCTCAACCAATTTAGTTTTAAAAATACTCATAATTACTAAAACACTGAACACAAGTACGATGTGGTATAAAAATAGGTTTCGAAAATTTACCAGTTGTCACAGTCACCCCGCCTAAGAAGAAACCCGTCCCGTGTTTCCCTTCTAGTTGCTCATAGGGATAGGAAAGAGATGAGGATATTTTCACTTGAATTCATCTTCACATTCCGACGTGAACTTAGGACCTCTTCGGGAGTTCCAACGAACTCTAACAATAGGATTACGACTTTGCCTAAGTTGTTTGACTTCATGGTCCATGATCTCAACAGGTTCCTTGATAAAATTTAATCACTCATCGATTTGGATTTTTCCTAGAGGAATGACAGTGGTCTCGTCTGCCAGACACTTCTTAAAATTGCACACATGAAAAACATTGCGGACACTGCTAAGTTCTGGCGGTAGCTCGAGTCTGTAAGCCACCGGGCCAATTCTAGCAAGGATTTTGAACGGACCAATATAACGAGGATTAAGCTTTTTACGCTTGCAGAAGTGAATCACACCTTTCCATGGCGAGACTTTCAACATAACCTTGTCTCCCACTTGGAATTCAAGAGGTTTCATCTGCTTATCGGCATAGCTTTTCTGACGATCGTGAGCAGCTTGCATTCTGCTCTTGATCTGAACAATTTTCTCAGTAGTTTCATGAATAATTTCAGGACCAGTAAGTTGTGAATCCTCAATTTCTAGCCAACAGATCGGTGATCGGCATTTGCGACCATAAAGTGCCTTATATGGCGCAGCTTTAATGCTAGCATGATAACTGTTTTTGTAATAAAAATCCACCAATGGAAGGTGTCTAGCCCAACCATTGCCGAAATCGATGACACACGCACGTAACATGTCTTCCAACGTTTGAATGGTTCTTTCAATTTGGCTATCAGTCTGGGGATGGTATGCAGTACTCACATCCAGATATGTTCTTAGGGCTCTTTGAAGTGATTGCCAGAAATTAGAAGTGAAATGAATATCGCGATCAGAGATTATAGAGATCGGCACCCTATGACGTGCAACGATATCTTTCACATACAGACGAGCAAGTGTATCCATACTATCTGTTTCTTTAATTGGAAAGAAATGAGCCGATTTAGAGAGGCGATCAACAATAACCCAGATAAAGTCATAACCGCTAGAAGTTTTTGGAAGTTTAGTGATGAAATCCATTATTATGCGTTCCCATTTCCATTCAGGGATTTTGGGTTGAACAAGTAGACCAGAGGGTTTTTTTATGCTCGGCTTTAACCTTGGCACAGGTTAACCATTTGCTATAATAAGTAGCGATTTTGGCCTTTATATTTGGCCACCAGTACAACTTCTTCATATCATAATACATCTTGTCAGAACCAGGGTGAATAGAATACTTTGACTTTTGCGATTCATGCATAATCAACTCACGAATACCTCCGTAACATGGGATCCAACTCCTTTCTTTAAAACAATGTTCCATCCAAACGTTTCACAAAGCCATTTTCACTTTCTAACATACCGTAGAGATTTTCGTAAGGTTGGTTATCTTCCTTGATGGCTTCGGCTTGAGCCGCAAGAATTTGAGAAGGTAGCGAAGAATTTATGGTCATTCCTAATGCTCTGACTCTAAACGGTTGTGCTCTCTCCTTCCGGCTAAGAGCATCAGCAACGAAATTTGCCTTACCAGGATGATAATGTATTTCACAGTCGTAATCACTCAGCAGTTCCAACCAGCGACGCTGTCTCATACTTAGCTCCTTCTGGTCTAGAATATGCTGAAGGCTCTTATGATCCGTATACACGGTATACTTCGTGCCATAAAGGTAATGTCTCCAAATTCTGAGTGCAAACACGACAGCTCCCAAATCCAAATCATGGATAGTATTGTTCTTCTCATGAGTTTTGAGTTGTCGAGAGGCATAGGCGTTTTCCCTCTGCACCAATACAGCTCCCAAACCCTTGTGTGAGGCATCTCAATACACAAAAAAATCTTGGCTACCCTCCGACAGAGCCAATATAGGTGCACTACACAATCTTTCCTTCAGAAGTTGGAATGCTTCTTCTTCATCTTTTCCCCAAGTGTACTTCACCGTTTTCTGAGTCAATTTGGTTAAAGGCTTTGCTATCTTGGAGAAACCTTCGATAAATCTATGGTAATATCCACCAAGTCCTAAAAATTGACGTATCTCAGTTGGGGTCATAGGAGTAGCCCAGTCCTTAATGGACTCTATCTTGGCGGGATCTACATGAATACCCTGACTATCAATCACATGACCCAAAAACTGTACGGTCGAAATCCAAAATTCACAGTTAGAGAATTTCGCATAAATCTGCTCCTCCTTGAGTAGATTTAGAATAAGTCTCAAGTGTTCTTCATGTTCTTCTTTTCTCTTCGAGTAGATTAGAATGTCGTCTATGAATACAATCATAAACTTATCCTAGTAGGGTTTGCACACTCGATTCATGAGGTCCATGAATACAGCAGGCGCATTGGTTAACCCAAAAGGCATAACTTGAAACTCATAATGCCCATAACGAGTTCTGAATGCGGTTTTTGGTTTGTCTTCTTCTCGTACTCTAAGTTGGTGATACCCAAATCTTAGATCGATTTTCGAGAAAATACTCGATCCTTGAAGTTGATAAAAAAGGTCACCGATCCTAGGTAAAGGGTATCTATTTTTCACAGTTAGCTTGTTCAACTCTCTGTAGTCGATGCACATACGGAAGGATCCGTACTTCTTCTTAACAAACAAGACCGGAGCTCCCCAGGGTGAGGAACTTGGTCTGATGAATCCTTTCTCAGAAAATTCAGACAACTGCTTTGATAGTTCTTCCAATTCCGTAGGGGCTAATCGATAAGGTACCCGTGCCACGGGTGCAGCTCCTAGAACTAAATCGATCTCGAATTCAACTTGTCTAACCGGCGGTATTCCAGGTAAGTCTTCAGGTAACAATTCGGGAAAATCCCAAACAATCGATATGTCTCTTAACTTTTTCCCTTCTTCTTCCTTGTTCTTCTTCTTCTTCATAACTTGAGCCAGAAATAAAAGACTTCCTTTCTCTATGTGCTTCTGAGCCTTGGTGCAGGAGATGATATTTAATCTAGACGAATTTCCTCGAGTACTACCATCCCCGTATATAGTTAAGATCTCATTTCCGTAAGGCACACGCATGATCTTTTCTTCATACAGAATAGCAGCACGGTACTTAGACAGCCAATCCATACCAATAATGACATCAAAGCTACCCAATGGAACTGGCATGAGGTTGATGTTGAACGGGTGATTAAGAAGGTTCAGGGTACAACCTATGATTATGGTGTTTACCCTTTCCATGTTACCATTGGCTAACTTAATATCATACGTAAAATCTAGGGCAATTCTTATCTAAATGTAACACAAAACATCGGCACCATAAATAGAACATAAGCATAACCGCAAGGAAAGTACCGTAACAATAGTCTCTCCGAGCTTCCTTAGTATTACTCTGCTGATTCCCAGTACCCTGATTTCCCAGGTTGCCTCCTGCTCCACGGTTTACTTGGTTTCCTCCATTCCCTTGGTTTCCAAGATTCCACAGTTCTCGACACTCATTCCTATAGTGTCCCTTCTTCCCACACCCAAAACAAGTAACATTAGTTTTCCAATCCAGTCTAGGGGTTGCTTGAACCACAACAAGAGTCTTAAGATTTACAGTCCCTGGCTATGTGTCCAACCTTTGAGCAAGAGCGACACACCACAGTACACTGTCCATGATGATAGAGCTTACAACGGTTACAGTAGGGTTGGTTTCCAACATAAACCTTCTTCTCTGCATACCCCATAGCATAAGCTTTAGCAGTCTCCTGTCGCTTGTTATGGTACTTATCCTTCGAATGATCTTCCCACTTTCGTTTGTTGTTAACCCCACTCCCCACATTGTCGCGAATAACTAAATCCATCAAACTATGAGCCAAAGTGATGGTCTCATGAAGACTAGTTAGTTTTGAAGAAATCACATCGTTCCAAGTAGAAGGTGGAAGCCCATCAGTATAACGCTCTATCTTAAGTGTTTCAGTGCGAACCATCTCAAGACACAACAGTGCCAATTCTTGGAAACGGCGAGTGTAAGTCGGCATGTCAGTGCCCTTCACCTTATGATTCCAGAATTCAAACTTTAGCTTCTTAAGTTCATTTCGAGGAAAGTGATTCTTAATTAGCATTGCCTTAAATTGTTCCCAAGGCATAGCACAAGCCACATCAATACCAACAGATTTGAGGTAGGTTTTCCACCAAGTCAATACCTCATCCTTCAATGTGAACGAAGCAAACTTCACTTTTGATTCTTCCTCACAGTTACAAACCTTAAACACAGATTCCATCATTTCTAACCAATGCGTCAATAAAACAACTCCCTCAGTACCGCCATATTCAGTGGGCATACATCTTCGGAACTCCTTATAAGTACAACCACGGTTACTACCATTAGGCCTAGAAGTTCCTGCTAAAGTGTTTGAATGGTTTGACTCAGCCAGAATCTCAGCTACACGCTGAGCCACAAGTTGATCGATCAAAGCTTGATTAGTAACGGCATTAGGTGGAGTAGGAATTTCGATATTCAGATTTTCACCAATAGGGTTGTTGTCATTTAGGTTATTGGTGTTCGGATCACTAGCGTTTCGAACTGGAGGTTGACCACGAACGACATGCAGTTGCAGTAGCAGCAGCTGTAGCAACTTTTGTCGCTCGTGTGATCCAGGTTGACCTACGCATTTGTGCCATTGATTTGAATCATATAAAAAATGAGAATATTGAGATCATAATAGGGAAGTAACATCACCCGAGGACAAGGGCAATAAAAGAGAACATAATATCACACCAACACCACTAACGATCATCAAAAAATATTTTACCCCACAACCAGAAACGCAACATAACATATCATTAGAACCAAAACTAGGTTTCTCAAGTACAAGCCATACTATGGCGAATAATGGTGATGATAACGATAACGAAGGAATACGAAAATACATATAGAAAAGGAGTGGTACAAAACACTATCCGATCCTACTACTCATGCCCCAAAGCGAAGCTCTCTGAAAGCATGCTCCAGGTCATCCAACCACCTCTTCATCGCAACCAACTCAACACTATCCTCATGTCTCTTCCTCATAGTGTGTTCTCGTTTTCAGGTTACACCCAAGACTGAAATCTTCATGCTGTAAAGAGGATCTTTAAATACCTTAAGGGCAAACCCAATTTGGGCTTATGGTATCCTAAAGAGTCATCCTTTGACCTGGAAGCTTATCCAGATAGTGACTAGGGTAGGGCAAGCCTTGAAAGGAAATCCACAATTGGTGGATGTCAATTCCTTGGCAGAAGACTCATCTCATGGCAATACAAAAAGCAGAATATAGTGGATACATCAACAACTGAAGCAGAGTATGTGGCTACTGCAAATTGCTGTGGGCAAGTCTTATGGATTCAGAATCAAATGTTGGATTATGGTATCAATTTCAAGAATACAGTAATTCACATTGACAATGAAAGCACTATTTGTATAGTAAAGAACCCTGTTTACCACTCTAAAACTAAACATATTGAAATCAGGCATCACTTTATAAAGGATTGCTTTGAAAAGAATTTGTTTAGGGTGGAAAAGATTCACAGTCACACTGATAACAATGTAGCAGATTTATTAACCAAAGCCTTTGATGGACCAAGATTTAATTTTCTGGTGGTTAATATTGGGATGGTAAACCCATAGCTACATTTAAAGGGAGGATAAATATATAGTTTGTTATAGAAGACTTAATATTAGTTAAATCTGTTAGGTTTATTATTTAGTACGGGTAGTTAATCCTAGTAGTTAAAACTGATAGTTAATTCTCATAGGTTTAGATTTAAATCTGCCAGTTAAACCTGGTAGATATAGAATTAATTCTGGTAGTTATTTGTTCTTAATTCTGGTTTCCATAGATATTTGTATCTTTTTCTTGGTTTTAGACTAATTTTTCCAGGAAAAGTAACATTCTTCAAAGACTGGAGATGTATGGAAGTTGTGCTGATTGTTGTGCTACTGTGAAGAGTTAATTATGGTGATGTCATTTTTAAGTCTGTTGACTATTTTAAGTCTGGTAGTGTAAAATAAGTTACCGTTAGTGCTGGTCGATGGACAATTGGTTTTTACTATTTTAATAGTACCGTTACCTACTTTTAGGCGTCGAGTATAGTATATATATATATATATATATATATATATATATATATATATATATATATATATATATATATATATATATATATATATATGGATAATATTTATTTTTAGAATTCATATTTATCCTTTATTTACTTTATCCAAATCTTTAAAAGTTTAAATTTTTTCTTTCGATTAAGTCTCCTAACCAGCACTAAACCCTAAACGTGCCGCACTACCAAAACTTCAATTCACTTAAAAGATGGCACAATTAAAGTTCGTAGACAAGCATAATCAAGTGGGATTTCTCAAGAAGCTTGTCGATAGCACAGGTTTCGAACAGATAGTGGATTTTCTAAAGGGTACTCACATAAGGTATGCCCTCACTTATAATCCACCTATCTATGATTTCCAAGTCAAAAAATTCTAGCAGACTGCTACTGCTAGAACTCTTGCTGATGGGACACTAGAACTAAATGCAACAATTGATACCAAGAGTATTCAATCACTGAGGAATTAGTCAGAAGCAAGCTTCAAATTGGCTGATGCCTTAGGGATTTCAATGTTGCCAAATAATGAACTTTTTCAGGGGATGGGGAATATGGGATATCTAACTGATGGTTCCTACACTTTTTGGAAAAGGCATTTTACACCACAATGACGATTTCTAGTGCATCATATTTTACATTGTATGAGCTCTAAAAGTGGAGGGTGGGATCAACTTGGTAGCAACATTGCTACTGCATTGATCTGTCTCTCCATTGGCAGACACTTTAACTTTTCTAAAATGATCTTTGATGCCATGATTGCCAATGATAGCAGCAAGAAAAAGTTTTTGATGTACCCACGCTTTCTTCAAATGGTTTTGGAAGTACAAACTGAAAGCAAACACCCTTACTTGATGTCCCTTTCACTAAAAAGATTTTTAGTAATATGTAAAGGGGTTTTGAAGGGGTACACAGGCAACCTTTGCCTGCTATATTGCCTGCTGGTGCTACTAACATTGCAGGTACATCAGTTCCAGTTCCAACTACTTCTGCTACATCTGAATCTCAGGCTCAACCAACATATGAACCAGAAGAGCCTGAGTTTGAACAGAGAACACCAACACCCCCACCACCTTCACCTCCAGTCCATGAGGAAGAACCACCAGTAATTCCTCAACCACAGCCACCAACACCCACTCCTGTAGCAGAACCTAGTTCGATGACCGTGGATGATCTTCTCAGGCTGGTTCCTCAGTTACTTACAAGAATAGATGGGTTGGAAAAGGAACTCAAGAAGTCTAAATAGACTATGGGAGATGCTATTGTAAAATTGGTGAAAAAGGTGAAGAAGCTGGAAGTGATTGTCAGACAAAAGGGAATACATATTACTGACTCAGAAGGTGGGGAAGCACTACAACAAAAAGGGCCTTTTAGGACCTTTTCCTGCGACGCCTTTTGAAGAAGCGTCCTAAAAGAACATCTAATGTGACAAGCTAGTTTATGAGTCCTATTATCATGGAACCTAATAGGACATTTCATGTATTGGTCATATTAGATGAGTTTTATAGGACACTTACTCATCTAAGTCTCGTTATGATATAACATAATACGACACTTGCTATTTAGGTCATATTATCCTATGTTTTATAGGACTCTAAGCCGTAAAGGTCATATTATATATAATCTAATATGACATAGGTATATGCGTCCTATTAGATTCGATTTCATAGGACACTTATCTGGTTTGGTCGTATAATGAAGAATTTTAATAGGACACTTAGTATACATGTTGTATTAAATAAGTTTTATGGAACACTTATTTACTTAGGTCTTATTATGAACAAACTTGATATGACACTTGATATTTTAGTCTTATTATCACAATTTTATTGAATACTAGTTTGTTGGTGTTTTATTGTATTTGAACTTACAGGACATATAATGTATACGAGTTCTAACACATTTGATATATTTTATTATCATCTTTTACAAAACTTAAAAGTATAACGTAGATTTATACTAACGTTGTGTCACTAGTTTTTTTTACAGTGTTTTAAAACCTACACAACTTTTCGAACCAATTAGCTAGGTTGAAAGTGTCATTTTATTGAACTCAACTCAAAGCATGAAAGTGAATGCTCAGTTGAACTCAAGTGAATTTTTGGTCATTGAGTTTCATAGTCAACTGAAGTTTTGATATTTCAATTCTTTAGTCAAGTCAAGCTTCGCAATTTCTTACTACGAGTGGGGAATATAAACATCGACTACAAAAACTTTTACAAATGAAAAAACTTTACTTGATTTGAGTTTGTATGGCGATCTAAACTCAATTTTTCATGGACTAGCTTAAGGGTGTCAAAATACCCGACCCAGACCCGAACCCGACTAACACTATTCGAGTCAGGTTGCTCGAGTCAAAATTTGAATTCTGGTTATTCGGGCAACCCGTGTAACCCGAATACTAAATAGGGCCAGGTATCAGGTTGAAAATGTTTGGCTAGCTATGGTTCGGGTCAATCCGTTTGACCCGAATACGAAATTTTTAATTTTCTAATATGTCATTTAAATTATCTATATAAATTAGAAGAAATATGCAAATTTAAGACTATTTTACTCGCATTCGGGTTGACCTGAACCCGAATTGACTTGACCCGAGTTGACCTGAACTGAATTGACTCAGATCCGACTAACCCGAGTTCAAATAGGGTCTGGTTCGAGTGTGTTAAATTTATCATTGACGCGACTTTAACCCAACCCGAATTGACCCAAACCGACCAACCCGACTCGGCTAACACCCCTAGACTAGTTGACCAAAATGCCAGACACCGTAACACGTTAACATAAAAAACATTATGTATAATTTTGTACTGTAATTGACTCGATTACGTCCTAAATCAAATAAATAAAATGTCACATGTAATTTGAAATTTATATTTACTCATAACAAATCTCAAACTTAATGATATGAAATTTTGATTATTAAAAATTTGATCAATATACTAATTAATATCTTAGATAAATTAAGTATTTGTAACTTAGACTAATATTTTGGTGAAACAAAATATATTCCACACTTTTCTCCCTCTTTTCCCCCCAATATATTTTATTTTTATATGTATCCCGCCAAAGCCCAAAGCTATAAAACCATTGCCCTTATAACCATTTATATATAAAACTATTGTATAATCATCTTTCACATTCTTTTACTAACAATCTAAGCATTATATTTATGATTAATCTATGTGAGTATATCCCAAAATTGATATAGATCTAGGCTTATCATAATTTTTGAAATAATGAAACCAAAGTTTTTTTGTTCTGGATTAATTCTGTTTGGTTCTATAGGAAAATGAGTTTGCTCGAAGTCTTAAATGTATCCTAAACATACATTCAAAATTTAACTATCTAATATATATGTTTCCACATCTAACTACATTAATCAATTTTGCTTTGTAGGATAAGTTTGATTTTCCTATGGGCTGTGATGATTGGCTTTTAAAGTCTTTTGGAAAGAAGGTTAGGAACTTGAGGGCCAGAGTGAAGAAAGATTGTTATGATCCATCATTGTCTTATCGTGAACAAATTAATTTCAAGCCAAAACGAGTGCATCCTGGTCAATGGAAGAAACTTGTTAAGGCTTGGAATAAAGAAAACTCAAAGGTATGTTAAATTGCTAACGAGTGTTCCTACTAGTACTTGTTTTGCTTAGCGATTCTTTAACTGACTAGGGCATTTGTTAGGAGTATAAGACTACGCCATTGACTTGTGAAACTGATTAGCATATTTATATGGTCACTTGCTATATATTAGTATATATCATATTATATATATATATATATATATATATATATATATATATATATATATATATATATCATATTATATATGTATATCATATTTGGTAATTCACTAATAGATTTTAATGTTTAATTTATTTTCATTATCTTTACGTACTGAAAGTTTTAATGGATCTTTGATCCTTAATGTGGCAATTCTCAAGCCTCTAAGTATTCTTGCTGAATGAAATAAGCACAACCAAGGTTTAAAGTAATTACATTATTGCAAGAAACATTTGCAACAGCTTCAATATAAAAATATGAATATATCGTTGTTAAAAAGCTTATTTATGCTATATCAGTGAATGGACTAACCAGAGTCCTCTGTGAATGACAGCTGGGCAGGTCCTAATGGCCGCAACTGAAATCATATCATAAAAAATTCTCAACAATGTCAAACGAAACAAATTATTAAATTCCAGCATACATTTTTATACGTAACCAACATACATTATGAAACTATAAATGAGGGTTTTAGAAAATTGAAATGATAAAAATTCACCTTCAGTTCCAACAGATCCTTCATTTCGTCATTGTAATCATAGATTTTGTGAAGAAAAGGGTCATAAAACAAGCTGCAAACATGCAAAATCAACAAATAGATGGATCAAACAAAACATATACTATGACTCAAATTTTTAAAAAGAATTAATACCTATTAATTGTGAGTTCCTATGCATTGAGTTCTTCCAGCGAAGTAGGTCTAGCTTATTGCAGCCTTTCGGCATTTGGGATTCTAGAAACTTCTCTTTTCCTTTCGCATCTTTAGCTAATGTATCAAAACTAGATACCTGGAAAACATAAAAATTGCATGATGTAAACTGAGAAAAAAAATAACAAATCTAGATATATATGAAAATAGCAGTTAACATGAACATAACAACTTGCCTCAACAACAGAGCCTTTCAGATACACCTTACAACAGAGCCTTTTACAGTTATCTGTATATTCAACAGAAACTTTTTGACAGCTTCGTGGGTTGAAAGTAAAAGTAGTCTATCATCATTTTATTATAACCGACCTAGTCATTTGGGTTCTTTAAGTGTTCTTTAAGTGTGCAGTCTGTTTTGGAATGTCAAATTGGGTTTTCCAGTATTTGTCGTCTCTAGTCATTGCTGTAAAAAAACTTTCGTGGGGTATCATGATAGTCCTGGTCTTGTGTGTCCCAACAAGTTTATGAATTAATGAGGGTATGCAGTTATTCCAATGGGATGCATTATGCATTTAGTTTTGGCTTTGTATTTGTTAATTTTGGTTGCAATCAAGTCTATATGGAATGTTTTTTATTTGGGTCCACTATACTTAAGGTATCCTGTTAATATAGTGGATGCCTTTATTTTATATTTGATTTGGTTTGGTTGGAAATAAATTGTGCTTAAAAAAATATATAATCAATGAACACCAGGATGATGAAAATACTAGATCCTTTCGGCATAGCTTTGCTAGGAACCAAGCAAAAGCTCACGTCAGAAGAACTGGGCTGAAAGAAATTAGCACCTTTCATATGTTATATAAACCACTGTCAGTAACTTATCTTGCTAGAAACAAAGAAAATATTTTCACCAAAAAGCAACAGGATACATCTTATTACAAACCCAAAAGATAAAAAGAACACTTAATAGAGCAGTTTCTAAGTTCATGTAAAGGACTATAACAGCAAAACCACATTTTGACATTTTTTTTTGGGTAAAGGGGAGTAATCCTGCACCCTGGTAAAATATATTAACCAAAAAACGTTTAAGTACAACGGATGAGAGTGAATCTCTCACCTCGGCCCGTTACATGGGCAACAGACACACACTAAAAGTGCATTTAACCAAACAAAATTACATAAGAAAGACATGCCAATCTTATGAACTACCAAACAACCAAATTTACTTCCTACCACGACCTAAGAGACTAACATCATACATGTCACACATATCGTCCAAGTGTCTCGGTAGATCGTAGACTTGCTCAGCATAATCATCAAAATCTTCAAGATCAAAACCCCCACCACCCCTAGAAGCAGAAAATGACGCCATAAGGTTATCTGGCTCCAAAACCTCATCCTCTTCATGTGACAACTCGTATTTTCAGGTCATATTTCAAAACATATTTCATGCTTCATTATTCATCATTTATCGTGAACTAGGTTTACGAGCATCAAATTCGCGTAACCTTAGTGGTTTAGCTGCGAATTCATGATCGATCATCAAGGACATTTCATATAGACTAGGTTTAGTCTACATTTCATTGGCATCATTATCATCATGCTAGTTCATGCATGGTTTTGCATTTCTCATTAAAACGAATAATTTCATATTAAATAAACGTTATCGCGTAAGTTATTATTTTGAACATTTAATCCGATACTTCCAAAAATTATCCCAATATATTTTTATACTTACATTTAGTTATAAAAATAATATTTTGAGTTTACCTAGTATTTTAAATTTATTTTGTATATAAATCGTTAAATTTATATTATTACGACGCTTTTCTTAAAAACTACACGATAATTATTATTTCACTCAAATTTTACAAGAAATGTATTTTTACAATTTATATGATCTCAATATACTTTACTTTGATCCATTAAAGTTTATTTTTAGCTAAAACTACCCTAATTCCACAAATGTAGACAAGTTAACTTTACTTAAGTTATTTTACTTAAACTACTTTAACTTACACCAATTACATGCAATATAAAAAAAAAAAAAAAATGTATTTTAGAGATACAAACCCCCTTGGCCGACCAAGGGGGGGGTGACTATTTAATGAGTTGGTAAAAATCTTTCTTACATATTGAAATCTACACTCAATCTTACTTTCACACATTTCCTTCACAATAATTCACACTTCATTCAAAGTTAGTCAAGTTTTCTCTTTTCTTCTTGTTTTCCTCTCAAAACCGGCCACCCAAGAGATCATAGAAGGGATTCATCAAAAATCTTCAAATCAAGTATTTTACAATCTAGTTACACTCTTAATCAAGGTTTTGAAATAAAAACCTAGGGTGTTTAAGTTTAATCCCTTGTTCTAGTCACCTCATCAAATAACTAGTAAGCCTATCATCTTCATTTTTCATCTTTCATTATCATTTTATATTCATCTCATCATTTTTGAGCAAAGCATGCAAGACTTATGGATGTTTATACCATTTTTACATTGTTTTTAGAGTTATACATATATAAATCATCCTATAATTATCCCTTGTTATATATTAGTTTTGGTGATGTCTAGGAACCCATGACACCCTAAGAAGGTGTATGGTAGGATTAGAATAGCTTCGGAGTTGTTTTGAATGGGTTAGAATAGGTTTGACGCGAGAAAAACTCATTTCGACAAGTCTTAAAAAGGGTCTGATCTTATTTCTAAAATCTGGAAAATCCGACAGTAGGTAAAAATATTTGGCCTAGATATTTAGAAAATATACTTTAAAACGAAAACCGTGGCGCTAGAACGGATAAAACGGAGCTATAACGAAGGAGATATGAATTTTTCAAGTTTGACGACGAAATATAAATCCTGAAAATTTCAGCATGTTATTTCCACTTTTTACGAGTCAAAAATGAGGTTTAGGCGTTATAAAAATGTGGCGATTTAACGAAAATATATTAGTTACTTTGATAAAACATTTGGAGAACTAAAGTTTTGGAGAAACTAAAACATTTGGAGAACTAAAATGTTGGAGAACTAAAATTGGAGTACATTTTCTTATAAAAGTTATATTCTCTTAATAAATCACTAAATGATTTTCGTCGGATATAATTTCAACATAAATACATACAAAGTAATTTAAATATGGTCAAGACGTTAAAAGATTACTTTTTCGACGGTAAGTGTTATTTTCAAAATTCACAAGTGGTATAGATATCATACGAATTGCATGCATAACATTACATCATGACTTATTGTATATCACATCATCCATAATAGGTCGCGGTTAGAGGTTGCGCCTCATTTCAGTGTATCCACTTTTGCCATCGCATTATTGTCCAAGTGAGTTTTCATAGCCCCATTTTCAATTGTTTAGAACTATTTTGGGGGAGATACATGCTTAACTATTTTTAACAAGTACTTTAGAGTTTTTAAGGATAACTTCTATCATGATCACCATTGTTTCAAAACTGGATGTTGTACTATATTAGTTGTACTTGTTTGTTTGGTATAGTTCATCGTCGTATAAAGTTCTATGTCAGTTGACTACTGATACATCGTCGTATAAAGTTCTATGTCAGTTGACTATGATACATCATCGTATAAAGTTCTATGTCAGTTGACTACTGATACATCGTCGTATAAAGTTCTATGTCAGTTGACTACTGATACATCGTCGTATAATGTTCTAAGTCAGTTGACTACTGATACATTGAGTCTAGTCCTATTGATTAAGTGCTATTGTTCTACGTCGAGTTAGGTACTATTGTGAATTCATTTGACATCATGTGTTGCACATAAACTATATACATTTTGGCAGTGGGTTGTGAACACACAGGTTGCAAGTTTTGTATGGGCGGAACTTGGAACTGAGTGGATTTGCAATGCCTTTGCTGCATGAACATTCTCTAAAGGCTTTACATTTCAACACAAACTCTATGAACTCACTCAACCATTGTGTTGACATTTTTAGCATGTTTTATCTCAGGTATCTAAGGCATTCACTTCATGGCATGCATAAGGACTTATCGTAGAGTCGTGGTGACGACGCGTCTCTCATGGATTTATGCACTTTAAAACATCGTTTGAATTGTAACAAACTTATTTCCGCACAAGATGAATTTCATTTGGGACCTACACTTTGTAAACTCTGATTATTTTATTAAATCAAACGATGTGTTTTCCAAACGACACTTTAGGTCGTTCAATATATCTGTAACTATGATGCTATGACAGTCAATCCCCAGGAATTCCATTCCGCTGCAAAACAAGTAATTTGGGGGTGTGACAGATTGGCATCAGAGCTTCAGTTATAGAGAACTAGGTTGCATCATTGACCCTAGACTATAACTACATCATCATAGCATCTCATCATTTCATCATAAGTGCATATTCACTTTACATGCGGTTTATACGTACATTTTTCGAGTTGTTTACTTTCATTTCAAAATCGATTGTCACATTGATGCCTTCAATTACCATCCCATCATACTCACATCACTTTGACATGGAGAATGCCCTGTCATTCCCTATCACAATTTTAACATTAGTTGACTCAACACCAAACATCATATGAGTCGATTAGTCCAAGCATTGCATAGTTACTCCTAAATTATACATAGCCTGATCACCTATGTCTAATTCAGGAAGAATCATGCAATGAAGGGAGTAGTAGGCTTATATGTGTAAGCAATTCCATGACCGAGCAAAATTTTCAAAAGACCCGTTAATCAAACCGATTTAGCCTAATCTCATGACAGTTCTTGTTTGATGAGTTGTGAGATTAAGTAAAAATCGGTTACCTAAAAGTCTTTTGAGGGTTTTGCTCGAGAATGGGAAAGTTTGCCACATCAAACCCTAAACCGGAGAGACTAACACGAACTGAATTCAGGGACTGAATTCCTTTTTGGTTGGGCGAATGTGACAACTCGTATTTTCAGGTCATATTTCAAAACATATTTCATGCTTCATTATTCATCATTTATCGTGAACTAGGTTTACGAGCATCAAATTCGCGTAACCTTAGTGGTTTAGCTGCGAATTCATGATCGATCATCAAGGACATTTCATATAGACTAGGTTTAGTCTACATTTCATTGGCATCATTATCATCATGCTAGTTCATGCATGGTTTTGCATTTCTCATTAAAACGAATAATTTCATATTAAATAAACGTTATCGCGTAAGTTATTATTTTGAACATTTAATCCGATACTTCCAAAAATTATCCCAATATATTTTTATACTTACATTTAGTTATAAAAATAATATTTTGAGTTTACCTAGTATTTTAAATTTATTTTGTATATAAATCGTTAAATTTATATTATTACGACGCTTTTCTTAAAAACTACACGATAATTATTATTTCACTCAAATTTTACAAGAAATGTATTTTTACAATTTATATGATCTCAATATACTTTACTTTGATCCATTAAAGTTTATTTTTAGCTAAAACTACCCTAATTCCACAAATGTAGACAAGTTACCTTTACTTAAGTTATTTTACTTAAACTACTTTAACTTACACCAATTACATGCAATAAAAAAAAATGTATTTTAGAGATACAAACCCCCTTGGCCGACCAAGGGGGGGGTGACTCATTAATGAGTTGGTAAAAATCTTTCTTACATATTGAAATCTACACTCAATCTTACTTTCACACATTTCCTTCACAATAATTCACACTTCATTCAAAGTTAGTCAAGTTTTCTCTTTTCTTCTTGTTTTCCTCTCAAAACCGGCCACCCAAGAGATCATAGAAGGGATTCATCAAAAATCTTCAAATCAAGTATTTTACAATCTAGTTACACTCTTAATCAAGGTTTTGAAATAAAAACCTAGGGTGTTTAAGTTTAATCCCTTGTTCTAGTCACCTCATCAAATAACTAGTAAGCATATCATCTTCATTTTTCATCTTTCATTATCATTTTATATTCATCTCATCATTTTTGAGCAAAGCATGCAAGACTTATGGATGTTTATACCATTTTTACATTGTTTTTAGAGTTATACATATATAAATCATCCTATAATTATCCCTTGTTATATATTAGTTTTGGTGATGTCTAGGAACCCATGACACCCTAAGAAGGTGTATGGTAGGATTAGAATAGCTTCGGAGTTGTTTTGAATGGGTTAGAATAGGTTTGACGCGAGAAAAACTCATTTCGACAAGTCTTAAAAAGGGTCTGATCTTATTTCTAAAATCTGGAAAATCCGACAGTAGGTAAAAATATTTGGCCTAGATATTTAGAAAATATACTTTAAAACGAAACCGTGGCCGCTTGAACGGATTAAAACGGAGCTATAACGAAGGAGATATGAATTTTTCAAGTTTGACGACGAAATATAAATCCTGAAAATTTCAGCATGTTATTTCCACTTTTTACGAGTCAAAAATGAGGTTTAGGCGTTATAAAAATGTGGCGATTTAACGAAAATATATTAGTTACTTTGATAAAACATTTGGAGAACTAAAGTTTTGGAGAAACTAAAACATTTGGAGAACTAAAATGTTGGAGAACTAAAATTGGAGTACATTTTCTTATAAAAGTTATATTCTCTTAATAAATCACTAAATGATTTTCGTCGGATATCATTTCAACATAAATACATACAAAGTAATTTAAATATGGTCAAGACGTTAAAAGATTACTTTTTTGACGGTAAGTGTTATTTTCAAAATTCACAAGTGGTATAGATATCATACGAATTGCATGCATAACATTACATCATGACTTATTGTATATCACATCATCCATAATAGGTCGCGGTTAGAGGTTGCGCTCATTTCCAGTGTATCCACTTTTGCCATCGCATTATTGTCCAAGTGAGTTTTCATAGCCCCATTTTCAATTGTTTAGAACTATTTTGGGGGAGATACATGCTTAACTATTTTTAACAAGTACTTTAGAGTTTTTAAGGATAACTTCTATCATGATCACCATTGTTTCAAAACTGGATGTTGTACTATATTAGTTGTACTTGTTTGTTTGGTATAGTTCATCGTCGTATAAAGTTCTATGTCAGTTGACTACTGATACATCGTCGTATAAAGTTCTATGTCATTGACTAATGATACATCGTCGTATAAAGTTCTATGTCAGTTGACTACTGATACATCGTCGTATAAAGTTCTATGTCAGTTGACTACTGATACATCGTCGTATAATGTTCTAAGTCAGTTGACTACTGATACATTGAGTCTAGTCCTATTGATTAAGTGCTATTGTTCTACGTCGAGTTAGGTACTATTGTGAATTCATTTGACATCATGTGTTGCACATAAACTATATACATTTTGGCAGTGGGTTGTGAACACACAGGTTGCAAGTTTTGTATGGGCGGAACTTGGAACTGAGTGGATTTGCAATGCCTTTGCTGCATGAACATTCTCTAAAGGCTTTACATTTCAACACAAACTCTATGAACTCACTCAACCATTGTGTTGACATTTTTAGCATGTTTTATCTCAGGTATCTAAGGCATTCACTTCATGGCATGCATAAGGACTTATCGTAGAGTCTTGGTGACGGCGCGTCTCTCATGGATTTATGCACTTTAAAACATCGTTTGAATTGTAACAAACTTATTTCCGCACAAGATGAATTTCATTTGGGACCTACACTTTGTAAACTCTGATTATTTTATTAAATCAAACGATGTGTTTTCCAAACGACACTTTAGGTCGTTCAATATATCTGTAACTATGATGCTATGACAGTCAATCCCCAGGAATTCCATTCCGCTGCAAAACAGGTAATTTGGGGGTGTGACACTTCACTGTCAGAACAGGTCACATTCCCGACTTTAGAAAACGGATTACTTACCTTGGTAGCAGAAGAAGTCACGTCTCGGAGGCTTAGAAGCACCAATATCAACACGAGAGTCCTTCCCAGAACCATCAATACACCTTCCTTAGTAGTACCAGAAGTGCAGATTAGCCTCGTCAGTAGTAGACTCAACCACATTACTTGGGATGCCCGTGTCATCTTCCACCTCAAGAGTCCCAAAAGAGTTAGACGTAGTAATTGGTGTACCTTTAGCATTAACACTAGCAGCTGTTGGTGTCTTCGTCTTAGCAACATATACCTGCTTCCTAGGTGCAAATCTAGGACCCTTACCCATATGAATACCACTAGTCATCTTCGTACCTTTAGGTTTGGCTTTCCGATTCTGCACCACCTTGAAACCATCATCAGGTTCTTCCACATTCGAGCTGGGAGGGACATCATTTTGCTCCTTAATACTCTTAGGACAGCAAGCAGTAACATGCCCAAACACTTTACATTCCGCACAATGTGACGGCTTCCATTCATATTCCACCTTGATACTTGCTCTAGTAAAACCACTATCATCCTTATTAGGGATCACCATAGTCACCACATGTTTTAGGTCAGATTCTGAGGATAATTCCACAAGAGCACATGCAAAACTTATGCGACCCCATGAATCAACACACATGGAACTAGTAAAAGCATCTAACATAATCGGCTTACCCACTTGAGTAGCAATTAAGCTCAACCCATCTTCCGAATATGCAAGTAATGGCACATTATGCAATTTAATCCAAACGGGAACTCTAGTAACCTCACTTTTAGACAATAGCACATCAGGAGTCCATTTAGTGAGAATGAGAGGAGAATTGCGAATAATCCAAGGGCCCCGTTGAAGAACATTCTGAACACCCCTCTTTAGAATCGAATTTAAAGAGGAAAACACCATCATCATTCTTCATAAGTTTCTTAAAACCAAACTTACCCCACGTGTTGGCAACGTAGTTTTGAACCAAAGGAAAAGAAACATTCTTGCCAACAAAGAAGCCAACAAGTGTATTATCATAGCAGTTGAATACACCCTCCATAGCAGCCTTTGGAAGCACCGTATCATGATTTTTGTGACAACTCGCAATTTCAGGTCATTCTCAAAATTTACTATTCATCTCGGGAATTTACTATTCACCGGTTACTATTCAAAATTTTACTATTCACCATTTTCGGAGTCGAAGTAATATTCTGAGAACGTATTTCAAAATTTACTATTCACGAAACACTATTCATTCACAAAATCACTATTCAAGTTTCACTATTTCATCATTTATCGTAAACTAGGTTTACGAGCATCAAATTCGCGTAACCTTAGTGGTTTAGCTGCGAATTCATGATCGATCATCAAGGACATTTCATATAGACTAGGTTTAGTCTACATTTCATTGGCATCATCGTCATCATCATGCTAGTTCATGCATGGTTTTGCATTTTTCTTTCAACGTAAAATTTCATATTAAATAAACGTTATCGCGTAATTAATTATTTTGAACATTTGATCCGATACTTCCAAAAATATTCCCAATATATTTTTATACTTACATTTAAGACTTATAAAAATTATATTTTGAATTTACCGATGTTTTCAAATTTATTTCGTATATAAATTGTTATGTTTATATAAATTAAGACGGTTTTCTTAAATTCAACCCGATAAATTATTTATTTCACTCAAATTCTTGTACAAGAAATGTATTTTTTACAATTTATATGATCTCAATATACTTTACTTTGATCCATTAAAGTTTATTTTTAGCTAAAACTACCCTACAAGCTTCCAAATATGTAGACAAGTTACCTTTACTTAAGTTATTCCTAAATAACTAAACATTTACTTCAACATAAGTATGCTTAAGTGATCAAAATACATTTGGTCTTTTCTTTTTCATTTATGTCGACCAACTTGGGGTGACTCATTAATGAGTTGGTAAAATATCTTTCTTACTAGTATATTGAAATCTATACTCTTACTTTCACAAACCTTCACAATAATTCACACTCTCATTTGCAAAGGGTTAAAGATCAAGTATCTCTTCCTTCTTGTTTTCCTCTCTAAAACCGGCCAACCACAAGGATCATAGGAAGGGATTCATCAAAAATCTTCAAGATCAAGTATTTATACAATCTAGATTACACTCTTGAATCAAGGTTGTTGAAATAAAAACCTAGGGTGATTTAGGAGTTTAAACCTTGTGCTCTAGTCACCTCATCAAATTAACTAGTAAGCATATCATCTTCATTTTCATCTTTCATATATCATTTTATATGTTCATCTCATCATTAAGCTTGAGCAAAGCATGCAAGTCATTATGGATGTTTATACCACTTTTACATTTGTTTTTAGAGTTATACATATATTTAAATGTCATCCTATAATTACTCCCTTGTAATATATTACTCTTGGTGATGTCTAGGAACCCATGACACCCTAAGAAGGTGTATGGTAGGATTAGAATAGCTTCGGAGTTGTTTTGAATTGGTTGGAATAGGTTTGGCGCGAGAAAAACTCATTTCGACAAGTTTTCTTAAAAAGGGTCTGATCCTTATTTCTAAAATCTGGAAATCTCGACAGTAGGTAATAAATTTGGCCTAGATATTTGGAAAATATACTTTAAAACGAAAACGTGGCAGCTTGAACGGGTTAAAACGGAGCTATAACGAAGGAGATTATGCTAATGTTTCAAGTTTGACGACGAAATATTAATTTCAGAAAATTTCAGCATGTTAATTTTCACTTTTTACTAGTCGAAAATGATGCTTAGGCGTTATAAATTGTGTCGACTTATCAAAAATCTATTAGTATACTTTGATACAAAGCTAAGGACATATAAAACGTAGAAAACGGACTTGTAACGATTAAATTATACACGTTTACACAAAGTTGTCGTAACTTTATTATATAAGAAAAACTATTAAATTTCTAATAGACAAGTAATACGGCAACAAGTGACCATGTTGAAGGTCGTTTTTAACATTGATGTAGAACTTTTATAACATGATGTCTTCTAGTAAAAGTAAGTTCGCCAAGCATATTTTCAAAAATGTCCGACCGTTTGTCAAGCGGAGTTGTAATGAATTATATACGGTCACTTAAACTTTGCGAGAACGATATTTTGGACAAAGGTACCATACTTAACCTATATGTTTCTCTGTGATCGAGACCTCTAGGATGAAAAATTAAACACTAAAACTTTGAGATAATGATACAAGCTTCCCAAAACCGTAGTTCGTTTCCTATAACGCTCGACGTGCACCATTTTACGACTAGCTTTTCGAGGCCGTTTAGTCACTTTCATGAAAAATTTCAACGACATTATTTTAAGACGAAAAGTTATAATTTCTTAATAAATCACTAAATGATTATCGTCGGATATCATTTCAACATAAATACATGTGGACAAAGTAATTTAAATATGGTCAAGACGTTAAGAGATTACTTTCTTCGACGAGAAATGTTATTTTCAAAAATTCACAAGTGGTATAGATATCATACGAATTGCATGCATAACATTACATCATGACTTATTATGTATCACATCATTCCATAATAGGTCAAGGTTAGAGGTTGCACGCTACATTTCGTGTATCCACTTTTGCCATCGCATTATTGTCCAAGTGAGTTTTCATAGCCCCATTTTCAATTGTTTAGAACTACTTTTGGGGAGATACATGCTTAACTATCTTTATGACATTCATGTACTTTAGAGTTTTTAAGGATAACTATGTGTTTATCTGATGATCATTGTTTAGTCATAAAGCTGTTTTGCCATGCTTAGTACATATCATAGTTCATTGGTGATGGTCTTGGTATAGTTCATCGTGATAAATGTTCTATGTCAGTTGATTATACATTGAGCTAAAGTTCTATGGTATTATCATTGATCTAAATGTCTTGGTATAATCATTGAACTAAATGTCTTGGTATAATCATGAACTAATGGTTTTGGAATTATTTGAAACAACACTCATATGTGTTATATCAATTGAATATTGTTAGATTAAGTAATGTATTCATTTGAACATGTGTTGCAAACTATATACATTTCGGCGATGGGTTGTGAACACACAGGTTGCAAGTTTTGTATGGGCGGAACTTGGAACGAGTGGATTTGCACAATGCCTTTGCTGCATGAACGATTCTCTGAAAGGCTTTACATTTCAAAACAAACTCTATGAACTCACTCAACCATTGTGTTGACACTTTTTAGCATGTTTTATCTCGGGTATCTAAGGAATTCACTTCATGGCATGCATAAGGACATTATCATAGAGTCGTTGGTGACAACGCGCTACATAGGATTTATGCACTTTAAAACATCGTTTGAATTGTAACAAACTTATTTCCGCACAAGATGAATTTCATTTGGGACCTATACTTTGTAAACTCTGATTATTTTATTAAATCAAGCGATGTGTTTTCCAAACGACACTTTAGGTCGTTCAATATATCTGTAACTATGATGCTATGACAGTCAATCCCCAGGAATTCCATTCCGCTGCAAAACAGGTAATTTGGGGGTGTGACACAGAGCTTGTTATAGAGAACTAGGTTGCATCATTGACCTAGACTATAACTACATCATCATAGCATCTCATCATTTCATCATAAGTGCATGTTCACTTTACATGCGGTTTATACGAAGAGTTATTACTTTCATTTCAGATTTTCACATAGATGCCTTAAATACCCATCCATATCATTTCCTCCTACTCGAGAATGCCTTGTCATTCCTTATCACATTTTAATATCGATTCCATCACCGATACCGAATGATGAGATAAACCTTTAAGTAGGGCAAAGTCACTCTGTTTCACCACTAACATGTCGAGTTAGTATTCACACATTAAGTCACTAGACCATCATACCACATTACGACACCTCATAACCATCTTTTGGGAACCCGTCGATCATCTTCACACCTTTAGAGCACTTATTCTTAACATAGGAGTCTCATTTTTCAAAAAGTTAGGCGCCGTAGTGCACCAGATATGTGTACCTATATAGCATATTATAGCCGACACTAAGCGAGCAACGGTAGCTGCTGGTGCTGAGGCCACGGCTTAGCTGAACATATACCTGCTTCCTAGGTGCAAGGATCTAGGACCCTTACCCATTGTACATACCTTTAAGAACTAGTCATCCCGTTCAAAGGCCTTATAGATGGTTTGAGCTTTTTATTCTGCACCATTGAAACCATCAAGGTGAAGTTTGCCACATTATAGATTGTCATGAGGGAATTCGTATGTGCAGCCTCGAAAATGCTTACATCACGTGGGATCAATTAGAGACGCCACGCAGTAAGAAATTAGCCCAAACAATTTTATGAGTTAGTGACTTTGGTTACATGAGAACCTACATCAGAGGTTTCAAGTGGCTGGCTTCCATTCATATTCCACCTTGGAAAATTTCACTTCCACAATGTAGTAAGGAATGTAACTATCATCCACAAACAATTGAAGAAACTTAGGGATCAAAACCATGGCTCAACATGAGGGATTCGATCAATTAACCACAAACAACCAAACTGCAAAACAAAAGGAAATTGACCAGGGAGGTGATAACGACAACCAAAACTGTAATAATCATCACACACATGGAATAGAGGGCAAGAAACGCATCTAATCATAGATTGGCTTACCCACTATGTAATCGTGTAGTATCATCATTTCGGTCTTTGCCTGTTAAGCTCAAGTGTTAAAAACCCCATCCAGAATATGTAATGGCACATAGTACAATTTTCGGATTGGGGAGCAAGGACACTATCTCAATGTCCTCAAAACCAAGGTCAACAAGTTGACTCTTGGGAAAGCATACATGTTAGAAGGAGGAGAAGCTCCAGGATTTCAACAGCGAGACTGAAGAAGTTCGGAAACTAACAGTCTTATTTTCCTTATGTGGCGAAGTTTATGTCTTCCATCCGAATCTTTATAACTTAGGGCCCCTCGTTGTAAAATATTCTCATCTATCGTACTATATTTTCTTTTCGATTTGTTATCACTTACGAGAAATTTTTCCCTTTTTCTTTAACGACCATCAACACGGTTTAATTTAAAGAGAGAAACAACTAAACCATCACATTATCGTTCATAAGTTTCTAGCCTAGCTAAACCTAATTCATGTGTTGGCAGCGTAGTTTTGAAAATCTTAGGCAAAAGAAACATTTTCTTGCCAACAAAGAAGCTCAACAAATATTTTCTATATGCAGTTGATATAACACACCTCCATAGCATCACAAACTCAAAAATTCGATAGACTACCGTGAATTCAGGGAATGAATTCCTTTTGTGACAACTCGCAATTTCAGGTCATTTTCAAAATGTACTATTCATCTCGGGAATTTTCTATTCACCGGTTACTATTCAAAATTTTACTATTCACCATTTTCAGAGTCGAAGTAATATTCTGAGAACGTATTTCAAAATTTACTATTCACGAAACACTATTCATTCCCGGACAAAATCACTATTCAAGTTTCACTATTTCATCATTTATCATAAACTAGGTTTACGAGTATCAATTTCGCGTAACCTAAATGGTTTAGCTGCGAATTCATGAACAATCATCAAGGACATTTCATATAGACTAGGTTTAGTCTACATATCATTAGCATCATCGTCATCATATTAGTTCATGCATGGTTTTGCATTTTTCTTTCAACGTAAAATTTTCATATTAAATAAACGCTATCGCGTAATTAATTATTTTGAACATTTGATCCGACACTTCCAAAAATATTCCTAATATATTTTTATACTCATTTTAAGACTATAAAAATTATATTATTAATTACCCGATGTTTTCAATTTATTTCGTATATAAATTGTTATGTTTATATAATTACGACGGTTTTCGTAAATTCAACCCGATAAATATTTATTCACTCAATTCTTGTAAGAAATGTATTTTTATAATTTTTATGACTTCAATATATTTTATTTTGATCCGTTAAAATTTATTTTTAGCTAACGCTACCCTACAAGCTTAAATATGTACACAAGTTACTAATTATTCCTAAATAACTAAACATTTACTTCAACATAAGTATGCTTAAGTGATCAAAATACATTTGGTCTTTTCTTTTTCATTTATGTCGACCAACTTGGGTGAGTCATTTGTGTTTGCAAAATATCTTTTACTAGTATATTATATTATACTCTTATACAAACACATACAACTCTATTTGCAAAGGGTAAAGATCAAATATCTCTTCCTCTCTTCTCTCTAAACCGGCCAACCACAAGGACAAGGAAGGATCATCCAAAAATTTTACAAGACAAGTTTTATACACTCTAGATTCACTCTTGATTAAGGTTGTGAAATAAAAACCTTGGGTGATTAGGAAAAACCTTTGCTCATAAACCTCATCAAGTTAACTAGTAAGCATCTCATATTCATGATCATATTTCATATTCATTTTTATGTTCATTTCATTAAGCTTGAGAAAACATGCAAGTCATATGATGTTTATACCACTTTTTCATTTGTTTTTAAGAGTTATATATATTTATGTCATCCAATAATTACTCCTTGTAATATATCACTCTTGGTGATGTCTAGGAACCCATGACACCCTAAGAAGGTGTATGGTAGGATTAGAATAGCTTCGGAGTTGTTTTGAATTGGTTGGAATAGGTTTGGCGCGAGAAAAACTCATTTCGACAAGTTTTCTAAAGGGTCTGTCCTTATTTTCGAAATCTGGAAATCTCGACAGTAAATAAAAATTTTTGGCCTAGATATTTAGAAAATACACTTTAAAACGAAAACGTGGCCGCTTGAACGGGTTAAAACGGAGCTATTACGAAAACGTTATGCTATTTTGAAGTTTGACGACGAAAACTATTAATTTCAGAAATTTCAGCATGTTAATATCACTTTTTACTAGTCGAAAATGATGCTTAGGCGTTATGAATTGTGTCGACTTATCAAAAATATATTAGTATACTTTGATACAAAGCTAAGGACATATAAAACGTAGAAAACGGACTTGTAACGATTAAATTATACACGTTTACACAAAGTTGTCGTAACTTTATTATATAAGAAAAACTATTAAATTTCTAATAGACAAGTACTATGGCAACAAGTGACCATGTTGAAGGTCGTTTTTAACATTGATGTAGAACTTTTTATAAAATGATGTCTTCTAGTAAAAGTAAGTTCGCCAAGCATATTTTCTAAAATGTCCGACCGTTTGTCAAGCGGAGTTGTAATGAATTATATACGGTCACTTAAACTTTGCCGAAAACAACCCTTGAACGATATTTTGGACAAAAGTACCATACTTAACCTATATGTTTCTCTGTGATCGAGACCTCTAGGATGAAAAATTAAACACTAAAACTTTGAGATAATGATACAAGCTTCCGAAAACCGTTAAGTTCGTTTCATAACGCTCGACGTGCATCATTTTACGACTAGCTTTTCGAGGCCGTTTAGTCACTTTCATGAAAAATTTCAACGACATTATTTTACGACGAAAAGTTATAATTTCCTAATAAATCACTAAATGATTATCGTCGGATATCATTTCAACGTAAATACATGTGGAGTAATTTAAAAATGGTCAAGACGTTAAGAGATTATTTCTCGACGAGAAATATTATTTTCAAAAATTCATAAGTGGTATAGATATCATCCGAATTGCATGCATAACATTACATCATAACTTATTATGTATCATATCATTCACAATAGGTCAAGTTTAGAGATTCACGCTACATTTCGGTGTATCCACTTTTGCCATCACATTGTTGTCCATGTGAGTTTCATAGCCCCTACTCTTTTAATTGTTTTGAATTACTTTTGGGGGAGATACATGGTCAACTATCTTTATGACATTCATGTCTATTTGCAAACTATGTGTTTATCTGAACTGAATGTTTAGTCATACGAAGTAACAGTTTTGCCATGCTTAGAATTTTCATATCATATTCATTGGACTGATGGTCTTGGTAGTATCATTGGGCTAAATGTCTTGGTATTATCATTGAGCTAAATGTCTTGGTATTATCATTGAGCTAAATGTCTTGGTATAATCATTGGACTAAATGTCTTGGTATAATCATGAACTAATGGTCTTGGAATTATTTGAAACAACACTCATATGTGTTATATCAATTGAATATTGTTAGATTAAGTAATGTATTGAACATAAACTATACATATTTTGGCAATGGGTTGTGAACACACAGGTTGCAAGTTTTGTATGGGCGGAACTTGGAACTGAGTGGATTCACAATGCCTTTGCTACATAAACGATTTTGAAAGGTTTTTCATTTCAACACAAACTCTATGAACTCACTCAACCTTTGTGTTGACACTTTTTAGCATGTTTTATTTCAGGTATCTAAGGCATTCACTTCATGGCATGCATATGGACATATCATAGAGTCGTGGTGACGACGCGTCATACATAGGATTTATGCACTTTAAAACATCGTTTGGCTTGTAATAAACTTATTTCCGCACAAATTGATTTTTATTTGGGACCTATCTTTTGTAAACTCTGAATGTTTTATTAAATCAAACGATGTGTTTTCCAAACAACACTTTAGGTCGTTCAATATATCTGTAACTGTGATGCTATGACAGTCAATCCCCAGGAATTCCATTCCGCTGCAAAACAGGTAATTTGTTGGTGTGACAATTTTCAATGCGAGTCTCATTCACCAAGGGTCAAAAATTAACTTTCCTAGAGACACGTTCTGGGTTTAAAACAGTAGCAAATGACCTCACTTCGTTATTTTCACTACCAATCACGTTAGGACTAGAAGTAGAAGCATTCACCACGTTCTTGGGTGTACCCACGTTATGACCATAATTAGAAGCGTTCACCACATCAGTTGCATTAGTTGAAGAATGACCAGCAACATTCGTCGAAGAGCTCCAACAAGAACCAAAAGGATTTTCCCTATCGATATTACCATCATGAGTGCTAGGGTTTGGAATAACCCTAACAGCTTTACGCAATTCATGGATATCATTACCACCATCAAGACCTTTTAAACGTTTCAGTCTAGCATCCAACACGTTAATGTCCAACGTAGCATAAGGATTAGGTTCCGTATGCACATTTTGACATGATAGCAGGCTTGTAACAGACTCGTGTAGCAGACCCTTAAGAACAAGTTGTCTTCACAGAAATAGAACTGTATCATACTCACAGATTAATTGCAGTAGACCCTATTGCAGACCCTTGTATACACAAGAACTAACATATATAAATTGCTAGTTTATGCATATCTTAACTCTATTTTTGCGATGTTTAGATGATTTTTTCATGATTGTTTCTTTCTTACTACAGAGAGTCAGTGAAAAAAATAAGGCAAACCGGGGTGAAAAGAAGATGGTTCAAGTCACGGGTAAAAAAAGCTATGCTATAAAGCGTGAAGAAGTTAAGGTAATCAAATTTAACTGTACTAGTGCTAATCTTAAATCTAATATTTACTGATTTTTTTTTGTGAAACAGGAATCTTTAAGACGTGAACCAACACGAAGGGAATTGTTTCATGCTTACTTTTCTACTGATAGAATTGCAAAAAATGTGGAAGCTTCAAATGCAATTGTATGTACTATCTTCCTAATACTTGCCTCTTTGAAAGATAACTAACGTGCACCATGCCTCACATTCATTTGTTTGATGTTGCAAGTGTATTAGTTTTAAGGACAATTAACATATTTAGTGTCTTTAATACATGATCAAATGGAAGAATTGAGTTCTCAACTTCTGGAGGGTGCAACTGACGAGACTGGACCACAAGATGTATATTCAAAAGTTATGGGTAAGGATAACAATGGACCAGCAGACTTGTATGGGTTAGGTGTCCGTGCTTCTGATGTTTGGGGTGTGGTACCAAGTCACTCTGCACGTCATAGAGATAAGCTCATGTAGAAGTCTAGATTTGACCAGCTTAGCAGTGAACTCGCTCAGTTAAAAATGAGAGATTCTCAAAGGCAAGGGTCGAGTGAAATGGTTCTTTCGGTGTAAATGTAGTTAATGAACCTCTACCTTAACGGGTATGTGTCTATCTTGACTGATATATGTACCCTTACTAATTATAGTATGGCATTTATTAACGATACATATTGTAGGTCGGAGCTGAAGTTTACCTCAAAAGTATTTTTGACTCTATCGAGATTGTAGCGAAAGGAAGGATCAAGATCTTAGATCAAAATGAGATTGTTGGGGGTGAAGAGATAGGTCCAAACTGGTGCGACGTCAATGTTCAAGTGCCTATAAAAAGAAATGAACACTTGGTGACGTGATATGGATTGTTTGTCACAATTAGTGATGCTATTAGTGCAACTATCGCATGGCCTTGCCTTTTTGTTTCGGTATGTCAACTTATTAAACTTGTGACATCTTATACCATTAGAATTCAACGTTAGTAATGGGTTGGGGCTTAAAAAACAAGAGGGATTCTAATGGTTTATACTATGTAATAAAGTAGTTTGCTTGTATTTTAATAGATTTAAGGCTGCAACAAGACGAGCTGGTTATTTAATGAATTGTTGTGGGTGATTTGTTTTATGTGTTTGTAGTTGTGAGGATTTTTAGTTTAGTGAATAGAAATTTTTTGTTGCTAAAAACTAAATAGGTATTGATATCTTATGTTTGTGTGTTGCATAATTGTAGGTGGTACCTCAAGATGATGCGTGAAGATGATCCATGACTCAAGATTATCTACTTCGACTTTAGTTCTCATTGTTCAATTTTCTTGTAATAAAAGTTGGAATACTATTTGGATGATGTTAAAGCCTAATTAACTCAAAACATTGCTTATTTAAATGAAACTTCTTAGTTATTTTACCCCTTATGGTTCTCATTTGTTGTGTTTTATATAGTGTTCAGTTAGAATTGTTCTTAACACCTACAAGTGTTCATATAAAGTATATTCAAAATAAGATTTTTTAAAAGTAGAAAGAATCTTATAATGTATGTATATAAAGACATTAAATTTGGTCTCAGCAGGCACTTAGGTATTAGGACCTTTTTCTTGCACTCAAATAAGAGTTGATGCATCACACAATTTCGTCCTAAAAAACATTTTGTAGGACGCATGAATGCGTCTCAATATGTGATATAATTTCGTTCTAGAAAAACATTTTTTTAGAACGCATGAATGCGTCTCAATATGTAATATAAGGTTAGAATATCTTAGAACACTTTAAAGCATCCTATTAACTTATCTATTAAAACACAAATTGCGTCGTATAAAACGCTTTACGGGACTATTTTTTTTGTTTCATAATGTTGTCACTTATTAGGATGCTTGTAAGTGTCCTAATAATTTTTTCACTTTATACAACACCTTTATATGTGACACTTATATCATTGGTCCTATTATGCTAAAGGTCCCATTAAATAACCTGATAGGACAATACTTGGCGTCTTATAAAGCCTGATTTTTTGTAGTGAAGCTAAAAATTCTTCCAAACAGGGGAAGAATTTGAGGGAGGGTGAATCAGACTTTAGGACACCAACAAAGGATAAATCCTCTGAGGAAACACATATTAGTCCTCAAGGATTGGAAGCAGCAAAATTTTTTGTTAAGAATCTCAATCAGAAGAAGTCTATTAAGAAAAGATTTGATGCAGAAGCTGCAAGTTCTGGTGGAGTTGATAAGTCTGGTGGCTTTACTGAAGATAAGTCTGGTGCTGAAGTTAATCCTGGCTTTGAAGAAGTTAATACTGGCTTCAAAGATGCTTGTACTGGTTCTGCAGAAGTTAATACTGGTGCAGAGGTTAATACTGGATCTGCTAGTGTCAAAGTTAGTACTGGCGAACATATTAAGTCTGGTGATGATTAAGTTACTCAAAGAAAAGGAAATGGAATACTTGAAGAGTCTTCTGAGACAGTTAAGACTAAAAAGCATATCAGAGAAGAAGAAGCAAGTTTAGCAGAGATTTCAAGAATTTAAGCAGAGGATAAAGCTGAAGAAGCTAAACTTGCAGAACAAAAAATCAAAGATGAGCTGAGAGCAAAAAGCTTGTAGGTCCAACCAGAAATAACTGAAGAACAAAAGAAAAGGAGAGCTCAAGTTCTGGAAGCTACTAAGTTTAATACAGATGAAGATTGGGACACCATAAGGGCTAAATTGGAAGTCAACAAGGACGTCCTAGTTGATATTGGAAGTGAAGACTATGCTAGGAAGATGGTGGAAATGGTAAATGAGAAGAAGAGGCTTCTCCGAGAGCAAAGACAAAGGGAGAGAATGAACAGACCCTTGACCAAAGGTGAACAGAGGGAGTATATGATGAACTACATCAAAAGTCAAGGGGATGCTAAATAGAAGATGGGCCAGTTAAAGAAATTGAAGGCTGATGAATTATAAGCAAAATTTGAAAAGGTTGTGAGGCAAGTCAAAAGTTTCATTCCTAAAGATTCAGAACTTGAGGCTTCAAGGATGAAAAGGCCAGGCATTCAACTTCAATCTGAGGAGGCTAAGAAGCAGAAGGTTGTAGAGGAAGAAGCTGCTGCTAAGCCAAAGTTTATGAAGGAAGAAGAACCTGGAAAGCGAGTTCTGAAGTGGACCAGAAGGAAATCTAAAGGAAAGAAAGGAATTAAGAAGGATAAGAATGAGACTAAGGAAGAGGTGGAAGCTTACATGAAAGAAAAGGTTGATGAACCTTCATCAGAAGAATTTACAATGGGCACCATTTCTGAGGGTTCAGCACCTACAGCTAAGATAGCCAAGGTTCGGGTCATCAAAACTGGGAACAAGAGAGTTTACCAGATAGGTAAGGGAAAACTACATTGACAGTATATATGTTAATTTTCCTGCTTTGTTGAGTGATCTTTCCAGGGATGATTTGAAGGAAATGTACAAGCTAATGACGGAGACGCATGGTGATAAAAGGCCTAAAGTGGAATATGAGAGAGTCCTTTGAGGAGACTTGAAGACCATGTTTGAGACACCAGATGCTAATGATAAATCTAGAAGTTGGCATGTCAAGAACAAGTGATCAGATGGAGATATTTCCACACTTGTCAATTGCATTGTCTGATATTGGAAACTGCAAATATTTATATGCTAACAGAAGTGGAGTATCCACTTCCAAACAATGTTTGCAGGGTTATGCTTGAGAAGAAGCTACTTGGTGAAAGAAAGGATGATGCATGTTATCAGCTTTTGAGGTTAGTTGAATCAAAAGCTCAACAATAATAATTCTTTTAAATGTTTGAAATAATTTTCTAAGTGTTGTTGGGTATGTTTTAAAAATTTGATAAATGAAATGGTTTTGAGATAGTTTCACTTGGTGAAGGTGCTTTGCACCAACACAAGAAATGGTAATCAGTCCACCATGTCTAATCAACATAAGGACTGGATAATCCATGAGCAAACGGCTCTAGTAAAAATATCTCAAATCCGTTTATGGCTGATAATTTGCCAAAAATTGTATGGTAATCAACTCACATATTTGTGTTTGATAAAGAGTTGGCTAGCCCACAAGAGTATGGCTTGTGGTAAAGGCTGTGGAAAAACCATAACTGGTTATTAATTCACTAGGGTATAGATACACAAAAGAATTAACTAGTCCAAAAGGGTACGGCCTTTAGTAAAGACAAATCAAATCCGTTGATAGCTGATGATTTGCTAAAAACATATGGTATTTCAACTCACCATGTTTCATGTACAAAGAGTTGAAATGGTTATCAATGTATCATGGTTAGTAAACCAAACATTGGCTACTCCATAGTTATGGCTAACTGGTAAAGAGACATCAAATCCATAAATTTTCAATGATTCACCTCTTACAGGAGTTAACACACTTAGAAGTGATGAGAATAACATGAAACTCTATAAATTGATGTACAGATTGCCAATTTTGCTGAAAAGAATTGAAGAACAGTCATTGAGTGTTGATACTTGTCTTACAGATGCTGCAAAGATCAATATTGAAGATTCACAGGAATGCAGCTTAACCAAATTCTAAGAAGAAAGTTTACAATGTTGGATCGATATACTCTAACCAAACTAACTTATGTAGCTTGTAAGGGCTTAGAAACCTCGGATAAATCCTAAGTTACTAACAATGAAACACTGAATTAACTCTATTAAGTATGCGGAATTTACTTCAATAAAGCTAAGAAAAATTAACTTTAACTTCAACGATTTTATTAATACTTAGAACCTACTTGTTGTACAGATTCTCTAACAACTCTAATAACTCTAATACTGCGTATGAATTCATAGTCTTAAACTCTAAAACATATATCTTTAATGCCAATCTAGGGATCCTTTTATAGGCATAAGGATAACCCTAGTCGGTTTACAACTCTAATTCTTGTACGACAAGTAATCTAAACTAAGAATATTCTAGAATAACAAAGCTTTCCATAAACGATGTAACAGTTCTTTTAGCTTTGCAGTACTTTGATGTTGAGCAGTACTTTGACTTTCTTCTTTAGCAGTACTTTGACTCTTCAGCACTTTGACTTCTTCAGTACTTTGTATTTCTCCAGTACTTTATATCCCAACAATCCTCCCCTAACTTGAATTCTACTTGCTTGATTTCAAGTTCCTTTGTATCTGTATCTTTAACATCTTGGTCTTCAAGGAAAGATTGTGTCTTTATCTTCAAATTTTGTCTTTGTACTCACTGTGCTTGTATTATCATCATCAAAGTAGTCTTTTAGAAATATTTCTTTACAGCAACAATCAGTAATCTCCATCTTTTCAGCTAATCAGCAACATATGACAATTTGTACATCAGTTCATTAAGTTTCAGTCTATTCTTATCACTTCCAGGTTTGTAAACTCCTGTGAGAGATGAATCATTGAAATTTTAATGGATTTTGATGTCTCTTTACCAAAGCCATTAACTCTGGAGTAGCCAATGTTTAGGTGTGTAAGACCATGGTACATTGATAACCATATGATTTTTAGCAAATCATTAGCTATCAACGGATTTATTTTGTCTTTACCAAAAGCCGTACCCTTTTGGACTAGTTAGTTCTTGCAACCATGATGAACTAATTACCATATAAATGGTTTTTCCACAGCCTTTACCACAAGCCATTTTTCTTGTGGGCTAGCCAACTCTTCACTATTACAGATATGGTGAGTTGATTACCATACAACTTATTAGCAAGTTGTTAACTATGAACTGATTTGAGATATCTTTACCAGAGCCGTTTGCTCATGGATTAGCCAATCCTTTTGTTAAACATGGTGGATTGATAACCTTTTGTTGTAACCATCTCAAAAACCATTTGTTGCTTTTAACCTTTGTTTCAAAATATTTTTCACTCAACAAAAGTTTTCTTTTAAAATCATTTACTGGTTTTATACTGCAAGCAGTACTTTGGTTAAAGTACTGTTTATCCAGCAGTACTTTGAATAAAGTACTTATTTTTTAAAAATTTATACAAGTAAGAACATTATACCAGTACTTATGCTTCATCATCAGTCGTTGTCCATCTGATATACAATTCAATAACCATTAGGGCTGTTTCATTCTCTTCTTCAACTTCCATTCCATGATCCAGCATCCTTCTCATAAGATCACTAGTCAAAGGATATCTTCTTTCAGCTAACATATGGATCATAGTTCCATCTTCCAATTCCGAAGCATGCACTCCTGATTCTTCAAAGAATCTCCAGCTTGTAATCTCCCAATTTTCTTGATTTAACCAGATTTCTTCAGTGCTTGTCTCCTCAGTTTCCCAGATAGTTGTCAGATCTCCTAGCAATACTAAGCCAACTCCAGTTGATGGAATATGTTCAAAGTATTCTTGCACTAACTGATATAGTTGAAACAGATCTGCTCTATCTATTATATGCAGTATATCCCATAGTAAATTGAACACTCTAAAACTTTCATCCTCCCTATGAAACATCAGATAGTATCCATCCTTTGATTTTACCACTTCAAATGTAGTTATTTTAGACTTCTTTACTGCAGCATCTTTGGATTTAGGATGATCAAAGTCGACAACTCTTATGTAATTTCTCAGCTCATCAACTGTATCAGATCTTAACTCAATCTTCTTTGATGACCGTTCAACTTAGTTGTTCTTTTTCTTTTTAAGCTTCTTTTTCTAGCATCCTCCTTCAGCTTATCATCATCTTTAAAAGAAATAATACTATCAACTTGCTTTTGATAAGCTTCTCTAACTAATTCATAGAAGGAGACAAAACCTCAAGATCAAACATCCAATCAGGACCTTTACCCTTTTGATTTTCTTGATCTTCTAAAAATTCAACATGAAGACAATCTTGAACCTTCTTGGTGACCTTGTTGTACACTCTAAATCCTTTGCTGTTGGTACAGTATCCCAATAAGTATCCTTCTTCTGACTTGCCATCAAATTTTCCCAAAGCATCAATAGTATTGAGAATAGTCAGAGGACATCCAAAAGGTTTCATAAAACGTATGTTAGGTTTGATTCCCATAAGCAACTCATAAGGTGTCTTCATCTGAGGTTTAGTGACTTATACTCTATTCAATACATAGCAAGCAGTACTTACAGCTTCAGCCCAAAATTGAATAAGTAATTGAGAATCTGCAAGCATTGTTCTGGCTACTTCTATCAAAGTTCTGTTCTTCCTCTCTGCAACACCATTCTGCTGTGGAGTTCTAGCAATGCTAACCTCCCTCTTGATTACTTTCTTGGCACAAAATTCATCCATAAGCATGTTCTTGAATTCAGTCCCATTGTCACATCTAATTCCTCTTACTTTATGTCTCAGTTTATTTTCAAGGGCTATTATAAGATCATAAATAGCATCAAAGGTTTCATCTTTAAATCCCAAGAAAAATACCCAACTAAATCTACTGCAATCATCTGTCACAACCAGACAGTACTTCTTCTTGTTTAGACTTGCAACAGAAACAGGTCCAAACAAATCCATGTGCAGCAACTCCAAAGGTTCTCTAATGGTTCTTTCCTCAATCTTCTTACACGAAGCTTTATGTTGTTTACCTTTCTTGCACGCCAAACATGAGTGATCATTCTTGTATGTTTTGGAAGGTAAACCTCTAACTAAATTTCCTTTAACCAACTTGTTGATATTCTTGAAATTTACATGGCCTAATCTTCTATGCCACAGATGTGCTTCTTCAAGTGTTGCCTTTGCTACTAAACATGTTGCTCTTTTAGAAGAGTGAAGACTCTTCATATCCAGACTGTACACATCATTAGTTCTTGGTACTCTCAGTATTACCAAGTTATCATCAACAAGCTTGAAATCAGGGGAAAGGATAAGACATTTTGTGCCAGTGAATAGCACAGGGTGCTTCTTGTCACAGATCTGAGAGACTGACAAAAGGTTGAACTTGAGCTCCTTCACATAGTGAACATTCTCAAAATCTATGCTTCCTACCTTGATGGTTCCTTTGCCAGTTATTCTTCCTCCACTAGCATCATTCCCAAATGCAACTCTTCCTCCAAAGTAAGATCTAAAATATGACAGAATCTCTTTGTCTCCTGTCATGCTTTTAGAGCAACCACTATCCACAATTAGATGATCTTTAAGCTCCTCTTCTGGGTTGCCCTGCACAAAGATAAAAGAGTTAGTTAATTTTAGGAACCCAAGCCATTACTGACTTGTTTTCCCCTTGTGGAGTTACATACTTAAATTCTTTAAGTATGTAATTTGCACTATCTTTAAGCACATGATCAATTATCTTTGGTTGTTCCAAAACTTGTGTTGGTTTTTCAACAAAAATCTCTTTTTCTTTTTCAACAAAAATCTCTGTTTCACCAGTACTGTTTGTTCCCCATCAGTACTTTCTTTCTTAACTCAGTTGGTTTTAACTTTTTGTGTAGGTTTCTCTGATCTAGATACTCTTTTTGAGGTGTAACGCCTTCTAGATTGATAGTAATTAGATCTCCTAGGGCTTCCATTCCAAAATGTGCTATCAGTACCTTGATTGGGTAAAAATCTAGCAGTACTTTGAGAAGGTACTGATGATTTTGAAAAAGGCCTTCTTTGGTGAGAGTACCTATAGTCTTTTGAGAAGTTGTTGTGGTTAACCCTATGTGAATGATTCCAAACTGGTTTATTCTCCATTGGTTTTTGGTTGGCAGATCTGGTCTTTGGGAAATTGCTTAGATACTTTGAGTGATGGTCACAGTCCTTAATCAAATGATTAGGACTATAACAAACAAAACACAATTTTTGACCCATACTCCCAAAATTTCTTCCTTGAGTTCTATGACCAAACCTAACCTGACTTTTTGGTGAATTATGAAAATTATTATGACCGAAATTATCCCAAAAAGTTTTAGCAGTATTTTGAAAAGATTTTCTTGAAGGTACTGCTGAAGGTGTGGCAGTACTTTGAGTTGAAGGTACTGCTAGACTCTTAACATTATCAACCTTAGGTTTTTCAACTGTTTCTTTTGGGGTTTCAGAACTAGATTTACCAGTAAGCTTCTTCCTAAAATCTAAATTGTCTACTCCAAAACAAGAAACATCTATCCTAGTTGGTTGAAAACTACCAGTTGGTGGAGGGACTGCATGATAACCCTTGTCTTTCTTAAATTCAGGAGGTGTTTGACTAATAGATTCCTCATTTCTAGATGTGTTATCTACATAATTAATGAGTTCATCATCACTAGTTGTTATATCCTCAGAATAAAGTTGTTCCTGATCACTAAGTGGGTTCTCTTCTATGCTACTAAAATCCATACCAAAACCTAGGCCAGTTTTAATGTGTGCTCTTTTCTGTTTTTCAACAAAACTAACATGTGAAAGGCCAAATTTTCCCCAAGCAGCAAATTTTTCTAACAATTCATCCCTTTCCTTAGTAAGCTTCTCAATTTTAGAAATCTTACATCCTAACTTCCATTCACTTTATTTTAACTGATAATCCTGTTGTTCATACTTTTATGTCCAAGCCATTTCATTATTTTCATGTGTTATTATTTTGGCTTCCATAGACTCTAAAGTAATTTGATAACCAACTACCTCAGACCTAGCCCTTCTATAATTATCTCTTTTAGTTACATAATCATTAAGGACTTTTTGATAAAAATCATGACACTTAGAGCATACCTCAGAGATAGAGGGTGAACTTGGTAAAGTAGCTACCATAGCAAGCAGAACAGGTTCTTCTTCACTTTCTATGCTCCAATCAAAGCTTCCTAGGCCATCTCTTGATTCCAAAGCATCAAATCCTGGTTCCTCATCAAAGGCTGTGCTCCAATCAAACTCTTCCACTGTGACCATACAGTAGGTTACTGGTTCATCATCAAATTCAGCACTCCAGTCAACCTCTAATAGATTTTCTTGAGCAACTAAAGCTTTTGTTTCAGTAATAGGGATTTCCTTTAGTTCAAGATTGGGTTTCTCAGTCATTCTATTTGCCTGATATTTAGCAAATTTGCACTCTCTTGCAAAGTGTCCAGTTCTTTGACAATTAAAGCATTCAATCTTGGTCTTGTCAAATGTTATACCCTGCTTAGGTTTGAAGTCAATGCCTCTTCCTGTTTTCTTCATGAACTTCTTGATCCTAGCAGTGATCATAGCAACTTGCCACCCTATATCAATTTCTTCAAGAGCATCTTCTTCAATTTGTGACAAATCCTCTTCATAAGTAACAGGTAAAGTGGCTTGTTGAGCAAAGAAGGAACATACAAATTCATTAGAATGGACGGTGTTTGTTGGTGATGAGGTGGGAGTAGAATAGGCAACGGTACTTTGAGTAGAAGAAGCAGTACTTTTAGTGGAAGTACTGGCTCTCTTTTCAGAAGACAAAAAAGCAATACTGTGAGATTTTGAACTAGTTTGGCCATTCATCTCATGCTCATACACCTTCAAATGGTTGTAGAGATTATCAAAGTCCATAACATCCAAACCAGGTTGTCCTCTGATCATAGTAGCAATCACATGCCATGTAGATGGCAAACTTCTTAAGAACTTCAGATTTGCATCTTCAACATATACCTCTGCTTTGTATAAGTCCAGCATACTGAGAAGATTTTGGAATCTGTCATAGGTAGCATCAAGACCTTCTCTTTCACCAACAGTGAATGTTTCAAACTGTTGCTTCAACAGATTTCTGTACATCTTCTTGGAAGCATCATTACCTCCAAATCTTGTCTTGAGAGCAGCCCATAGTTGCTTTGCGTCCTTAGCATCATGGAACTTGAGTAGATGACCATCAGGAATAGCAGACAACAATATATTGAGAGCCTTTTCTTGATTTCTTATTGTAGCTGCTGGTAAGACGGCCTTAGGTGGTTTAGGTTGTCCAGGAATTTCTACAGGTTCTGCAACAGCTTCATTACCATTGACAATTACATTCTATAGTGCATGGTCTGTAATAGCAATGTACTGCCTCATCTTCATGCTCCAAAGATCATACTCTCCCTTCTTGATGATAGGAATTCTAAGTGAGGTGATGGATGGGGGTGGTGCAGCTTCAGTCGACATCTTTAGGGTTTGTTAAATCAGTTTTTAAAGTTTCTTCTTAATCAGAGTTTTCACACAAGCTCTGATACCACTTGTTGGATCGATATACTCTAACCAAACTAACTTATGTAGCTTTTAAGGGCTTAGCAACCTCGGATAAATCCTAAGTTACTAACAATGAAACACTGAATTAACTCTATTAAGTATGCGGAATTTACTTCAATAAAGCTAAGAAGAATTAACTTTAACTTCAACGATTTTATTAATACTTAGAACCTGCTTGTTATACAGATTCTCTAACAACTCTAATAACTCTAATACTACGTATGAATTCGTACACTTAAACTCTAAAACATATATCTCTAATGCCAATCTAGGGATCCTTTTATAGGCATAAGGATAACCCTAGTCGGTTTATAACTCTAATTCTTGTACGACAAGTCATCTAAACTAAGAATATTCTAGAATAACAAAGCTTTCCATAAACGATGTAACAGTTCTTTTAGCTTTGCAGTACTTTGATGTTGATCAGTACTTTGACTTTCTTCTTTAGCAGTACTTTGACTCTTCATCACTTTGACTTCTTTAGTACTTTGTATTTCTCCAGTACTTTATATCCCAACATTCAACATCCTCAGAAAGCTCAAATGAAGAAACTTGAAGTTCATAAGTGAAGATGAAGTTAGGGGAGGATTGTTGGGATTTATGTAAACCAGACTTAATACTAGTAGTATAACAGTTAAGTCTGGTAGGCTAGATTTAGTGGTTAAATCTGCCAGTACTGAAGTTAAGTCTGGTAGACCTAAGTTAAGTCTGTTTAGTATTCATAGTTAAGCATGTTTATGATAAAACATAATAGTTTGTTAGAAATATATTAGGGAAGGATATGTACGCGTAGAGATATATTAGAAAGAGATATGTATATCCTTCTACACGTTTTGTATACTAGGATTTCCTAATTATATAAAGGAACCCTAAGGCATAGTGTTTTGTATGCTTAGAACATACAAAGTTTATTAGAAAGATTAATAGTAAAAGTTATTTAGTAGCAATTGTTTTTTTCTTGCTTATTTTTAAGATTCTGCATTAACAACTAAGTACTCATTGTTAAAGAGTTCTTCACATAACTAATTTGGATTTATTCAAGCTGTTATTGTCTTACAAAAGCTGCTTAGATCCATAACTTTGGACCTACAACTAGTAATCGTTAAACTTTCCAAATTATACCCGTAATTAAATAAACATTAATAACCCCTTTTGATCTTAGTTTTCACACTCAAAAGTCTTTTCTTTTCTACTTTGGTGGCTCGATAGTAAGTGTTAGCAAGAATGAAAATATTTATCTTTTGAGTGAGATGATAAGTCTTGAGTGTTGTGAGAGATGTTTATATAGCCATAAAATGTACACATAAGTAAAGGGCATATATAATCATGGTTTGTGCAAACCCACACGAAGAAAAAAAAGAAAGAAAGTGTATGGCATTCGTGTGACAGTGAGCTAAGAAAGTAGATGAAATCATCTTTTCCTTGAATTGTTTTAATATACACATAAAGAAAGAAAAAAACATGCAAGGTAACGTGTTGTGTTTGTTTGTATTCAACATGTAATGAGTCAAATGCTTGCTTGTGGTTTCTTAGTCAAGAACAAGTTATGTCTTGTCCGTTCTTGTTTGTCAGCCAAGGTGAGAAAACAAATAGACATGTGATTCTTTGTTTTGTTGGTACTTACACGCAAGGCACAAGAAAAGAAACAAGAATGTGTGATGTTTTGTTTCTTAGTCAAATGTATACTCAAGAAGTAATATAAATGTGAATGTGGTATTTATGGTTTGCTATCACACGCAAAAGGAAGAAGAATATGACATTTGTGAAAGTCAACAAGGAATCTTGTCCTTTAAATTAGTCTAATATGCAAGAAAATAGAAAACAAGGATGTGGTGTTTTTGTCTTCAAGAACACACGGTAGTTACATGAGTTGTGTAGGGTACTAGTATTAAATGTATATACATATCAAACAACAAAGTAGTACTAACACATTTACAAATGGTCATCTGACATCTTTTTAGACCCATTATGTTTCTAGCGATGTTTATTCAATTCTCGCACATTCGCTTCTATCTCAACATATATTTTTATTTTTTATTTTTCACGATAAGTGGTTCGGAATTGTTTTGTCATTTTGATGTATCGTGTCACGTTGCATGTTGGTTTTTTGATTCGTATTTAAATATATATATATATATATATATATATATATATATATATATATATATATATATAGAGAATCCGGATCGATTGAGAAGGTTTTTATTTTGAGAAGATTGAGAAGGTTTTCAAAAATGATAGATTTTTAACTTTGATTCATATTTTTCAAGCGTAAAACTCATTTTAATGTGATTAAAATTCAAAATGTGTAAAAAAAAATTGAATCAATGTTAAAAATCCCTCAATTTTGCAATATATGTAGAATACTGAATCATCTATACAAATTTAATGAATCATCATCATAACTCGATTTTAACAATGATTTGTGAATCAAATTTGTGATTTATAGATTCGATTCACCATAAAATGATGTTTACTTGTGAATCAAATAAAAAACATGAATCAGTTTGCTCAAACGAAGATTTCTCAATTTTCTCAAAATAAAAACCTTCTCAATGGAACCGGAGCCTATATATATATATATATATATATATATATATATATATATATATATATATATATATATATATATATATATATATATATATATATATATATATATATATATATATATATATATATATATATATATATATATATATATATATATATATATATATATATATATATAGCATATAAGTTGCAATGATCCGAGTTTATATTAATTATAGACATGAAATTTTTTTGGTTTCTCACATTTCCCATAGAGAGTAATCCTACACTTGAAAGTATTGCTCAATTCTGAGCCTCCACATCTCATAATCATTCTGCTTCAGCATTGGTAACTTAGCTGTGGTAGAAGTTTGAGTTGTCTCCATGTCCATCTTCTTTATAGGGAATAAAGATTTTTTATTATTTTTTATTTTTTGGTTTGAATCTTCTAAATAAAAGTATCAGACCTTGGCTCTGATACCACTTTTGAGGATCTAAAAGACACTTGAACCTTATGTTAAGATACTTTGCGTGTAGACCAAATAGTATGCGAAATCTACTACTTGATACTTAGAAGAATATAATAATGTATGAGACAATACTAGAACAAACAGTTAACCCCAAACACTTCAATATTATTAAGCAAATAATACAAGTGATCTGACTATCACTAGGGTTTACAACCTTGAATCAAAACGTATGCAACGATATATAACACCTTAACCTAGGATCTTCTTTTATAGGTACAAGGAGTCCTTTACAAGATAACTATCAATATTCTAAACATGCAGAATATTTGTATAAGTCTAACTATATAAGATATCTCTTAAATATCTTCTATACATATCAATTTACACGTTTTCCATCACAGTAGTTCAAATCTTCATTCTTCAGACTCAGCAGTACAAAGTTTCCTCTGGCAGTACCAACTGAGTTAGTACTATTAGGATAATCTTCAGCAGTACAAACTGTTTAGTGTTTTAATTCCCAACTCATATCTTACCATTCCTAAGGTGCCTTATTTATTTAAGTCACGGTTACGACATGTGTTTCGTTGTGTTAGCCTCATTAAAGTGAAGTCATTAAGAGAATTACATTAGATTTCTTATTTACTTTCACAGGGACTAGTTTAGCCAATAGGTAACAGTTCCATGTGTATAGTAGTATAAATACACCTCCTAGTCCCAGCTAGGAGGGGTAGATGTCTCATTATATTCTATCAAGTTGTGTGTGTTTTCCTTTTCTCTATCTAGAAAGCACACACCCATTCCCTTTCTTGAAGCTTAATAATACCATGTATTTCTTATTCTTTGAGCTTCCCCGACCCCCCGAATCACATAAATCACTAGTTTTTACGATCCTACATGTTGAACTTGCGTAATATTTACCGTTGTACTACTTGATTGAGGTCATTTTCATAGTGTAACATGCCCAAAATATCACAATGGAAACTAGGGTTACTAGGGTGTTACTTCATGGCATAAAGTACAAGTTATAGAAAATGAACTCTAAAAATTTTTAAAAAAGTTACCATTTGTTAAATGAAATAAGAACTATATCAAGAGGTCCCAAAGCATATATTTCCTAAATGTTTTTCAAAAATATTATCAAACAGTGATTATAATGCATCCCACTCTTCAATATATGGTATGCGACTTGCATGCTCTAAACAAAAGCTATGTCGTACGGACCTGAGAAAAGACATGCTGTTAGGTCACCATAAGGATGATAACACAAGCATAATAATGATATAGAAACAAGAGAAAGAGGTAGAATGGTCAGATTCTTCACAAGATAAATGAGCAAAGGTTTAGTAGCATAAAAAGAAAGAACCAACACCCTCAAGTCAGGGTTGAGATAGTATTTATAGGAAAGGGAACTAGGGCAACACTACTAGTCCCTTCATTAATGTCGTTTTGGGCCTTCCACATGCTTATGGGCTTACTACGTAAGCCTAAACATAATAACAAACATATAATCCTATTAAGAAACCTATTACATAGTTAATGACCGATACTTGGTAGTAGTTACACGTGATCCCAACAATCTCCCCCTAAGGGTTAGTCATTTAGGTTGCTTGACGTCTTTCCAGCAATCTTCTTTCTTATCAGTTGATATGCTTTAGTTTCTTTAACTTTATCAGCTTGACGTCTCATGTTTCTTTGTTCTTTGTTCTTTGTTGTTGTGTTGATCATATGTTGTCGTCTACTTGGCGCTTCACGTCTTTCTTCATCATGCTCATGCTTCTTTTGACTTTGAATTTCCAATTTTGTGTAGTTCTCAAGTCTTTAAACTTTGTAGATTCTTTTAATTGACATTGAATTATCTTTAACTTTTTGTTGCCTTTGATTTTGGTGAGAACTTTGCTTTTGATACAATGTTGGTATGAGCATGTGGAGATGGTGCGTTCTCTCCTCCAAGGAACAATCATCAGTAACTTCATGAATATGTTAGTTGAAATTACCAATCGATCACAGTGGACTTTTCTTATAGAATTGACCACTATGATTGTTTTACTAATGAATGTCTTGATTCCATTCACCTTGGTCGGGCACATCAGCCGTCCGAATCCCATTGAGGGACAATTATCATTACACAGAATAATTTCAAGTAATGACCCACGTCTTGAGGATTCGATTCATGAAAGGAATCTCCATGGTGGAATTTTGATGCGCGCGGAAGGCGCGTTCCGGGGCAAGGAAACTTTCTTTTCTCGAGCAAGTTTTTCAACCTCCTAGGCAGTGAACCTAGTCGTTGTAGTGTAGTATGGGGTAAGCCTCGGGGATTGATATCATTCTCTATGGCTATATGAATGCTAGTAAGAAATATATGACGAGAAGGTGGGGTTGAGGATGATTCTTTTTTTTTTTTTTTTTAATCTATTTATGGTTTTTTAGAAAGCTAATTTAAAATCTCAGGGCAATTGGTTGGGGGTGGTACTTCTACCGATTACTCTACTTCTACTAATTATCTAATTACTACGGGTAGCTATGTCTAATTGAGGTGTGCTTGTATGATGATTAAAGATGTGTTCACTTAGATACTATTACTCCCTAGTTAACTTTTATTGGTTGGTTGAGTTGTCACGTCCTTTATCTTAATGCGTTGTATTCTTAAAGGTCGTAGGGTATGCGTAGTCCCTAGTTCTTTGAGGTTATCTCTCGTATATGACTCACGGAGTCGGCAAGCCTAAGCTATTTCATCCATGAATCATATCATCATAAAGCATACTCAAACATTAAAGACAACGAAAAACCTAGTTGCACTCCTAAGCCAATTTCAATTAAGACAAGAAACAACCTAACAACAATCAATAACAAGGTTTCATAGATCTAAGCAAACACACAAGTAATTTAGCTAGACATGATAGACAAGCCAGCATACACACAATAAATCAAATGTGAGATAGACATAATGATAATTTGGATTAACAAACCTATCTTGATTTGTAAAATAGGGTATGGGACCCTAGAATACTGTCCAAGTCGGACTACAACTGAGTTAGGGTTTGCTCTCCAAAAGTCTACCTCCTCAAATAAAGAAAAATCGAATTCTATATATAGATTTACAATCGTGACGCCGTCACCTTTTGCATGGGACGCCGTCAGGTCGCCATCATTAGGGTTTCTTCTGGGCCAAGTTATCGATGGGACATCGTCACTTTAGAGTTGTGACGCCATCGGTCTTTAGTTGAGACGTTGTCTTGATTCTAGATCTGGGCCGTCTGGGTGAAAAATGTGAGAGACGCCCTCCATATTTAAAGCGTGACGCAGTCAGGTTGTAAGACCAGAAATTTCACTAAATAGTCACGTGCATGTTTTGATCATGTCTTCATAGAGGGACGATGTCGCCCTTTAGATGGGACGCCGTCAGGTTCTGCTGATCAGTCTTGAGTGGCTTCGATCTTGACTTTGCCATTTTCTTCATGTACTTGCTCCTTTTCGTCCAAATGTGCTTCATTCCAGCATTTTGCTTCCAAAACACTTAAAAAGTAAAAAAGGAACAAAATTAAGCAGTAACGGATATAAAATGTGTCAAAATAGGGCTTAAATGACCCCCTAAAAGTGTACATTTTAAATCCTTATCAAATATCCCTACACTTGGTATTTTCTTGTCCTCAAGCAAATGTGCTTTTGACCAATCAATTTATAAGTTAGGGTCATGAAGCATTGGTTTAAAATAGTTTACGACCAGTAAAAGCGCCACAATAGTTATAACAAGTACGGAAATTAAGGTATGGAAACAATGGGTTTTGTTGGATAGGGATATTTAGTAGCGGCAAGTCAAAAATCTTATGTTACAAGCATGTAAAGCGTGGCGTTGCCAAGCCAAGACTAGACTCACTAAACTAGATAACATGAAACAAAACAAACATAAACTTAATAACATAAACATAAAGATAGATGTAGGATGGTAGCCCGTATGTTTTTCTTCATTTTTTCATTTTTTTTTAAAACTATCTTTTTTTGATTTTTTTTCATACATTTTTACTCTACCATCCTCTACGGTAACATCAAAATATAAGGGATTTATAAGAGCATCCCTACACTTGAGTTTTTATTTCTCTAACACTAATTGACCCGATTTAATAAGATCAAAACACTTGGAATATTTAATTACGTAGACAAAGGGAATTTGAATTTATCGTTCTTTCCCTTTACTCCATAAAATATTACTTTTTACCCATGAGTCCCAATCGTCTCAAAACTGTGTACAAAAGATATGACTCGACTTAGCAACCATGCAAGTAACTAGATATCTGAACTAATGGTTTAGTATTGATAACAATAATGCACTAAAGATGAGTGCATAGTAGGTAGGCTAAGGCGATTTGGGTGTACATTTGGGGGTGGATTGTAAACAATGCTCTTCATTGATATTCTGAAAAAACCGAAACATCACGAGAACCGCAAAAAGGATAGGCTCTGAGGGGTTAAATAGGGGTATCGTGTACTAAAGATGAGTACATTGCAAGGGTGTGGGGTAGTTACTCAACCGATGTGGAAGATGTAATTATAATACAGGTTTCAAACAAGGGTTATCCTAATGCCTCTTATCATTTAGTTACTGCTAACTACACAAGTGCAGTCTCACTAGCGATCTCGGAATGCATTAAAAAAAATGTTCTAGAATCTATTATACTACCGGTACACTCTCTAAGCATTAAAGGTGAATGTTTTTATTCCTAAAGATCTAGAGGCGAACCTCATATTTTTGGGGTGGAATTTGAGTGGTAAACGGTTTTTGTGCTAGTCATATAATTCCTATCCATGAGACGCTTTATTAAAACTAAAGTTTAGCTCGTAAATGTCATAAAAAGTTTAAATTTGGTGCTAAAATTGCCCAAAATAATATTTCTCATAGTGTATTACACTAATTACCAAGGACAAGACAAATGATCAAGTGAGTGAATAGTTTCTAAGTTCCCGTTTTATTCTCCCTCCCTACACTTAAATTGAACATTGTCCCCAATGTTCCCCGAAAGCATCAAAGTTATGATAAAGGAAGGTAAGTAAGGAAAAGAAACTGCGGTTAAATTCTTTTCCAAGAAGAATGCATGAGTATTAAGCTTCATCCAATTTGTGTTTCTTCTTCTTGCCAAATATAACCTGCACACTTATAAGAAAACAAACAAAACCTTTGCGTAAAATCAGCGGTAAAACTATATATGACACACAACTACACTAGAAAGCAAGTAGGATATAATGCTTGTGGAATGGATGTTTGCAGTTTTTCTAGAAAATTAAGACCTGGGAATTTCAAAAAATTTATAGTGCATAGAAAACAAAAAACTGGGTAATCTGTTTCTACATAGCCTGACGTCGTCAGGCTTTAGTCCTGATGCCATCAGTTTGTCCTGACAGAAAGTGGTCTGCTGCGTTTTTCTAGAAAAATTACATCATTAAAACCTGGAAAAATTACTACAAAACATCCATTATGACTCGATACAAGCATTTGAATCTTACAAACTCACATATATATCAATTTCAATAGTTGTAATTCTCATGTTCATGTTCCTAAAAAACGTATCTGATCTTCCCTACACTTATCTTTTTGTAAAATACCTTTATATGCAATTAAGACGAGGTTAAAGAAAAAATAAAGCATTTTCACAAAGTCTAGCATGAGAATATTCAACAATGAAAAAGATATAAGATACACAAAAATTTAAAAACAAAACAAGCAAACAATTAAGCATGGGTTTCCTCCCACGAAGCGCTTTTCTTTATCTATGAGTCTTGTAGCCAGACTCGAAGTCGTGCTCTTACGTGATTTCCTTACCTTCATCTTCTTCCTCATGAAGATCTTTATATGGGTTTTCCATGGTATAGTTATGTCCTATCGTTAATCTTTCTAAGAAGTCATCCTTCCCACAGTTTGTTCTATATTTTGGTCCTAGTTTCAAACAATCTTTATAGAACCCAAATATCTTATTCATTAGATAGTCTACTCCTCTCTTCTTATCCTCCTCATTCCTATAGTAGACCGATAGCTTAAGTTCCTTTTCATCATTGGATAGTGATGAAAATTTCTCAATCTTAAATGGCATTTGGTAATCAACGTCATCGGTCTCATCCTTAAATCTAACTATCCTTAACGACGGATCATAAGTCATCCCGGTGTTTTCTATGAATGGCTTTCCTAGAATTACATGGGACAAGCAAGGATCTATAGTCGTACTAATATCCTTCACAATCACGAAATCCGTAAGGTACATGAAGCTACCTACATAGATGTGCAATCCCTTAACTCTACCAAGGAAATTACATCTAACTCTAGGATCATTGGGGTCTTGCCTATTTGGAATAGGTTTTATCATCACTCAATTATAGTATGTGCTAGTCATGATGTTTATTGGGGACTTGCGATCAATGTAGGCCTTTGCCACGAAAAGATGTCCTATGCAACATGGTATGTTGAGATTTCTAGGATTTCCAAAGGTGATTCGTGGGCATCTCCTAATATACATGTGACAAAGGTCGCGCACTAGGTGTGGGTGGCATGAAAGTTCCTCTTCTGTAGGAAACTTATTGAAGTATTCATCACCTACTTTGTCTGTTTCATTGGTTGATTCATCCTTAAGAGTCTCACTAATCTCAAGTACCATCTCATTGTTTGCTTCGTCACTATTCCAATTTGGTTTCACTAGGGTGATGGCATTGAAGGAGTGAACATGCTTAGATGAAGACGGGTCCCTAGTTTCGAAGTACTTGCTTGGGTCCTTAATCTTAACACCGAAAGCTTCAGGAGAATGAGTCGAGATGGCATTAACCTTTTCGGTGGTCTTCCTATGACTATTGGTTATGGCTTTCAAAAGGTTATCTATCTTCCTATCTATCTCGGCTTGTTGTTGGTTAAAGCGGTTCGAAAGCTTGGCTATTCGGGCTTCTTAGGATGTAGCTAGGTGTTGCATCATCCCTTCTAGGTTTTGTTGACTAGGGCCGTGAGAGCTTTTGTTTTGTTGTTGGGGCCATGGGGAGTCGTTAGAGGTGAATTCTTTTTTTTACCCCAATTATAGTCGGGTTTACCCCTCCATGCTTCTCGGGCTTCGTTGAAAGTCCTAGGTCTGGGTGTTGTGGGGAATCTCCCTCCCATACCATTAGTACACGAGGATGCGTAGTCCACGAAAGCTTGTTCGAGGAGTCTCGTGCAAGTACGAGTGTCATGGGGACCACTACATATCTCACACAAGGAGGAGACCTTGTTCACTTGGCTTGAGGGCTTAGGATTATCGTAGGAGCTCATTAGGAATTTGACTTGATCTTCAAGTTTGAGAATCCTACGATTGGAAGGTTGTGAGTCAATGGAAGGCAAGAAGATTGCCTTGATAGTTTTGGGCAACTCACGGGGGTCATTCCAACATTCGTTGTCATAGAGGGCAAGGTCCTCTATTGTACCCCACTAATCTTCCGTGGTACGTTCACTAAGTTTGCCACCAGCCGCTTGGTCGATGGTTTGCCTAGTTGAGAGATTGACATGATCGTAAAAGATTTAGACTTGAAGCCAAAGATCGATGCCGGGATGAGGGACTTTATGGAGAAAGTCCTTGAATCTAGTCCACGCCTCGTAGCGAGTTTTGCTTTGACGTTGTTGGAACATCAAGATGTCGTTCCTTAGTTTGGTAGTTCTCCTTGTTGGGAAAAATTGGGCGAGGAAACGAGTGGTGAGATCATCCCATCTTGAGATGGATCCGACGGGAAGTCGCTCAACCTAATTACTAGCTTGGTCCCGTAAGGAGAATTAGAAGAGACGCAAGCGCGTGGTCTCCCGTGTGGTAGCATCAAGGTCAATAGAGTCAACGATTTTAAGGAAGTCCTTGAGATGCTGATTAGGATCTTCGAAACAAAGTCCATGAAATGCACATCCGTTTTGCACCAACCGGATGGTGTCGGATCGTAGGGTCGTATTTTGAGCTTGATTAGGGAGCTCAATGGTGTTCCTATAGCCTTGATGGCTCGCTCTAGAGTATTCACCAAGAGTACGGCCTCTTGGCGGGTCAATTGGTGGTGGTTTGATTGGAAGTGGTTGATTTGGTGGAGGGTTATCGCCTTCCATGATGAAAAGTGATAAGGTTACGAAAAAAAACATGAAGAAGGGGGATAGACTACAAGGAAGCTAATGAAAATGAGAAAAAATCTTACTTGATAGGAATCAAGCAAGGGAAACTAAACGAGATAGAGATCTAACTAGCTATTCTATTCGTCGGTAGCGGCGCCAAAAACTTGATCCGCGCGGAAGGCGCGTTCGGGGTCAAGGAAACATCCTTTTCTTCGAGCAAGTTTTTCAACCACCTAGGCAGTGAACCTAATCGTTGTAGTGTAGTATGGGGTAATCCTCGGGGATTCATATCGTTCTCTAGGGGAATATGAATGCTAGTAAGAAATATATGACGAGAAGGTGGGGTTGAGGATGATTCTTTTTTTTTATCTCTTTATGATTTTTAAGAAAGCTAATGTAAAATCTCGAGGTAATGGGTTGGGGGGGTGGTACTTCTACCGATTACTCTACTTCTACTAATTATCTAATTATCTAATTACTACGAGTAGCTATGTCTAATTGAGGTGTGCTTGTATGATGATTAAAGATGTGTTCACTTAGATACTATTACTCCCTAGTTATCTTTTATTGGTTGGTTGAGTTGTGACGTCCTTCATCTTAACGCGTTGTATTCCTAAAGGTCGTAGGGTATGCGTAGTCCCTATTTCTTTGAGGTTATCTCTCATATATGACTCACGGAGTCGGCAAGCCTAAGCTATTTCATCCATGAACCATATCATCATAAAGCATACTCAAGCATTAAATACAACGAAAAACCTAGTTGCACTCCTAAGCCAATTTCAATTAAGATAAGAAACAACCTAACAACAATCAATAACTAGGTTTCATAAATCTAAGCAAACACACAAGTATTTAGCTAGACATGATAGACAAGCAAGCATACACACAATCAATCGAATATCATATAGACATAATGATAATTTGGATTAACAAACTTATCTTGATGTGCAAAATAGGGTATGGGACCCTAGAATACTGTCCAAGTTGGACTACAACTGAGTAAGGGTTTGCTCTCCAAAATTCTACTTCCTCAAATACAAAAAAATCGAATTCTATATATAGATTTACAATCGCAACGGCGTCACCTTTTGCATGGGATGCTTTCAGGCCGCCGTTATTAGGGTTTCGTCTAGGCCAAGTCATCGATGGGACGACGTCACTTTAGAGTTGTGACGCTGTCGGTCTTTAGTTGAGACGTCATCTTGATTCTAGATCTGGGCCGTCAGGGTGAAAACTGTGAGTGACGCCCTCCATATTTAAAGCGTGACGCCGTCAGGTTGTAAGACCAGAAATTTCACTGAGCTGTCGTGTGCATGTCTTGATCAAGTCTTCATAGAGGGACAGCGTCGCCCTTTGGATGGGACGCCGTCAGGTTCTGCTGATCAGTCTTGAGTGGCTTCGATCTTGACTTTGCCATTTTCTTCATGTATCTGCTCCTTTTCTTCCAAATGTGCTTCATTCCATCGTTTTGCTTCCAAAAGACCTAAAAAGTTAAAAGGAACGAAATTTAACAGTAATGGATATAACATGTGTCGAAATAGGCCTTATATGACCCCCCAAAAGCGTACATTTTAAACCCTTATCAGATTTCCAGCACTTACAAGTTCGAATGTCGAGTGTATTAATAGCATAGTGTGAAAACACATATCTAATTCTTACAAAGGTTGTTCCTGAATTGGAGGCCCTCAAGAAGGCTAACAAAATATATCGAAGTGTATCAATAATTTAGGTGAGTCGCTGAAGTATACCGAAGCATCATTCCATGATTGTAGATCGTTTGAGACAAGTAACTACACCAAGCTTAACCCATGAGGGATTACCGAAGTAACCTACTGTCAAGGCTGTTTGATGTTCACCCTGGCAGGAGTTTCCATTCAATCACTGAGGATTACAATTGTAAATCCTCTCATAAATGTTCTGGCAGATTGGTAAGATCTACGTAGGAATCTAGTATTATATCACTTGTGTCCTTATTGTTTGAACAACAACTGATGAAATATTAAGTGTTCTTAAGAGATCTTTGGATGAATCTCGTAGCTCTAGATTCGATTAGCGCGCTTTGGTTTTAGTAGTCAGAGACTAGAGCGATGTCTCCTGTTTCAATATCAGCACATCTTGTAATGAGAGATCGATAGTTTATGCAGGTTCCCCGTAATAATGAAACGAGTCCTTTTGAGAGAACTTGAGTGGCTTGGAAGGTTTAGTGCAGTGCGTCACTGAGTCCATGACATCTTTGTCTTCAATACTGGTGTCACTTTAGTGATAGCCAGTAAGCATATGTATTGAACCCGGTTTCTGCCCTAAGTTGAACATATGGACGGCTATTTCTTTTCACCCTTTTCTTTAACTTTTCTTTTTAATTCTTCAACTCCTTCTTTATCCTTTTCACACATTCGCCTTTTTTCAATCATACATAAGGACTTCTAATTCTAACTATGGGTGATCTCCTTGGGTAGATCCCTCTGGCTCTGGCAGATCATATGACGTATTATTCCTAACCTTAGTCACCTTATAACTCCATGACTATTCCTATGTTGCCATAAAACCATTCACTTGAAAATCTATCAAAGCGTTTATGATTAGAAACATATTTTGTTAACACTTTGAGAGTTTTGTATTTTCAGAAATATTCCCACTCTACATGTGCTTATATTGTTTTAGCTTAAATCTGCACAGTGAGGGTAGAGCTCGCACTTTTTAAATGATCAACTCTCAACGAACTTAGACCGATTCAAGACACGTTTACATCACGAGTGAACTAGCTTGAAATTACTATCCGGCCTGGTCATGTTCAATAAAAGTTTCTCGGATTGGTACACTCTACTCTGACAAGTCCTATTCGAGACACACTTACATCACTCGTTAAACCAGCTTGAAATTATTACCCGTCTAGGACATGTCCTTTCGATTAATGACATTTGAAGTTAGTCAATCCATGGGTTATTTCTAAGTTTGAGCAATTTGAGATTTTATACAATTCACAATATATTTTTGATCACTTTCATTTTTCTCCCCCTAAAAAATGGCATATTAATGTTGTTTTTGAAGAAACGTTGATTGAAAATATGTCCATTCTAAGTTTTACGGGAAGATTTCAACAAGAACTTTTCATTTTGAACAAATTTGTTTGCAAATACTCCCCCTCAACAAGTGATAATAACCTTTTGTTGAGGTTTTGAAATAACGACAGTATTCTTTTGAGCAGAATTATGGAAAAAAAATGAAAATTTTTATTAATTCTACTCAAAAGTTAGAAGCTTTCACTTCTTATATTAGGATTATGGCACTGAAGCATACCACAAGGTCCTTTCTTTACAAGAACGGGTTATACACTGTTATATGTGCACAATCCATTTATATATATAATCAACAAATTCACAAATACAAATCAAGAATATTAAATCAATCCAAGTATTACACAACACTAACCAATTACCAATGTTGCAAAAATCGCGAATCGGTAGTCGGGCGGTCGACCTCCCTGTAGCTTGTAATCAGTCTAGACGGGATTAATCGGTGATTAATCGGATTGGCATTTCCGACTAGTTTTTAGTATTTTCGGCAAATTTTAGGTATTTTCGACAAGTTTTAGGTATTTTCGACAAGTTTATGTATTTTCGGCAATATTTTTCTTGAAAAACATCTTGTAATAGATATAAACAATGACCATAAGTTGTTCAAACAATTTTATGGGTAGTTTTAAGTATTTTTGGCAAGATATGAAGGTTTTCGACAAGTTTGACCACCATTAACCATCATTGACAACCATTGACCACGGTTGACCGATTTGTTTGACCGATTTACATAAATCGGAAAGGTTGGTGGCCTTGCAGCACCTAATCGGCGATTAATCGGCCTTGTAGGCCTTGTTTTGCAACACTGCCAATTACTCTGGACGTTGAAACGTAATAATCGGAAAGCCTAGTCTTCCTTCGACATAGTTCTCCAGCTTCCTCATCTGATACCGGTGCTTTAACCTTTTCCCTATCCTTGCAATACACCTTCGACCCTTCTGTTGTTCTGATGAAGTCCAACGATGTCCACCCTTGTACAGCTTTATATCTTTCAACCAAGAATCCAAGTAATCACGAACCAATTTGAGGGTGTCGTCACATAAATTATGTATCTCATCAATGCCGTAAAACAGTTGCAGAGTTTGGCACTTCTGTAGACAAACCCGAATTTGGGTTCTCTGATAAGAGTATATTGTGGCTCTTTGTTGACCTCGTTGAAGTAAAGAATTGGTTTGGTGAGATTAAGCTGCTTATGATAACTCTCCACGCCTAGCTGAAGATCTTCAACACATTCTTGAATTATCGCTGTTAGGATTTAGAAAATCCAGTTGTTAAAGTTTCGGTCACCTCAAGTATATGTAATCGTTAGAAAGCTCGTAGTCGTAGTTATTTAATGTTAGTTAGTATTTAGTTAAGTAACACCGTGGAGGACGGATGGGTCTTTACCCACTGTATGCCTCATCCACAGCCCGTAGGAGGCGTATTTTGTAAGATACTATAAATACCGTCTACCTCCCAAGGTAGAGGGTTGGAGCTCATAATAAGATTTTTCTTTCTCTCTCTAAGTTTCCTAAACCTCTAAACTTTCTCTCTTTGGGAACCCTAGTCATACGCCTATATACATCATGGTTTGATGTGTTTATGAAATACAATATATTACAAATGGTATCAAAGCCATGGTTTGATCATCCCTCTTACATTATCTTGGATTTTTAGTGGTTTTATATGGTTTTTGGGTGTGAAAAAGTTTAGTGGTATTTGCATCATTTGGACAATTTCTAGTGTTAAAGTTTGGATTTTGATTGTATTTTTGTGTTTAGAATCATCATAAGTGTTTAGGGTTTGATTTGGAAGGCTTGAATCATCGTGGTTGGGTTGTTTTTGAATTGAAAAGTGGTGGTTTTTTAATATTAGTACGAAGCGAGTTGTGTCTCGGTGTACTTTTCTTGGTTGCGAGTTGGCTTGTTCTTTGAAGCGAGTTGTCACTTAAGCGAGTTGTCGCCTAAGTAAGTTGCTTTTGAAGCGAGTTATCTGCTTCTGCGAGTTGTCATTTAAGCGAGTTATATCTTAAGCAAGTTGTCTTGGAAGCGAGTTGGTAACTTAAGTGAGTTGTCACTTAAGCGAGTTTTGTTCTAAGCGAGTTGCTCAAGAAGCGCTTTGGTTTTATGCGACTTGACTATTGAGCGAGTTGTCTCTTTATGCGACTTGTGTTCAATGTGACTTGTCTATTAAGCGAGTTGTCCACAAAGCGAGTTGATCAAGGTGCGACTTGTCTAATACACTACTTGTCTATTGAGACTTATCACTTCTTAGTGTTACATTTTACGGTTTTCTCTTGATTTATTAAAATCCCGTGAAAGAATCTATTTCCTGGTTTAATCAAAGAGTTATAAAATCCCTTGGAATCTGTAATCATGTCTACCAACGTGCCTACAATCATCTCTTGTGTAGCTGAGGACGTTCAAGCAGCAGGATCAGATACTCGTCCACCCATGTTAGATAGGAGTGATTATGACTCATGGACTCAACGAATCAGGTTGTACTGCTTGTGTAAGGAAAATGGGGTTAACATTCTCAAATCAATTGATGAAGGACCATACCAAGTTGAGACTACCAGAGACATACTTGAAACTGCTGCTGATGGCTCAGTGACATTAGGATTGGATAGACCAAAGACATATGATGAACTTACTGATAAGGAGAAAAAGAGATACGATGCTAATATTAGGGCCTCAAACATTGTACTTCAGGGTCTACCAAAGGACATCTACAAGCTAATCAATCACAACACTAAAGCCAAAGTAGTTTGGGACAATGTCAAGATGCTTCTCTCCGGTTCGGAATTAACTAAAGAAGATAGAGAGTCTCAACTGTATGATGATTTTGAGAACTTTAAGATGAACCCAGGGGAAAATGTCACTGAATACTATGTGAGGTTCCACAAGCTCGTGAATGACATGAGGAATATCAAAATGACAATGCCAAATATCCAGCTAAATTCAAAGTTTGTGAACAACATGAATCCCGAATGGCACAAATTTGTCACTGCAGTCAAACTTAACAAAGGATTGAGGAACACCAATTATGAGCAACTGTATGCTTATTTACTACAAATGAGAAACATGTTTCGTTTGAGCGAATGATAATGGAAAAGTTCAAGACCAATGCTGGAGATGCAAGCTCTTCAAATGACTCAACTGCATTCTACACCAATGTAGGGATTACTACCAAAGCATCACAAGTCATACCTACTGGAAATGGTAACCACAAGCTCATTCCTAATCTAGGGTATAAGCCTCCTGATGCTGAAGCATTCATGGAACACTTTGTCAATCAACTGGGTCTTATGGTCAAGCAAAACTTGAATCTCACCCCACACACCAACAATCAGCTCAGAACTGCGTCAAATCTTCACAATCATGCTACTGTTAAAGAAGGAAAGATAGTGATGCAAAATGTGCAAGGAAGACAAAATGCATACCTTCCACATAATGAGCAAGGGAACGTTGGAGCTGGATATGGGAATGTTGGAGCTGGATATGGGAATGCTGGGGCTAGATATGGGAATTTTGGCGGTGGTGGTGGATATATGGGTAATCAGAATCATGGAAGGAACATGGCTCAAGGTCAAGTAAAGCCCATTAAAGGTTACAACTGTGGTGGAGAAGGACACATCGCAAGGAATTGCACTCTTCCAAAACGTCCACAAAATGCAGAGTACTTCAGGGACAAGATGCTGCTGGTCCAAGCTCAAGACAGTGGAGCAATGTTGAATGAGGAAGAATTGCTATTTCTTGCTGAGGGAAATGCCAAAACTTATGATGCTGATGTGGATGAACAGCCAGTGCAGGGTATGGGTCAGAACAATCCCAATGCATTTCAAGTCGCAGACTGTGATGCATTTGATTCAGATGTTGATGATGAACCAACTGCCCAGACCATCTTCATGGCTAATATCTCACCAATGGTAACTCCAAGGGCTTCTTCACCAAAACAGGCCACTCCTTCCAGGGAATCTATCATCTCAGAAGTATTAAAACTATATGATGATGTCGATGTGCAAAAGATGCATGACAAAGTACAATCAGCTGAAATTATAGAATCAGATATTGAAAATATGGGTAATATCAATGTTGTCCCATATGAGCAATATGTAAAACAAAATGAAAGTGAAATTGTGCCAAGTAATGCATCTTCTGCAGTTAATGATAACTATGCTCTTAATGAATTCACTGCATGTGCCCCTGATGATTCTATAATTTCTGAACTAAATGCCTATAAGGAATAAGTTACCATTTATGAACAACGTGCTAAGTTCGAATTGACCACCCGTGAGCAGGAGATAGATAACCAAATACGTACAGTTATTAGAAAAAGTAATTTTAGAGAAGAAATGTTAAAACAAGAGTTAAACTCTTTGCAAGAAAAGCTTACAAAAACTGTTAAGCAAAAGCAAGAACTTCAAGAAAATGTTAAAGTGCTTAAACAAGAATTTATTGCTAAGGAATCAAAACTTTTGAATGACTTTTCCAATCTAAATCGTTGAAAAACAAACTTGAAAACAAACTCCACGTACAAGGGAAGACCATTCAGACTGCTCACATGATCACTAAGCACAGAGTCTTAAGCGATAAGCATAGTATTCCCCTTGTAGAGGAGCCAAATCCTGAGTACTGTCAAAATGCTAAAGCTTACCATAAGATTGTATGTGATGGTAATGAGATCCTCAAGCCTAGGCAAACACCATCATGTATTGGAAGCATGGAAGAGGATAGAAAATTAGATGATGCCTCTAGGGAGAAAATGGATAAGAAGCTAAAAGATCCTCAGTGTAAAAAGCAAAACATAACAATCAAACCCCATGATTACACTAAAGAAAATTAGATTTCCCTGAACAAGTTTAAGCCCCAAACTTAATTAACCCCAGAACAAGTTTTTTGGAAAAAAGACATGGATAAGCAAAAAGCAAATGTACTTGTTGAAACAAACACTCCCCTTAGGAAAGTGCCTCCAGCTACTGTGTATCCTCTGAATACACCAATGCATTTAGTTCCTAGAACTCTTCCCACTAAGAGCAAGATCTTAATCAGCCTGTATGTTGTTTATCAACTATTCGTTGATTTTGAGAAGACATGTAAGAAGAGAATCACACCTACAGGGATAACTGAAGGGGAAAGGGGTTTTGAGCAAACTAAAGAATGCTATTTAACTGAGGTCATGCCTTTCTTTAAACAATTAAAAAATCAATTTGAGAGTCTTCAAAATGGGATAGACTTAGAGATTAAAGAAATGGAAAAGGAATTTGATGAAATGATAGTTGAGGTCAATAATTATGAACGTGAACTCAAATATAATGAAATTGAAAGGAAGAATCTGCATATCTTAAATGAGAACTTGATATCGAGTTGTATGGCTCAAGATGTGTTTTATACTGTTACTAAGTATTCTATTACTGCTTCTCAATTTCATGAATTATCCATTTCTTTGAAAGTTTCCCATGATCGTGTCATTGAGCTTGAGAACAAAAACTCAAAACTGAATGAGAAAATAGACCAGGATGATCATGATAACTTGGTAAAACACTTTTCTAAGCTGGAAGTAGAACATTTTGATTTGCAACTAAAATATCAACATCTCAAAGAAAATGTTAAAACCTCAAACATCAAAATATCCTCGGATGTTCCGGAGTTTGATGCAGTTTTTGAAATAAACAAACGTGACGAACAGATTCGAGCTCATTGTAACACGATCAGAAAGTTGAAAACCCAAATTTCACAATTAAAGGGTGAAAAGAACAATGTGACTGGCTCCCAAATGTCTCCTCCTTTAAATTCTCAGTTTTCTCAAAACTTTCATGTTCAAAACATTATTAACGTATTACAACAAGAAAATGAGAGTTTTCTAGAAGAAAATGAAAAGGTCAAATGACACTTCAAAGAGTTATACGATTCAATGAAAGTCACTCGTGACAAGAACAATGAAAAAATAACTTCGTTACAAAAGGAAATTGAGAATCTAAAGAGCCAGGTAAAAGGGAAAATGCCACTTGTCTTTAATGAGAATGTTGCATCAATGGCATCTGCAGATTTTAAGTATACTGTGACTGTTAAATACATTCCTCCTCATCTTAGGAATAACGAACTTGTGTTTCATGACTATTTATGTCACCTTAAGGATAGTCTAGAATGTCTCCGTGAGATTGTAGAAGAGGATCACATAAATAAGCCACTTGATAGTGAAATTTGGTATGCATGCCTATATGCCAAACAATCTCAGGAGCTGTTAGAATGTTTAAGAGCAACATGTCCTAAATCCTTATGTGAGAAAGATAAAGCTGTGATGCCTTGTTCTATGCCTAGTGCTAAGCATGCAACCCATTCTATTCTTTATTCTATGCCGAAAGTCAAGCATGTGAGCTTTGATGTGCCTATAAGGCTATGTTTATTGGTATAGGTTGCCAACCTATTGAATGACAAAAAGGACATAAAAATAATATTATATTAAAAATAAGCAACCTAATGAAGCAACCTAGATCACTTGGCAACCCAATATTGCCAACCCACAATCTTCTTTTGTTGCTTTTGTTTTCTTTTTTCTTTTGTAGTTTTTAATATTTAGTATAGATTGGTTGGGTTATTGATAAATGATGAAAAATATAGATTGGTTGTATGTATTGGTTGTGTAAGTGGAGGAAGGAGATAATAATATTTTATTAAGAGATTAGGTTGTGATGGGTTGTTGATAAAGATAGTCTAAGTACTTCAGATCACAACACTTCTAGATCAGGAATGCAAAAAGTAGCAAAACCAACTAATGTTCCCATAATTCCCTCTACAGGAGTAATCAGTGGTACAAAAGCAAGTGGGTCAAAGCCTCCAAGCAATACAAAGCAAGATAGGACCTCGCAAGCTAAGAGTGATCAATGGAGGAAAGTAGAAGACCACCCTAGGAACATTAAGTTTGATTTGAATAAAACGAATCGTGTTGATTCTAGTATTAGCTATAAGCGTACTGTAATTAATTCGAATTCTGCTACTATTTGCAAAACATGTAATGAATGTTTGATTTTTGGTATTAATCATGAATGTGTTGTGAATGAGATGAGTAATACTGCAAAATTTCCTGTTAAAATGATTAACACTAGACAACAGGATAAAAAGGTTAGAAGACAAAGGAGGAAGAGGGCTAGAAAACATTGGAAACCAACAGGAAGGAAATTTAGCTATGTAGGTTACCAATGGATACCTACTGGCCGTAAATTCAATCTTAATGAGTTGTGCTATAAATTATCAAGATCAAAGCCCATTAGGAAATGGATGCCTACTGGTAGAACTATACCTTTAAGAAGTGAACATACTTTAAATAGGACTACTGCCTCTACTAGCATTGTATCTACCTCTAATGATATCATTGCTCCTGTTTCTGATGTGGGTGTTCCAATCACAATTACTAACCAAGTGGAACCCATTCTTGCATGGGGATCCCAATTATCCAGTTATCCATTCTTGTCTGTGTTCAACTGCAGGTCGTTCAAATCGTTCTGTGGTACTTGGACTCAGGCTGTTCCAAGCATATGACTGGAGACCGCTCGCGGCTCATGAACTTCGTGAGTAAATTCATTGGGACCGTTAGATTCGGGAACGACCATTTTGGTGCAATTATGGGTTATGGAGATTATGTTGTTGGTGATAGTGTAATCTCCCGGGTATATTATGTTGAAGGTCTTCGTCATAATTTATTTTATTTCGGTCAATTCGGTGATTCTGATTTAGAAGTGGCCTTTAGAAAACATACTTGTTTCATTAGAGAACTTGATGGTGTGGAACTTTTAAGAGGAACACGCGGTACAAACTTATACACCATCTCTATCGAAGACATGATGAAGTCTTCTCCAATCTGCTTGTTGTCAAAGGCTTCGAAAACAAAGTCATGGTTATGGCATCGTCGTCTCAATCACTTGAACTTCAGCACCATTAATGACCTTTCCAGAAAAGACCTGGTAAGAGGCTTACCAAGATTAAAGTATGAAAAAGTTCATCTTTGTTCAGCATGCCAAATGGGAAAAAGCAAGAAATATGCCCACAAACCCAAACCCAAACCCGCAAACTCAGTTATGGAAGTTCTTCATACTCTTCATATGGATCTATGCGGACCCATGAGAGTGCAAATGATAAATGGGAAGAAATATGTATTAGTCTTTGTTGATGACTACTCTCGATTTACTTGGGTTAAGTTTTTGAGGAAAAAGGATGAAACTCCAAACGTCATCATCAAACTTATCAAACAGCTGCAGGTTCGACTTAACAAGACTGTTAGAATTGTTCGAACAGACAATGGCATGGAGTTCATTAACAAAGACTTAAGTCAATTTTTTGAAAGCATTGGAATCAGTCATCAAAGAAGTGTTCCACATACGCCTCAACAGAACGGTGTAGTTGAAAGACGAAATCGGACCCTTGTTGAAGCTGCAAGAACAATGCTAATTTACTCAAAGGTTCCAATGTTTCTTTGGGCTAAAGCCATTGCCACTACTTGCTACACCCAAAATAGTTCCCTCATACACACCACTCATGGAAAAACTTCATACGAACTTGTCCATAAACGAAAACCTGATCTCTCCTACCTTCGTGTATTCGGTGCTTTGTGCTATCCAACGAATGATGGTCAAGATTTAGGTAAATTAAGAGCTAAGGCGGACATTGGAGTTTTTGTGGGATATGCACCTGATAAGGTTTTAAAATGTACCTTTTTGAGGGGTCATTTAAGCCCTTATTTGATCACTTTTCTATCCGTTATTACTTAATATTGTTCCTTTTCACTTTTTAGGTCTCTTGAAGGCAAATTGCTGTAATGGAACTTATTTGGAGGAAAAGGCGCGAATATACGAAGAAAATGGCCAAAGTCAAGAATCGAGACACTCAAAGCTGCTGAATGACAAGGTGACGGCGTCACAGCTTATACGCGACGTCGGAGGAGGATTTTGTGACGGGACATAAGCCAAAACTCTTATTTTCAAGTGATGACGTCAAGTTATAAAAGAGTAGGCCGTCGCAACTTAGACGGCCTAGATTTGATCCAGACGGCGTCAGAAGCTAAGGAGGACGGCGTCACAAGCACAAGGTGACGCCGTCGCAAGTCTAACGTGGCCAAGACGAAACCCTAATGACGGCAATCCGACGGCGTCACAAAACATAAGGTGACGCCGTCGCATTTGTAATCTTATATATAGAATCCGAATTTTTCAGTATTAGGGAGTAGTCTTTTGGAGTAAAAACCTAAACCGAACCAAGGCTGTCTTGTACAATATTTTAGGGTTCCAAACCCTATCTTACATCAAGATAAGTGCTTTACTTCATTAATACAATTATGTCTTTGATTGATTGTGTGTATGCTTGCATGTTTACCATGTCCGGCTAAATTACTTGTGTGTTTGCTTAGATATATGAAATCTAGTTGTTAATTATTGTTAGGTTGTCTCTTATCTTAATTGTAATTGGATTAGGAGTGCGACTAGGCTATCGTTGTGTTTAATACTTTATAAATCTTTGATAGTTTATGAATGACTTAGTGGATTTCGTTTACTAAACCCAAAGATAACTTCAAAGTTAGTTTATGAATGACTTAGTGGATTTCGTTTACTACACTTAAAGGTGACTTCAAAGAATTAGGGAATGCACACCTTACGACCTTAGAAAACACAACGCGTTAAGAATAAGGACGTGACAATTCAACCATCAATAGGAGATAACTAGAGAGTAGTAGCATCTAGGTAAACACATCTTTAATTATCATATGAGCACACAACAATAGACATAGACTACCCTCACCTTAGTTAATTAGATAATTAGATAAGTAGAGTAATCGGTAGAAATACCAACTTTTAAATCCAAACCCTGAGATTCGTACCTTTCCATTTCCTTAAAAAAACATAAAAAAGATAAAAAAATAATCTTCCTCAACCCCAACCTTAGCGTAGTAACTTCTCACTAGCATTCCTATTCCCCTAGAGAACGATATCAATACCCGTGGCTTACCCTAATACTACACTACAATGATTAGGTTCACTGCCTAGGGTGTTATAAAACTTGCTCGAAGAAAAGGAAGTTCCTTTGACCCCGAACGACGCTTGTAGCGTTATCAAGTTTTTGGCGCCGCTGCCGGGGAATAGAATAGCTAGTTAGTAGTCCACTTCGTTTAGGTTTCTTTGCTTGATTCCTATCAAGTAATTTTTTCTCATTTTTAGCTTTCTCGTAGTCTATCCCCCTTCTTCGTGACCTTTGTTAGCAAACCCCATCACTTTTCATCATGGAAGGTGATAACCACCCACCATTCATCAACCCACCACCAAATGACCCGCCAAGAGCCCGTACTCTTGGTAAATACTCAAGACCAAGCCACCTAGGCTATAGGAACACCATTGAGCTTCCCGACCAAGCCCAAACTACGGCCCTGCGATCCGACACCATCCGATTGGTGCAAAACGGATGTGCATTCCATGGACTTCGCTCCGAAGATCCAAATCAGCATCTAAGGGATTTCCTTAAAATTGTCGATTCCATCGACCTTGATGCTACTACTCGGGAGACCACGCGCCTACGTCTCTTCCAATTTTCTCTTCGGGACCAAGCTAGTAATTGGCTTGAGCGACTTCCCGCCGGCTCCATCTCAAGTTGGGATGATCTCACCTCTCGTTTCCTTGCTCAATTTTTCCCACCGGGGAGAACCACTAAACTTAGGAATGACATCTTGATGTTCCAACAATGTCAAGGTGAATCTCTCTACGAAGCATGGACTCGATTCAAGGACTTACTTCATAAAGTCCCTCATCACGGCATTGATCTTTGGCTTCAAGTCCAAATCTTTTATGATCATGTCAACTTCCCCACCAAGCGATCCATTGACCAAGCGGCCGGTGGAAAAGTTAGTGATCTCACCGCGAAAGAATCATGGGGTATAATAGAGGACCTTGCTCTCTATGACAACAAAAGTTGGAATGACCCCCGTGAGTTTCCTAAAACCGTTAAGGCAATCTCCTTGCCTCCCATTAACTCACAATCTTCCGACCGTAGGATGATCGAACTTGAAGATCAAGTTAAATTCTTAATGAGTTCCTACGAAAATCCTAAGTCTTCACATCAAGTGAATGAAATCACTCTTCCTTGTGAGTTATGTAGTGGTCCCCATGACACTCATGATTGCACAAGACTCCCCGAACGAGCTTTTGCGGACTACGCCTCCGTGCGTACCGACGGAGCGGGAGAGAAGTGGTACACTTTCAAGCCCGAACAAAAAAACTTAGGAAACTCTTACAACCCCTCGTGGAGAAATCACCCTAACCTTAAGTGGAACCACAACTCAAGCACACCCCAAAGCTCATCTAGTCCACCTAATAGGTTCAATTCTCTAAACACCGGGAACCCCACTGATCTTGAGGCAATTGCATCTAGATTCATGTCATCTCAAGAGACTCGATTGACTAAGCATGAAGACGATTTTAAGCAAAGACAAGGCGAGATGACAAACAAGCTTCATGCTCTCTTAAAAGCCTTTAATGAACGGGAAATTGGAGCACTCCCAAGTGATACTATAAAGAACCCAAAAGTGAATTCGATTTCATCGACTTCATGTTCTTGTTCACCATGGGAGAGTCATCCATGCCCCTCACACCCAACGGTTCACTCGGTAAATGCTATCAAAAAAGGTTCCAAGCCATCCAAAATGAGGTACCAAGGCCCTGCACCATTGGTAGAACCTACTCTTGAGAAACCCGTTAACCAAGAACCTAAAACTAGTCTAAAGGAGGAGTACAAGGAACTTCATCAAGAAAAACCGGTTCTTGAAGTCTTAGCTCATGCACCTTATTATAAAGCTTTAAAAGAAAAATATGAGTTAGAACTTAAACTTGGAAAACATGGGTCCGCTTTTGTGCGAAATAATTTACCTAAGAATTTAGACGATCCCGGGCTATTTACTCTTCCGTGTAGGCTTGGAACTTCCAAACCTCTCGATGCTCTAGCCGACTTAGGATCATGCATCAATCTTGTTCCATTGTCCCTCCATAGAAGCCTTAACTTAGGTAAGATAGAACCAACGGAAACCATCTTAGGTCTAGCAAACGGTAGTGTTGCACATCCGGTAGGAATAATAAAAGACAATGTAGTACACGTAGGAGAGTTGACTCTTTTGGCCGACTTTCATGTGCTAGACATGAATAAGGACCCGACATGCCCATTACTAGTAGGAAGAGGATTCTTAGCTACCGCTAGTGCCATCATCGATTGTAAGATGTCTAAAATAGTGGTAGGAGAGGGGAGTTCTAGGTCAATTTACGATGTCAAAAGGCATACGTACTACAAAGAAGAGGAAATCCCACATGAGATTAGGTTGGATAGGACGCCTTCTAGATATGGACCTTGGATAGATAAGAACCTTATAGGCCCCTAAAGACCTTTTTACTTAGATGAAGCCTTTGCTAGTAAAGCAACTTTCCATGAAAAAGAGATGGCTAGGGACATGGAAGTGAACCCGTTCGAGGACGCCTTAGTATTTAGGAAGATGACCGAGTTCCTAGGAAGTTTGCCCGTTAACCTTGTCATGAATAGGTGGAAAATTGAAAAGCCTAAACATAAGTGGGATTGGAATAAACCACCTAGCGATGGTAATGGAGAGTGGCACATTAGGATAACAATCTATGATCCCGATGGAGAGAAGTTTGAAAAGGCATATCAAACCGAACGTACTACTAGGAACCTAAATGATAAGTTTGATCCTTATGACATTGTTAAGGATAAGCTTACTTATATCGGTACGTGAGGGCACGACTACGAGTCTAGCTACAAGACTCTTAAATAAAGAAAAGCGCTTCATGGGAGGCAACCCATGCTTAATTGTTTGCTTGTTAGTGTCATATATCTTTTATTAATTGTTTATTCTCCTGTTTAAATTTGTAAAAATGCTTTATTTTGTTTTTAACCTCGTCTTAATTGCATATAAAGGTATTTTACATAAAGGATAAGCGTAGGGAGGATTACACACGTTTTCAAAAGAAACGTAAACATGAGAATAGCAATTCATTAAAAGATATATACGTGTGTTTGTTCGAGTCAAATGCTTGTATCGAGTCATAATGGATGTTTTGCAGAAATTTTTCCAGATTCTAAAGATGTAAATTTTCCAGAATTTTTCCAGAAAATCGCAGACCAGTTTTTGTCAGGATAACCTGACGGCGTCAGGATTGCAACCTGACGGCGTCAGGAAGGAGTAAAAACAATATATTACTTTTTTCTCGTTTTCTGAGCTACTTATAAATTTTTGGAATTTTTCAGGTCTTAATTTTCCAGAAATTCTGTAAACATCCATTCCACAAGCATTATATCCTAGTTTAGTAGAGTCTTATATATATTATTATCGCCAATTTTACACGAAGGTTTTGTTGTTTTCTTCAAATGTGTAGGTTTCATTTATCAAGAAGAAGAAACAAAAGATTGGAAGGAGCTTTTCACGCACACATTCTTCTTGTAAAGGATTTAACCACTACTTCACACACGGATCCTACCGAGCTAATCAGGGGAGTACTAGTTTCTTTCGTTTTTCATTACCTTCCATTATCATAACTTTAATACTTTTGCGGAACATTGGGGACAATGTTCAGTTTAAGTGTAGGGAGGAAAAAACAAAACGGGAACTTTGAAACTATGCTTATCCTTGATTATTTTCTTTGTCCAATTGTATTTGTGTAATAAACAATGAGAAAATTACGGTTAAGGTAATTTTGGCACCAAATTTAAAAATTTTCATGACATATAGGAGTGGGCCATTAGTCTTAACAAAAGCGTCTCACGGATAGGAAGTTGCATGACTAGCACAAAAACCCTTTACCACCTAAATTCCACCCAAAATGTGAGGATCGCCCTTAGATTAGTAGGAATTAAAAGCATTCATCTTCAATGCTTAGAGTGTGAATCGGTAGTATATTAGATTCTAGAACTTGTTTTGTGATGCATTCCGAGATCGCTAGTAAGACTACACTTGTGTAGTTAGGAATAACTAAATGATAAGAGGCATTAGGATAACCCTTGTTTGATACCCGTAATATAATTACTTCTTCCACATCGGTTGAGTAATTCCCCCACACCCTTTGTGTTGTACTCATCTTTAGTACACGATACCCCTAGTTAACCCCTCATAGCCTATCCTTTTCGCGGTTCTCGTGATGTTTCGGTTTTTCCGGAATATCAATGAAGAGCATTGTTTACACCCCACCCCCAAATATACACCCAAATCGCCTTAGCCTACCCTTTATGCACTCACTTTTAGTGCATTATTGTTATCACCCTAAACCCTTAGTTCAATTATCTAGTTGCTTGCATGAGTTGCTAAGTCGAGTCATATCCTTTGTACACAGTTTTGGGACGATTGGGACTCATGGGAAAAAAGTTAAAGTTTATAAAATGATTGAAAGGGAACGTTAATTTTCCTAATTTGCGTAATAACATACCCCAAGTGTTTTGATCTTTTCAATTCGGGTCAAATTAGTGTTAGAGTAATAAAAACTCAAGTGTAGGGATGTGCCTATAAATCCATATCATTTTGATGTTACCGTAGAGGATGGTAGAGTAAAAGTGCAAACAAAAAAATTAAAAAAAAATCGGAAAAAAAGAAAAAAAGAGAAAAAGAGAAAAAGAAAAAAATAGATTGAAAAAAAAAACATACGGGCTACCATCCTACATCTATCCTTTAAATTTATGTTTGTTTGTTTCAGTGAGCTAGAGACTAGAGTGTCGAGTCTTGGCTTAGCAACGCCATTCTTCGTATGCATTTAACATAGAGATTTTTGACTTGCCACAACTAAATAGCCTATCCCACCAAACCCTTTGTTTCCCTACCGTAAGCCTAACATTACAACCCTTTAAAGACCTCTTTGATAGTCTTTCCTAGGTGCTTACGCCAAAGCGATGGAGGTTTGATCTATTCTCAAGCCTATGGTAATCTATGTACTAGGACCGGTTAATGAGTGTTTATCTTCCATTTCCAACATGTTATATTTCATATACACCCGAGAGAGATGTGAGTATCCAAACACCCCATGTGAGGTGCTAGTATGTAATTTCCGTGCTTGTTATGACTTTTGCGGGGCTTATATGTGTTGTGGACTGTTTTAAACCAATGCTTCATGACCCCTAACCTATAAATTAATTGGCTAAAAGCACATTTGCTTGAGGACAAGCAAATACCAAGTGTAGGGATATTTGATAAGATTTTAAAATGTACCTTTTTGAGGGGTCATTTAAGCCCATATTTGATCACTTTTGTATCCGTTATTACTTAATATCGTTCCTTTTCACTTTTTAGGTCTCTTGAAGGCAAATTGCTGTAATGGCACTTATTTGGACAAAAAGGCGCGAATATACGAAGAAAATGGCCAAAGTCAAGAATCGAGACACTCAAAGCTGCTGAATGACAAGGTGACGGCGTCACAACTTATACGCGACGCCGTCGGAGGATTTTGTGACGAGACATAAGCCAAAACTCTTATTTTCAAGTGACGACGTCAAGTTATAAAAGAGTAGGCCGTCGCAACTCAGACTGCCTAGATTTGATCCAGACGGCGTCATAAGCACAAGGTGACTCCGTCGCAAGTCTAACGTGGCCAAGACGAAACCCTAATGATGGCGATCCGACGGCGTCACAAAACATAAGGTGACGCCGTCGCATTTGTAATCTTATATATAGAATCCGAATTTTTCAGTATTAGGGAGTAGTCTTTTGGAGTAAAAACCTAAACCGAACCAAGGCTGTCTTGTACAGTATTTTAGGGTTCCAAACCCTATCTTACATCAAGATAAGTGCTTTACTTCATTAATACAATTATGTCTTTGATTGATTGTGTGTATGCTTGCATGTTTACCATGTCCGGCTAAATTACTTGTGTGTTTGCTTAGATATATGAAACCTAGTTGTTAATTATTGTTAGGTTGTCTCTTATCTTAATTGTAATTGGCTTAGGAGTGCGACTAGGCTATCGTTGTGTTTAATACTTGATAAATCTTTGATAGTTTATGAATGACTTAGTGGATTTCGTTTACTAAACCCAAAGATAACTTCAAAGTTAGTTTATGAATGACTTAGTGGATTTCGTTTACTACACTTAAAGGTGACTTCAAAGAATTAGGGAATGCACACCTTACGACCTTAGAAAACACAACGCGTTAAGAATAAGGACGTGACAATTCAACCATCAATAGGAGATAACTAGGGAGTAGTAGCATCTAGGTAAACACATCTTTAATTATCATATGAGCACACAACAATAGACATAGACTACCCTCACCTTAGTTAATTAGATAATTAGATAAGTAGAGTAATCGGTAGAAATACCAACCCCCAAATCCAAACCCTGAGATTCGTACCTTTCCATTTCCTAAAAAAAACATAAAAAAGATAAAAAAATAATCTTCCTCAACCCCAACCTTAGCGTAGTAACTTCTCACTAGCATTCCTATTCCCCTAGAGAACGATATCGATACCCGTGGCTTACCCTAATACTACACTACAACGATTAGGTTCACTACCTAGGGTGTTATAAAACTTGCTCGAAGAAAAGGAAGTTCCTTTACCCCGAACGACGCATGTAGCGTTATCAGCACCAAACAAGAAGGGTTACCGAATCTACAACAAAAGAACTCGAGATATCATGGAAACTATTCACGTCACGTTCGATGAGCTGTCTGGGCAAATGGCTCCAGGACAATCAAGTTCTGGACCCGCATCTCAACATTTGATAAGTAGTCCTATTAGTTTTCTTTTCTTGTACAAAATCCCTCACCGGCAATTCCATATGTACCCCCTTCTGAAGATGATTTGAAGAAACTGTTTGATCCAATGTTTGATGAACACTATGAGCCTATTGCTAATGATCAGGCAAATCCATCAACAGAGGCTGCCCCTAACCCAGTCAACTTAGATAACCTTTCAGTTTCTATGTCATTGAGTCAGGAAGCGCCTTCTGCAGATCACTTATCCTCATCATCAAATCCTCAATCATTGAGTGTACATCATGGAAATGTTTCTGGCACCTATGATGGAGATAACCCCTTTGCTACTCCCGAAGATGCTCCATTTGAGAACATATTTGCTCCTGAACCAACTTCAGAACCATCTTCATCAGGAAATCCAAACTCTGCTACTTCAGTTCCTCAACAACAACCACACGAACACCTTAGAAAATGGACACATGACCATCTATTGGACAACATCATTGGAAACCCTTCTCGTCCAGTATCCACTCGTAAACAACTTGCAACTGATGCCTTATGGTGTTTCTACAACTCCGTACTATCTAAGGTCGAACCAAAGGACGTTAACACTGCCATGACTGAAGAAAGCTGGTTCAACGCCTTGCAAGAAGAAATTCATGAGTTCAATCGACTAGATGTATGGGAATTAGTACGTGCTCCTGACTGTGCTATGATCATTGCTCTAAAGTGGATCTTCAAAGTAAAACTTGATGAGCATGGTGATGTGCTAAAGAACAAGGCTCGATTGGTTGCAAAAGGATACCGTCAAGAGGAGGGTATTGACTTTGAAGAATCATTTGCTCCAGTTGCACGTATCGAGGAAATCAGAATCTTCCTGGCTAACGCTGCCAGTAAGAACATGGTAGTCTATCAGATGGATGTAAAAACTGCTTTTCTTAACGGAGATCTGAAAGAAGTAGTATACGTCAGCCAACCTGAAGGTTTTGTGAATCCAGAGCATCCTACTCATGTCTATCGCTTGAAGAAGGCCCTTTATGGCTTGAAGCAAGCTCCAAGGGCATGGTACGACACGCTATCGAAGTTTCTTGTATCTAATGGATTCAGCAAAGGAGCAGTTGATCCGACATTGTTCACCAGAAAGTTAGGCAAACACTTAATTCATGTTCAAATCTATGTTGATGATATTATTTTTGCCTCGACTGACCCCAATGAATGTGACCGTTTTTCTAAGGAGATGGGCTCCAAATTTCAAATGTCAATGATGGGAAAAATGTCATTTTTCTTGGGATTACAAATATCACAAAGTCCCGGAGGCATTTTTATCAATCAATCTAAATATGCTAATGAAATCTTAAAGAAATTTGGATTTGATTCTTGTGACCCTGTTGACACTCCCATGGTAGAGCGTACTAAACTGGATGAGGACCACTCAGGGATCATGATTGATCAAACTAAATATCGTAGTATGATTGGGTCCCTGATGTACCTTACTTCCAGTAGACCAGACATTCTGTTTGTTGTATGCATGTGTGCTAGACCTTGAAGCGGTTAAACGGGTCTTTCGGTATCTCCAAGGAACCATCAACATGGGACTTTGGTACCCGAAGGACCGGTGTATGTCACTAACAGCCTATGCAGATGCTGACCATGCAGGGTGTCAAGATACACGTCGAAGCACGTCAGGAGGTGCTCAGTTTTTGGGTGATAAGCTTGTGAGCTGGTCTTCAAAGAAACAAATGAGTACCTCTATATCCTCTACAGAGGCAGAATACATAGCCATGTCATCTTGTTGTGCTCAAATCCTATGGATGAGATCCCAATTATCTGAATATGGCTTTGAATTCAACAAAATTCCTTTGTACTACGATAACAAGTGTGCCATTGCTCTCTAATGCAACAATGTTCAACATTCAAGAGCAAAGCATATCGACATTCGACATCATTTCATCAGGGAACAAGTGGAGAACGGTGTGGTGGAACTATATTTTGTGAAGCCTGAATATTAGTTAGCAGACATCTTCACCAAAGCTCTTCCTAGATAACGTTTTGAGTTTATCCTTCCTCGACTTGGTCTAAAGAGGCTACAACCGGAAACACTCAAACGTCTTCAAGAGGAAGACGAGGAGTAAAAGTTTTTTTCTTCATCCATCTCTTGTAAATATTTATTCAAAAAAAAAACAAAATACGAAGTTATAAAACCCACAAAAAGAAAATAGAAAAATATAAAATTTCAAAAATCTATAAAAATAAGAAAATCTTTGAAAAACCAAAAAAATATATATATATATATTTTTCCCATCTTTTTCTATTCTTCGATAACATCTACGGTCTTTGATTTGTCACTCTAAGAATGACACGGGTCTTTAGATGAAGTTCGTTAGTACATAAAATTTTAAAAAAAAATAAAATAAATAAATAAATAAATAAAATTTGGGATGAAGAAAAATAGTGGTTTATTGTCATTTCAGGCAATAACCCATTTTTTAAAAGAAAGAACAGAGCCATGCTTTATCTTAGTTTTCAAATCTCATGCTCTGATTCTAGATACAAATGTTTGTCACCAAAAAGACAAATGTTTCCTTCACAAATATTTTTCCTTCTATAAATTCTTCTGAAAAAATATTTGTCATCTCATGAAAACTAAATAGCTACGAAAAATAACTTGGACTCAATTTTTGAAAATCATCTGGACTTGTCATTTGTCAAAATCTCGATCTCTCAATCAACAACTTATGTCATTGATTGAGGGGGTGAATGATTTCAATTAAATCAAAAAGGTTATTTGTCAAACAATTGCAATGTCTTATACAATTGGTTCAGACCTTGGCTAATGTCATGTTTTCATAAGATACTTAAGCATGCTTGAACATTGGAGTTTAAAGTCTCAAAATCTGATCCTTATCAGTTAAAATGTTTTTCAAAAGCAAGTCACAATTCTCCTCCAAAGTTTTCAAAATTAGTTTAAATCAATAGAGATCACAAATCTCAATGGAGTTGAAAATTGTTATCGGGGGAGAATTTGTGATTTAAATTGGATTTAAACTGATAATTTGTTAGGATTTAGAAAATCCAGGTATTAAAGTGTCGGTCACCTCAAGTATATGTAATCGTTAGAAAGCTCGTAGTCATAGTTATTGTATGTTACGTAGTATTTAGTTTAGTAACACCGTGGAGGACGGACGGGTCTTTACCCACTGTATGCCTGATCCACAGCCCGTTGTGTGGCGTTTTATTGTAAGACTATAAATACTCTCTACCTTCCAAAGTAGAGAGTTGGAGCTCATAATAAGATTTTTTTTCTCTCACTAAAGTTCCCAAACCTCTAACTTTCTCTCTCTAAAACTTCTTGTATGCCTACTTTGTGTTATGGTTTGATGTGTATGTGAAATCCAATATGTTACAATTGGTATCAAGAGCCATGGTTAGATCATCTCTTACATATCTTTGGATTTCTAGTGGTTTTTAGGTGGTTTTTGAGTTTGAAAAAGTTTAGTGGTTTTTGCATCATTTGGTTGATTTCTAGTGTTAAAGTTTGGATTTTGATAGTACTTTTATGTTTAGAATCATCACAAGTGTTTAGGTTTTTATTTTGAAGGCTTGAATCATCGTGGTTGGGTTGTTTTTGGATTGAAAAGTGGTGTTTATGTGATTTTCTAGCTAGCGACTTGAGCCACGGATAGTTTATCTTGGTAGCGATTTGCTTTGTTATTTGGTAGCGAGTTGTTATTGTAGGTCTTAGCGAGTTGATCTAGCGACTTGTCTATTGAGACAAGCCGACAAAAAGTACACTTAGTGGATTCTTCACTACGGGTAGCGACTTGTTGTAAGTTAGCGACTTGTACTTTATATTGTTAGCGACTTGGTGTTAGCAAGTTAGTACCTAGGGAGTTGCTATTTAGCGACTTGACAAATTAGCGACTTGGTTCTTAGCGACTTGCTGTCAAAATTTTGCTAGCGACTTGGATCGTAGCGAGTTGTTATATAGCGACTTGAGATTATAGCGACTTGGCACTTAGCGACTTGGTTCAAGGTTTCCTAGAGACTCGGGTGATATCCTTTTAATACGGTTTTCTCTTGATTCAGTAAAATCCCGTGAAAGAATCTATTTCCCGGTTTAATCATAGAGTTATAAAATCCCGTTTAATTTGTCAACATGTCTACCAACGTTCCTACAATCATCTCCACTGTTGTCGAGGATGTTCAAGCAGCTGGTTCAGATACTCGTCCACCCATGCTTGACAGAACTGACTACGACTCTTGGGCTCAAAGAATCAGATTGTACTGTCTTGGAAAGGAAAATGGGGTCAACATTCTCAAATCCATTGATGAAGGACCTTATCGAGTTGAGACTACTAGAGACATAATTGATACTGCTGAAGATGGAACGATGATCTATGGAATGACGCATTCAAAGATATGATGAGCTCAATGATAAGGAGAAGAAGAGATTTGATGCGATATCGGCTTCTAACATCATCTCGCAAGGTCTTCCAAAAGACATCTATAAGCTTATCAATCACAACACCAAGCAAAGGTCAGATGGGATAATGTCAAGATGCTTCTCTCGGTTCTCAATTAACTCATTGAAGACGAGAATCTCAATTATATGATGAATTTGAGCATTTCAAGATGAAACCGGATGAGAGTGTCTATGAGTACTATGTGAGATTCCATAAGCTTGTGAATGACATGAGAAACATCAGAATGACCATGCCTAACATTCAGCTGAACTCAAAGTTTGTAAACAACATGAATCCCGAATGGCACAAGTTTGTCACACCGTGAAGCTCACCAAAGGATTGAAGAACACAAACTATGAGCAACTATATGCCTTCCTTCTCCATAATGAAAGACATGCTATGTTTGAAAAAGGATTCGGAACAGTCAAAGCAATCGTAGAAACAAGCTCATCTAATGACTCAACCGCTACACAAATGTTGGGATCACCACCAAAGCTTCTCAAGTTGTACCCATGGGAAATGGAAATCACAAACTTATTCCTGATCCTATGTTCAAACAAGCCGATGCCGATGCGTCCGCTGGAAACTTCATTAGTCAACTAGCTCTCCGATCAACAAAACATGAACACTCTCCCTCACACCAACAACAACCTCAAAACAGCATCCAATCCACATAATCAAGCAATCGCCGAGATGGTAAGGTTATGCAGCCCAAGAGAGGCGCATTACGATCGAGAAGGGGTGGAGCAGTGGAGGCTATGGAGGAAATCGTAACCGAGGAAGGAATGGAGATCAAGGACAAGCAAAGCCAGTCAAATGTTACAACTGTGGTGGTGAGGGACACATTGCTAGGAACTGCACATATCCAAAACGTCCCACGAATGCAAATACTTCAGGGATAAGATGCTGCTGGTGCAAGCTCAGACAATGGTGTTGTTTTAGGACGAAGAGGAGTTGTTGTTTCTCGCCGAGGGAAATGCCAAGACATATGATGCGGTCTGTGGATGAGCGGCCTATTCAAGAGATAGGTCTTAAATCATCGAGAATGCCTTTCAAGTTGCTGACTATGATGCATACGACTCACGATGTTGATGATGGACCTATTGCACAAACAATTTTCATGGCTAGCATTTCTCCAATGGTCTCTCCTAAGGTCTCATCTTCACCACAATCTGGACCATCCAAAGACAAAATCATCTCAGAGGTATTAAAACTATATGATGAAGTTGAGGTTCAAAAGGTACATAATGAAATACAATCAACTGAAATCATTGAGTCAGATTTTGAAAGTATGGGTAATATCAATGTTGTCCCATATGATCAATATGTGAAACAAAGTGAAAGTGAGATTGTATCAAGAGATGTATCTTCTGCAGTCAATGATGATTATGTTTGTGATGAATACACTGCATGTGCCCCTGGTGATTCTGTTATCACTGAACTTAATGCCTATAAAGAAAGAGTTGCTATTTATGAACAACGTGCTAAGTTTGAGTTAACCACTCGTGAGCGGGAAATGGATGACCAAATGCGTACAATCATTAGAAAAAGTAATTTTAGAGAAGAAGTATTAAAACAAGAGTTAAACTCCTTACAACAAAAGCTTTCTAAAACTCCTAAGCAAAAGCAAGAACTTCAAGAAAATGTCAAAAAGCTTAAGCAGGAATTTAGTGTTAAGGAATCAAAACTTTTGAATTATTTTTCCAATCTAAAAACTTTGAAAAACAAACTAGAAAACAAGTTGTCGTGCAAGGTAACACCATTCAGACTGCTCACTTGATCACTAAGCATAAAGTTTTAAGTGACAAGCATAGTATCCCCATTATTAAGGAATCCAATCTGAGAACAGTGTTAAGAAAGCTAAAGAAGCCCAAAAGGTAATATATGATGGCAATGAGATCCTTAAGCCTAGACAAAAACCTAGTTACCTGAGAGCACTGAAGAAGATAAGCAATTAGAAGATGTCACTAAAAGTGGATGAAAAACTTAAGAGCCCTTCTTGCAAAGAGAAAAGAATCAGTTTTAAAGCACCAAACTATTCTAAGGAAAATTGGATTGCTTTTAACAAGTTTAAGCCTCAAACTTTGTTAACACCTGAACAAGTGTATTGGAAAATGGACTTAGATAAGCAGAAAGCGGAAAATATTGTTGAAACAAACCCTCCCCTTAGGAAAATGCCTAAAGCAACTGTGTATCCTCCCAATACACCAATGCATCTAGTTCCTAGAACTATTGCCACTAAAAGCAAGACCTTAATCAGTCAATATGTTATCTTTCAACTGTTTGTTGATTTTGAGAAAACTTGTAAGAAAAGGATCACACCCACTGGTATAACTGAAGGGAAAGGGGTTTTGAGCAAACTAAAGAATGTTATCTAACTGAAGTCATGCCTTTCTTTAAACAATTAAAAGATCAATTTGAGGGTCTTAAAAAGGGAATGAATTCTGACATTAAAGAAATAGAAAAGGAATTTGATGCAATGATAGTTGAGGTTAGTGATTATGAGCGAGCATTAAAATATAATGAGATTGAGAGGAAGAACTTGCATACCTTAAATGAGAATCTGATTTCTGAATGTATTGCTCAAGATGTGTTTTTCAATGCTACAAATTGTTCCATTAATGCTTCTCAATTTCATGAATTATCTATTGCTCAGAAAGTCTCTATGATCGTGTCATTGAGGTTGAAAAGATTAACTCGAAACTTAATGAGAAAATTGATCAGGATGATCACGATAATTTGGTAAAGCATCTTTCTAAACTAGAAGTTGAACATTTTGATTTACAACTAAAATATCAACATCTAAAAGAAAATGTTAAAACCTCAAATAGCAAGACATCCTTGGATGCTCTGTGAATTTGATGCTTGTTTTTGAAATCATCAAACGTGATGAACATATTCGAGCTCATTCTAACACGATCAAAAAGTTGAAAGCCCAAATCTCTCAATTGAAGGGTGAAAAGAACAATGTGATTGGATCCCAAATGCCTCCTCCTTTAGATTCTCAGAACTCTCAAACTTTTCATCTTCAAAACTTAGTTAATGCCTTACAAAGGAAAACGAGAGTTTTCTAGAAGAAAATGAAAAAGTTAAACGACACTTTAAAGAGTTATATGATTCAATTAAAGTCACCCGTGACCAAAACAACGAAAAAATAACTTCTTTACAAAAGGAAATTGAGAATCACGAGAAGTCGGGGAAATGGGAAAGCCGCCACTTGTTTTCAATAAGAATGTTGTCTCAAAGTTACCCTTAGACTGCAAATATACTGTGACGGTTAAATATATTCCTCCTCATCTTAGGAATAATGAACATGCGTTTCATGAATATTGTGCTCACCTTAAGGATAGTCTAGAATGTCTCCGTGAGATTGTTGAAAGAGGATTTCATTAATAAACCTCTTGATAGAAGATATTAGGCCTCCAGCCCAAGCGATCTCAAGAAACTGCTAGAATGTGTAATTGCAACATGTCCTAAATCCTTAGGTGCAAAAGGCAAAGCGGTGATGTCTTGTTCTATGCCTAGTGCCAAGCATGAAATCCATTCTATGCCCAATGGTATGAATGTGAATCTTAGTGTCGCGTTCAAGGATTCGATTCGGATCAAATTAAGAAGCTAACTCTAGTGTGCCCTAGAAAGTACAAATCCGCACTTCTAGTGTGAAAGTGAACATCAATGTGCCTTCTAGTATCGAATCCTTGCATCAAGTTCATGAATGCAAAAATTAGATCAACCAAATAATGTTCCCATTCCTCTCAGAGTAATTAGTGACATTAAAGGCGGTCAAAGTCTCAAGAAAATACAAGGAATGATAGGACCTCGCAAGCTAAAAATGTGCATTGGAAGAGTGTAGAAGACCAACCTAGAACTTTAAGTTTGGGTCAATGAATAAAATGATATCGTGTTGATTCTAGTATTAGCTATAAATCGCATGTAATTAATTCTGATACTATTTGCAAACCTTGTAATGATGTGCGCTTGAATTACATTCTAATCATGAATGTGGTGTGAATGATTTGTCTAATGTTGTCAAATGCCCAGTTAAAATTGTTAATGCTAATAATCGTGCAAAGAAGGCTAAAAGGCAAAACGAATGATTGTTAGAAAGCCACACACGAAGAACATTTATAAAGATAGGTTATTATTGGATACCTTTTGGCCATAAGAATAATCAGTTTTGCCCTCAAACCGCTAAGACTATGCCCACTAGAAAATGGATGCCTCTTGGTAGAACTATTCCCAAAAGTGAACATACCTTGAATAGGTCAAATCTGGAACCCGACATGCATCTATTCCCAATGATTCCATTGCTTCTACTGCTTACGATATGGATGTTTCAATTTCGATGTGGGTGTTCCCAATTCTTGTTACTAACCAAGAGGAACCCATTCTTGCATGGGGATCCCATTATCGATTATCCATTCTTGTACGTGTTGGCTAAATCGTTCAAATCGTTAAATTTTGGGCTCGAGGCAAGCATATGGCTTTGGAGCCGTCCGGCTCATGAACCGTGAGCAAATTCATCGGAGACGAAGATTAGGGAATGATCATTTCGGTGCAATTATGGGTTATGGAGATTATGTTGTTGGTAAAGTGTTATCTCCAGGGTATATTATGTGGAAGGTCTTGGTCATAACATGTTCTCTTTGGTCAATTCTGATTACGATCTAGAAATAGCCTTTAGAAAACATACTTGTTTTGTTAGAGAACTTGATGGTAAGGAACTCTTAAGAGGTTCATGTGGTTCAAATCTATACACCATCTCTATCGAAGATATGATGAAGTCTTCTCCATTTGCTTCTTTGTCAAAGGCTTCAAAAACAAAGTCATGGTTATGGCATCGTCGTCTCAATCACTTGAACCTCGGCACCATCAATGATCTCTCCAGAAAGGACTTAGTTGTAGGTCTACCTAGACTTAAGTATGAAAAGGATCATCTTTGTTCGGCATGTCAATTGGGAAAAAGCAAGAAGTATGCCCATAAACCCAAACCTACAAACTTCATCCAGAAGTTCTTCATACAATCCACATGGACTTATGTGGACCCATGAGAGTGTAGAACATCTTTGGGAAGAAATATGTGCTAGTTGTGGTTGATGATTTCTCTAGATTCACCTAGGTAAAGTTCTTAAAGACAAAGGTTGAAACTCCACATATCATCATCAAACTCATCAAACAGTTTTAGAGGTTCGATCTTAACAAAGCGGTCAGAATCATCCGAACAGACAATGGAACTGAGTTTGTTAACAAACAACTTGGTGAGTTTTATGAAAGTATTGGAATCGGTCATCAAAGAAGTGTTCCTCGAACTCCTCAACGAAGCGGTGTAGTTGAAAGATGAAATCGAACTCTTGTGGAAGCCGCAAGGACTATCTTTGATTTACTCAAAAGTTCCAATGTTTCTCTGGGGTGAAGCCATCGCCATTGCATGCTACACCCAAAATCGATCCACGACTCACCGCCGCTCATGGAAAACTCCATATGAACTTGTCCACAAATGAGAAAACCTAATCTCTCATTCCTTCGTGTGTTGGTGCATTGTGTTATCCAACTAATGAGGGCCAAGATTTAGGCAAACCGAAGCAAAGCGGACATTGGACTATTTGTAGGATATGCACCAAACATAAAAGGTTACCGAATCTACAACAAGAGAACCGAAACATTATGGAAATAATTCACGTTACGTTTGATGAGATGACCGGTCAAATGGCTCCGGACAATCCAGTTAGACCCGCTAACTCAAAACAGTCCCATTGGTTCATCCCTTGTACCAAACTCTTCGCAAGCAACTCCATATGTACCTCCATCTGAAGATGATTTAAAGAAATTGTTTGATCCTATGTTTGATGAGCATTATGAGCCAAGTGCTTATGAACTGTCGATTCCTACAACAGAGGCCGCTCATATTCCTATGAATGAAGTCAATCCTTCAGTCTCAATATCATTAAGTCAAGAAGCGCTGCTTCTTGATCACTTAGTCTCATCAACAAATCATCAATCTTCAATGTACATCATGGAACATGTTCGCATCAATGATGAAGTTATCCCCTTTGCTACTCCCGAAGATGCTCCATTTGAAAACATATTTGCTCCGAATCATCATCGAACCATCTTCCGGAGACATCGATTACGCTACTTCATCCCTCAACAACTACCACATGAACACCTTCGAAAATGGACTCACGATCATCCATTAGACAACATCATTGGAAATCCCTCTCGTCCAGTATCCACACATAAACAACTTGCAACCGATGCCTTATGGTGCTTCTTCAACTCCGTACTCTCTAAGATCGAACCAAAAGATGATAAAACCACCATGAATTAAGATAGCTGGTTCAATGCCATGCAAGAAGAAATTCATGAGTTTGATCGACTTGATGTATGGGAATTAGTACCTGCTCCAGATTGTGCTATGATCATTGCCCTAAAATGGATCTTCAAAGTGAAACTTGATCAGCATGGTGATGTGTTAAAGAACAAGGCTCGATTAGTTGCTAAAGGATACCGTCAAGAGGAGGGTATTGACTTTGAAGAATCTTTTGCTCGAGTTGCTCGAATCGAGGCAATCGAATATTCTTGGCTAATCTTTGCAAGTAAGAACATGGTAGTCTATCGGATGGATGTAAAGGCGGCGTTTCTAAACGGAGACCTTAAAGAAGTCGTCGTCACCAACCTTGAAGGCTTTGTGAATCCAGAGCATCCTACTCACGCTTATCGTTTGAAGAAGGCTCTTTATGGTTTAAAGCAAGCTCCAAGGGCATGGTATGATACGCTATCAAAGTTTCTTCGTCTACCGGCTGACAAAGGGCAGTTGATCCTACTGTTCACCGAAAGTCAGGGCAAACATTTAATTCACGTTCAAATTTACGTTGATGATATCATATTTGCCTCGGCCCGACCCCAATAGTGTGACCGTTTTTCAAAAGAAATGGGTTCTCAATTTAAAATGTCAATGATGGGACAAATGTCATTTTTCTTGGGATTACAAATTTCACAAAGTCCCGGAGGCATTTTTATAAATCAATCTAAATATGCAAATGAGATTTTAAAGAAATTTGGATTTGATTCAAGTGACCCGTTGACACTCCCATGATTGAACGAACCAAGCTTGATGAGGACCACTCGGGGATCATGGTAGACCAAACAAAATATCGTAGCATGATCGGATCCCCGATGTACCTCACGCCCGATGGACCCGATATTCGTTCGATGTATGCATGTGTGCTAGATACCGGGCTAAGCCTACCAAAAGCACCTTGAAGAGGTTAAACGGGTCTTCGGTAGGGCCTCCAAGGAACCATCAACATGGGACTTTGGTACCCAAGAACCACAGGTATGTCACTAACAGCATATGCATGCGGATCATGCAGGTGTGTCAAGATACTCATCGAGAACGTCCGGAGGTGCTCAGTTTTTAGGTGATAAGCTTGTGAGGTGGTCTTCAAAGAAGCAAATGAGTACTTCTATTTCCTCTACAGAGGTTGAATACATAGCCATGTCATCCTGTTGTGCTCAAATCCTATGGATGAGATCCCATTATCGACTATGGCTTTGAATTTAACAAAATCCTCATCGCTGTGATAATAAAAGTGCTATTGCTCTCTCATGCAACAATGTTCAACACTCAAGAGCAAAGCATATCGACATTCGACATCATTTCATCGGGGAACAAGTGGAAAAAGGTGTGGTGGAACTCTATTTTGTGAGGACTGAATACCAGTTAGCAGACATCTTCACCAAAGCTCTTCCAAGAGAACGTTTTGAGTTTATTCTTCCACGACTTGGCTTGAAAAGCCTTCAACCAGAAGCACTCAAAAGTCTTCAGGAGGAAGACGAGGAGTAAAGGTCTTTCTTCATCTATCTCTTGTATATATTTATTCAAAAATCAAATACAAAAATATAAAACTTTCAAAATCCATAAAAAAAAAAAATAATAATAATAATAATATATATTTATATTGTCTTTTTTTCATGTTTTTCTCGGTTCGATTATATCTACGGTCTTTGTGCTATCATTCAAAGAATGACACGGGACTTTAGATATTGCTCGAATTTAAAAAAAAATAAATAAAAAAAAAATAAAAATTTGGGAGAAAGAGAAACAATGGTTTATTGTCATTTCAGGAAATAACCCGCTTTTCATAGAAAGAACAGAGCCATGCTTTATCTTGTTTTTCAAATCTCATGCTCTCATTCTATAAACATTTATCTGCTGAAAACTAATTGTTTTGTACAATAACTCGGACTCAAGTTTTGAAAATCATCCGGGCTTATTTGTCAAAATATCTATTTCTCAATCAACAACCTATGTCATTGATTGAGGGGGAGAATGATTTCAATTAATTCAAAAGTTGTCATACAATTGTTTTCAAAAAGAGAATCATGCATGTTTAACCAATGGAGTTTAAAGTCTCAAAAAGATCCTTATCGGTTAAAACGCTTTCATAATCAAGTCACAATTCTCCTTAAAAGCTTTCAAAATCAATTTAAATCTGCAGAGATCACAAATCTCAAATATCTTGATAATTGTGATCGGGGGAGAATTTGTGATTTAAATTGGATTTAAACCGATAATTCGATAGATGGTTTCATAAGTGATTGGTATGTTTGCCTCCCTAGTGACAAGCGATTTCAAATTTTCCATGCACACGTTGAGGGGGAGCAACTATTTTAAAACCTCAAATTATTAAAAGCGTGATCTAATTGTCTCTAGTCTGTGTTCCCTCAATATGTGCAAAATTCTTTCAAAATTCGAGGCATATTGAGGGAAGCAAACTTTTTGAAAACCTCATCCTTCCTCAAAATGTTTTATCTACTCAAATTGATTGGGAACTGATGATGATCATTTTAGAAAATGTTAATCAAAAGATTGGACCTTTCACTCTTAATCTAACGATTTCAAAGATCTCTTGCCTCCATGTGCTAAACAATTTCTAAATTTTATGCATATGTTGAGGGGGAGAATTTCTAAAATATCAAAACAATTAAGATACAAAATGCTTTGATTCTATATCACAAGTATCTTGATTGATTTTTTTCAAATGGTTTTCAATTGGTTCCTATGGCAGATGAACGATACCAAAAAGACCGACCAACTTTACTTTATGTATGGTGATATAAGGATGATAAGGTTAGGTTGAGGTCCTATGATCCGCCAGAACCGGAGGGATCTACCCAGGGACAATCCACTAGATAGTGTAGAAGTCTTTAGGTATGATGAAAAAAGGAGAAAAGTGAGATATGGGAAGAGTGCGGACTGAGATTGAGCTAGTACTGGAAAAAACCCAACAAGGTTCTAGTTATGAAGTCTCGGTAAGCACTAAAGGGGTTGAAGAATGAAAAAGAATTGAATGAGAAAAAGGGTGAAAAGAAATAGCCCTCCATTTATTCAACCTTAGGGCGTAAAACGGGGTTCAATACATATGCTCTTGGTGGTTACTAAGGTAACACGGTATTGAAGACAAGACGTCATGGACCCGGTGGCCTTGCACTAACTTCCCCAAGCCACTCAAGTTCCTCTTAAAAGGGCTTGTTTCATTCTCACGTGGAACCTACATAATCTATCGACTTTCTCTTAGAGATTGTTGATATTGAAGAAGGAGACCCTCTCCCTAGTCTCCGATAATTGAGTCTAGAGCCACGAGATCATCAATTAATCTCTTTAGGACACTTATTTCTTGAAGACTCACTATTTCACACAATGTGGAATGTGAGATTATATCTTATGAGTCCTCGCACTATCCTTGTGGTATTGCCAAGACTTGATTGTGTCATATGGACCTCATCGGTGGAGATTCAAATTTGAATCAATCGGGTCCAAGAAAATGGATTGACGGATGCCTTTGAAAAACCGGTTGTTGTGTTTAAAAACTCTTTTCTCTAACCATCGATGTGTACCATTATTTCAAATCAAAAGGTGTTTATGATTGATAAATGATTTTTCACTAAAACTTCGTTGTATTGCAAAACAATTTCTATTGAGCGATACACGATTGTTTTTCAAATCTCTTTTCATCAATCAATGAATCTCTATTCATTGCTTTCACTCACCTCGTGTTGTCTTCTTTGAGACACTCCGGTTTGAGAACGGCTAGAAGCATTATGAAACCTGTCGGAAATTCTTGAATTATACCTGTCGGCGATTGCCCATGCTTTGTTCAGCGAACCGTAGGCCGTACCTCAATTCAACGAAAGAGATCAAAGACACTTTCGGTCTCTTTATTGCTAACTGTCTTATGCGACCGTACACCCGACGTTGCGGTGATCGAATGGGCGGTCAATCCATAACCATATGCTCACACAACACATTCATATCTAAAGAAATCATGATTGGTGCATCAATGACTCACGATATTTTATTTCAATATGCTTCGCCACGCTGCCGCCAATATCATGAATCAACAGCAAGCTTCGCTACTCACTGATAAGAAGAAATCATGATCCAGAATGTGAGCATGTCGGTCCAAATGTCACAACATCATATGACATCAACACCACAAAGGATGAGTCGAGATTTAATGTGGTCGATGATCTCAAAGTCGACTCAAAACTTCGGTATCACGTGGATCAGGTAAAGACCTCCACTCAGATTATCCAAACATGCAATTATGAAGAATCAAAAACTACGAACTCTGAACAAAAGAACATGGACAATAATCCAAGAACAATCTCAATGTAATATCTGTTTGTATTCAATGTAATTTTAATATGTGTTTGAGGGGCCTCCTTAGGGGAGATTGTTAGGATTTAGAAAATCCAGGTATTAAAGTGTCGGTCACCTCAAGTATATGTAATCGTTAGAAAGCTCGTAGTCATAGTTATTTTTATGTTACGTAGTATTTAGTTTAGTAACTGCGTGGAGGAGACGGGTCTTTACCCATTTGTATGGCGTGATCCACGGCCCGTTGTGTGGCATTTTATTGTAAGACTATAAAGACTTTCTACCTTCCAAGGTAGAGAGTTGGAGCTCATAATAAGATTTTTCTTTCTCTCACTAAAGTTCCCAAACCTCTAACTTTCTCTCTCTAAAAACCTCTTGTACGCCTACTTTGTGTTATGGTTTGATGTGTATGTGAAATCCAATATGTTACATAATTCGATAATGGCTTTGTAAGTGATTAGCAAGCTCTCCTCCCTACATGTGCCAAACGATTTCAAATTTTCCATGCACATGTTAAGGGGGAGCATCTGTATCAAACCAAAAAGGATTGAAACGTGATTGATTTGTCTCTAAGTGCAGGTTCTCCCTAAATGAGCAAAATTATTTCAAATATCTCGATGCACATATTGAGGGGGAGCAACTTTTTGAAAACCACATCCTTTCCCAAAAATATCTTTAAGAAAGTATTTAAAATACTAATTTTGATCGGGAGTGATGTATGCGATATTTTAGAAAATGTTGATCAAAGAAGTGAATTCTTAATTCTCTATCTGAAGATTTTCAAATCCTCTTGCCTCCATGTGCCAAAATGATTTCAAACATACGATGCACATGTTGAGGGGGAGTGATGAGTGTCTAAATACTCATCATTTTTGTGTAATCTAAACTGCAAAATCATCTGAAAACACTCAAAAACACATCAAAATGATCAAATTATCACAAATCAGTGTTTTATGTGTTTTAAATGCAAAAATATCAAATTCAGATGAAAAATGTATCAAGTTTGCAAAATTGGCGAGTTTAGTCCCCGGGTTTTAAAAGTTGTCAAAGCTAGTCCCTGGAATTCAAAAATGTGGAAATTTATCATTCAAGGTCCCTGAAGTATTCTAAGTTGTTTAAAATGATCCTTGAATGATTCTTTGGTCAATTGGCAAGAAAGGTCCTCAAACTTTGGAAATTTACAAAATTAATCCTTGGACCTTTAAAAATGGATTTTATGCAAAAAGGGCCTTTGTATTATCAATGTATGGCAAATTTAGTCCTTGTGAGAAGTTTGGAAACATGGCACTTTCAGTCCTTGAAGTTTGGCAAATTTGCACTTTTGGTCCTTGTTTATTAAACTTATACCAAACGGACACTTATAATATCCAAAGCCCAATCCCAAGCCCAAAATCCAATCCAAACCCAACTGCTAGCCCAAACCCAATCCAGTTGACCCTTTGCCCTTGACCTCGGTCCAATCCTTTTGACCCCGGCCAACAACCTTTTTGAACCCCGTGTTATTATACTTGGTCAAGAAGTCAAACCCAACGCTCAAAAACCAGGATGCCTTTGTAGCTCCCTCTCCTCCATGCCTGAATCTCCAAAACCAGAGTGGTTTTCACCACATTTTCAACCCCCCTCCCATTCCATGTTCCCCCCACCTCCTCTACACTCCAAAAACTCTTAATTGCTCAAACCAAACCCAATTAAAGCAAAAACCTGCTAAATGGAAAATTGGCGCCAAAAAGCTAGGTGGACGGTTCTGATTAGTTTGAGTGATCCAAGGGCTCAAGTTTGGTGGGAAAGATTCAGAAGACATGTGGGAATGTGGAAAAGTCTATAAAGGAGAGAGATATGCATTGTAAAAAAGATATCTAGTGTAATTTTTATTTTTCATGTCGTTTTAGTGTTTTTCAAGTAAAAGTGTAATTTAAATCCTTCAAGCACTCTGTTTAAGTCTTTTAATGTATTGTAAAGCTTTTCCAATTAGTAATTTCAAGTTTTAATCATTTCTCAAGTCTATGCAATTTATCTTGTTTATGCAAAATTTCATTAATGATCAAATGTTGTTAAGCAAGTGTTAGTATGGACTCTTAAGCTCATGTAAGCTCCCATATAGCTTTTATAAGCTATTAGAAACAATAAAATTCAATTTAGCTTCAAAAGGTCAAAAATCTCAAAAATACCAATTAAATAGGTGTAAAATCAAAAATCATGGTGAAAGGCACAAGAATCTTTGGAGCAAGGTTGATATTTGATGGCCTTGGTATAGTGCTTCTTGGGAAGCTATAGGAATTGGTTTCAGGTCCTGGTTCTCAGTTTTAAGCATTGGAAGCATTTGTAAGCTTTTTGATAAATTTGGCATTTTACTATTATAGTGGTTTATTAGCAAATATTTCTGTTTCTTTGTGTTTATTAGTCATAATTAAGTTAATCTAAGCTTTTAAATTAGTAGCTTGTTCTTGCAAATTTGTAGTTTATAAAATTGTCCTTTTGACAGTTAAAAGTGCATTTTGATCAAGTCTTAGTTTAATGGTGTTTTTATTGTTGATTTAGGCTTCATTAGTTATAATAATTGATATTACAAGTGCGTAATCAAGTTTATGGTTTAAAATTGTGATTTGGTTTGGAAAACATCACAACAGTCAACATAAAGGTGTGTTTGGTTCTTTGAGTTTGCAAGTTCTTTGGTCCTTAGCTTTGTTGGAAATCTGTCTAAATAGGTCTAAATAACTCATCTCGGTCAAAGAAACAAGTTCTTATAAGCACAAAAGTCAAAATTTCATGTTATCTTATCTACCAACCCTTGTTGGAGTTTTTAAGATCAAGGATCTTGATCTTGTGTTCAAAAGTTGTTACTCTTGCTCAAACTAGTCTTATTACACATTAACATATCATATTCAGTTCTTAGAATCAAATCAAAAGTCACTTTGGTCAACTTTGTTGTTTTTCTCAAAAAGTCAAATTCTCAATGGGTCATTTTTGAATAAAATTGGGAATTTCCTCATGTGGGCTTATTAATAAGATTCAGCATTAATATCTTGGGGTAGTAAAGTCTAGTTGGTATAGAAAAATAGAAAAATATTAGTTCTCTGTTTCTCGCGCTTGTTTGGTGCTTATTTAAGCGCTTTTTGTGGACACCTTATTTGGCTGAAATCTCATTGTGCTTATTATTGAGTCCAAATTGATAAGCTTGTATTGAGCTTATTAGTGCTTCAAATTTTGTGTTCTCTGGTTCTTTGGAAAGCCAACCTGGTCCTCTTTGATTGTCAACTTTTGTTTTTCAATTTGGAGCTTGTTTGCTAGGGCTGCTATAAGCCTAGAGTTTGTCCCATTTTCATTTTCAGCACTAGAGGCATAAGTGCTTATCAGCTTTATTGTAGCTTGTCAGAGCTATTTCTGTCTCTTTTAGCTTCATTTTAGCTCATATAGCTTGTTGGTAGCTTATTTGAGTTTCTGTTTCATCTGTTGAGCTTGTTTGAGCTTATTCCACTTAATAAGCTCATTTAATATCTGTTGGGCTAATAAGCCATCAAAAAAATTTTTTGAAGTTTGTAAAATTTTTGTGTTCATCAAAGTTTCATAATATCATTAGTAAAGTAGTTTTCAAAAGAAAATCCGAAAAAAGTCAAATAAAAATCGATGATAGTGTTTATTTAAGGTTTTCTAGCTTTTGATTTTTCTTTTCATCTTTTTAATAAGCTAATCTTGTTTTTCCATTTTTCTTAGGTTTCTGTCATCATATAGGATTTTTAGAAAAATTTTCAGATTTTTCTCTATCTTTTTAGTATTTATTATAATTTAAATTAGTTAAAAATAGTAATTAATTAGTAATAAATAATAAAAAGTCTAAAAATATATTTTCTGTTTTAAAATTAGTTTTATCATATTTTAGATTTTTCAAAGTTAAAATTTTATTTTTCCAAGTTTATTTTCTATTTTCTAGTAATTAAGTGTATTTTAAATAGTTATTAATTAATATAAATTAGATAAAAAGTGTGAAAAATATATTTTTAGTTTTAAAATTAGTTTTATAGTATTTTAGATTTTTCAGAATCATAAGTTATTTTTCTAGCCTTATTTCCTATTTTCTTTTAATTTAGAGTATTTATTAAATAGTTAAAATAGTTTTTAATTAATAATAATTAATTAAATAGTGTTAAAAATAATTTTCTTTTTCTAATAATTTTCTTTTATTTTTAGGATTCTAAAAATGTCATTTTCATTTTTTTAGGTCTTTTATTTCTTAGCTTTCACTTTTTATTTTGTACGTATACGTAGTTTCTAAAACTTACGTTTACGTTTTTCTCATCTAATCGTTGTGCTTTCCAATTCTGTGCTCAATTCTTTTCCAATCAATCTGTAGTGTAATATTTCTAATCAAAATCTTTTCCGATCACTATCCTTAGTGATCATTCCATCTTCTGAGTTTGTTTAACACACCATTGAGTCTCCTTGGGACTAAACGACCCGGGAATTCACTATATTCTCCTGGACTTCATTGCATTTGTGGCAGTTTTAAGTCTGTTTAGACTTGACGGTTTAGCACGAATCAAATTTTGGCGCCGCTGCCGGGGAGGCTTTAGCGTGTGTTTAGCCATTGTCAGATCCATTGTTGCACATATCCATCATTTGTAAAAAGTTTTTGTAAAGTTATAAGAAAACCAAAAAGTTCATTAGCACTTTTCCTAAAGTGTTAAAACTCCAAAAAAATATAAAACAACAAAACAATCGGAACGTTTTCTATTTTGTATTCTCTTTTAAGGTGATTCTTAAAGAGATACGATTTGGTTAAGCAGGACGATAACAAAAATATTGTCCAAAAGTTTTTAAACCCATCTGCACAAATCTAACCTACGTCTTTTCAGTGGTACTTAATGAATACATAAAATCAACCACAAATCAAGGCGTTGCACTACCTAACTGGGGTGCGACCATTAATAAGTTCCGAACATGATTTAAAACTTGCCTTTGTGTCACTTGTGATTTGGTGTACCTTTTTCAAAGCAGCCATTTCATTTGTGATTATTGGTTAAGTTCACTTGTGTTTTGCCTCATTTGTTTTGAAAATTGGTTTTATACATAGTGCATGCTTTTCGTTCTTCAGTTCTACAAGTCCACTTTCAACTTGGAAACATTCGTAGAGCGTAGAGGGCGTTGACTCCCGGCCGTGACCGAGGCGTCTACCACCACCACCCCCGTCGAAATGGCGAAGACAAACCTATGACTGAGCTTCTCCAAGCACCCATCGAGGGTTACGGAGATGCCATTGTTGTTCACCATCGTGGCGACACTTCGAGCTCAAAACGGGTTGCTCAATCTAGTAACCCAAAGCCAATTCTATGGTTTTGAACGGGATGATCCTCATGCACACATTCGATGGTTTAACAAGATAGCATCTACCATCAAGTACAAGAATGTCCCATCCGAAGCTATCAAGCTTCTTCTGTTCCCATTTTCTCTAGAGGACAAGCCCGGGAATTGGCTTGAGAAACAACCTCGTTCTATAGAGACATGGGAAGATCTTGTCACCAAATTAGTTAGAGTTCTATCCTCCATCCCGAACCACAGTCTTAAGAATGAGATAATGAAATTTTCGGAGATTTGATGAATCGTTTGGGAGGCATGGATCGATTACAAAGGAGTTGCCAAAGTGTCGCATCACGGTTTTACAGAGTTAATGCAAATGGATACTTTCTACAATGGTCTCAATCAGGCCAATCAAGATTCTTTGAATGCCTCCGCGGGAGGAGGAAATTTCTGAGCAAGACCACCAAAGAGGCTTTGCCTTGCGGATCATTGAGAACAAATCTCAAGTCCGTCCTTCGAGCAAAGACATATCGGTCTAATCTTTGGACCTTCTTCTTCTTCTTCATCTCCAGTGAGTACATCTAGCACCGATGCTAAGATTGATAAACTCACAGACATTGTTCAGACTTTGGTTCTTGCTAACCAGAAGAAAGTCTCCTTCACTCACCACCACACATGAAGTAAAGAAAGTTGAGAGTTGTGTCACTTGTGGTGGTCCTCATGCTTACTACAATTGTACTGCCACCGATGGTAGCCCTTTTGAGGCCAATGCTTTAGCCGGTAGTTCACAGCAAGGAGGTAGTCAATACCGTCCTCAAAATGAACCACACTACGTACTAACACTAATCGAGGCACCACGGTTTTAACCAAAATCACAACATGCAAAACCGAATCGAACCAACCAAGAATGAACCAAGGTTATCTAAACCAAGGTAATTTCTATCTGGACCCAATCGGTTTCCAACATCAAGGAAACCCTCATCAAAACAATTTCAATCGAGGGAATCAATTTCATGGGAATATGAATCCTAATCAAGGGAATTTTGGCTATAATCAAAACATACGGCCTCAAATTGTCCCTCCAGCTCCTCCCGTCATTACTCCTCGGGGACCATCATCGATGAGTTCTGAAGCGGTTCATGAAATCCCAAGATGAAATGAACCGGTTGTTGGTCGATCCGATTGCGAAAAAAGTCTTTAAATGATGATCGACCCTCGGGCCGGTACTTTACCAGAGCAACACGATCGCTAACCCGAGTGGCGATGCCGCGTCACAACGGTGGTGTTTCATACACCACTGGACCTACTTGTTCTACTACTCTTCTTCTTCTTCTTCTCTTCCAAGGTAGTGGACGCTGAACCTCCGACACACAATGGACCTACGACTCCAATGCCCCCTCCTCCTGTGGCAATGAGTCAAGTTACCAAGGAAACAACGGACAAGGTGCATTATTCTAGCCCACGAAGTACGCGCACGTCCACCCCGGTAGTCCAACCCTCAAGTGTCCAGAAACCCAAGTCAAATCAGGAGTTGTTTTGAACCTCCTGTAGCTCTGTTGAGAATCGAAATCCAAATCTTCTATTCCGTACCCATCACGCTTGAATGAGCAAAGCTCATGAAAGCTAGTCATCAAATGGATAATTTTTTCCAAATTTTCCAAGAGTTACACTTTGACATAAGCTTTATGCGGGATGCTATCATCTTGATGCCCAAGTTTGTATCGACTCTCAAGCACATGTTAAGCAATAAGGAAAAGCTGTTTGAAATGGCTAAGACTCCTCTTATGAGAAGCTCTGCGTGATCATCTGAAGAAGCTTCGAAAAAGCTTGGAGATCCCGGAAAATTTCTCTTACCTTGTGTATTCCGGGAATGGTCGAATGCTTTGCCCTAGCATCTTGGTGCAAGCATTAATCTTATGCCATATTTAGTGTGGAAGAAACTTTCTCTTCCGGAACTCACTCCTACATGCATGACTCTCGAGCTTGCTGATCGATCCATATCCGATCCTCTTGGCATTCTTTGAGGACGTATTTGTGCAAGTAGGAAAGTTCCATTTTCCAGCTGACTTCGTGGTTGTTGATTTTGATGCCGATCATCGGGTTCCTCTCATTGTTGGTCGAGGATTCTTGAGAACGGGCCGTGCTCTCATAGATGTATTTGAGCAAGAAATCACATTACGTGTTGGTAACGAAGCTGTCACCTTCAACCTTGACCAAACTTGAGGTACTCATGAAATTATGATTCCGAAAGTCGGTTAACCGAATAGATATCATTGATGTTGCCCTTGAAGAGTACTCTCAAGAAGTTCTTGGTTATTCTCATAATTCGTGGAGTGGGGATTCCACCATATCTTCTCAACCTATCATAGCCAATTCTACTCCTTCTATCACTCCTTTTGAGGGAAATGACTCCATCTCGGAAGAGATTGAGGCATACTTGGCTAGTGATTCTCGCGCCTTGGGAAATTGATCACGCTCCAATTGATATCGAGGGGGACATACTTCTTATTGAGAAGTTGCTCAATGATGATCCATCATCAACCCCTCATCCTAGTGATTTAATTCCAGTTGAGATTAATCAAAATGAGATTAATCTGGAGGGAGATATTCTTCTAAAGAAGTTGTCAAATCTGGATACTTCTCCTCCTCCCCCTCCCATCAAACTTCATAACAAGGAAATCAAGTCAGTTGAGAAAACTGATGAAATTCCTGAGGTTGAGCTAAGGACTTACCTCTCTCATCTCGAGTATGCATTTCTTGAAGGTGATGATAAATTACCCGTCATTATTGCTCGAGATTTGAGTAAAGATGAAAAAGCTACTCTCATTAAAATCTTGAAGTCACACAAGCAAGCAATTGCTTGGAAACTCTCCGACATCAAAGGTATAAACCACGAGTTTTGTACTCATAAAATCTTGATGGAGGATGACTTTAAACCCGCAGTTCAACATCGAGAGGCAGTGAATCCAAAATCCATGATGTTATCAAACAGGAGGTTATCAAACTTCTTGATGCCGGATTGATTTACCCGATCTCGAGGCAGTCCTTGGGTCAGCCCAATTCATTGTGTTCGAAAAGGGTGGCATTACGCGCATTGTTGTCACAAATGAAGATAACGAGTTAATTCCAATTCGATTGGTTACGGGATGGCGTGTTTGCATTGACTATCGTAAGTTGAATGACGCCCCCCGTAAAGACCATTTTCCTCTACCCTTCATGGACCAAATGCTTGAGAGATTAGAGGGCGAATACTATTGTTTCCTTGATGGTTTCTCGGGTTACTTCGATCCCCATTGATCCTAATGATCAAGAGAAAACCACATTCACCTGCCCATACGGAACTTTTGCCTACAAACGTATGCCTTTTGGCTTATGTAATGCTCCCGCGTCCAAAGATGTATGATGGCCATTTTCCACGACATGATCGGGGAAAAAATGGAAGTGTTTATGGATGACTTTTCGGTCATTGGGGATTCTTTTCAATCATGTCTCTCCCATTTAGATAAAATGCTTCAAAGGTGTGAAGACACAATCTTTGTCTAAGCTGGAGAAAAGTCACTTTATGGTCAAAGAAGGCATAGTCCTTGGCCATAAGATTTCTAAGAACGGGATTGAGGTAGATAGAGCAAAAGTCGATGTTATTGCTAAAAGCGCCTCATCCTGCTACCGTCAAAGGTATTAGGAGCTTTTTAGGTCATGCCGGTTTCTATCGCAGATTCATTCAAGATTTTTCCAAAATCGCCCGGCCTATGACCCATCTTCTTGAAAAGGATGCTCCTTTTATCTTCTCTCCCGAGTGCATCATAGCTTTTGAAACATTGAAGACAAAGCTCACTGAAGCACCTATTCTCGTTGCTCGGTGGGACTTGCCTTTTAAGCTCATGTGCGATGCAAGTGATTTTGCTATCGGTGCAGTCCTAGGGCAACGAAGAAATAAACATTTTCGCCTATTCACTACTGAGAAAAACTATGACCGAGGCTCAAACTCATTACACCACCACAGAGAAAGAGCTATTAGCCGTGGTGTATGCATTTGAGAAGTTCGGCCGGTATAATCTTGACCAAATCGCGTAGTGTATACAGATCACTCGACTCTTAAATATCTCTTTGCAAAACAAGATGCAAAGCCAAGATTGCTTCGTTGGATTCTCCTCCTCCAGGAATTTGATATCATTATCGCGATAAAAAGGAGTGAGAATCTAGGCTGTGATCATCTGTCAGATTAGAAAACCCTCACCAAGATGTCTTCGAGAAAAAGGATATAAATGAAACATTTCCTCTCGAGACACTCAATGCGGTTTCTTTTCGTGGAAATTCTACCACCCCATGGTTTCCTGACTTTGCAAATTACCATGCGGGTAACTTCATTGTGAAAGGGATGTCGACCCAGTAGAAGAACAAATTCTTCAAAGATGTTAAACATTATTTACGGGGCGACCCTTTCCTATTCAAAATCTGTGCGGATCAAGTCATCCGAGCGGTGTGTTTATGGACAAGCTCTTGACATTCTCAAAGCTTGCCATCTTTGGACCCACGGGGCCATCATAGTCCAAACTACACCGCGAAAAAGGTGTTTGATTCCGGGTTCTATTGGCCCACAATCTATAAGGATGCCCACGATTATGTCAAAACATGGGACGCTTGTCAGCGTCATGGTAATATATCTCAAAGGAATGAAATGCCACAAAATGCCATTCAAGTTCGTGAGATATTTGACATATGGGGTATTGATTTTATGGGGCCATTTCCATCTTCGTGGTAACAAGTACATACTGTGGTCATTGACTATCTGTCAAAATGGGTTGAAGCAAAAGCTTTACCCACCAATGATGCCTGAGTAGTTGTGAAGTTTTGAAATCTCGTTTGCGGGTTTGGAACTCAGAGCGATAATCAGTGATCGTGGTACACATTTCTGTAATGACCAATTTGAAAGAGTCATGCAAAAATATGGTGTTACCCATCGTCTCTCCATCGCATACCACCCCAAACTAGTGCGGTGGAAGTTTCAAACCGGGGTATTAAAGGATTCTTGAAAGGACAGTGGGTGAAAATCGTGCATCCCGGTCGGATAAATTGGATGGCCACTCGGGCTTTTCGTGCGACTTACAAAACGCCTATGGGTGTACTCCATACAAGCTAGTGTATGCGAGGAAGGCATGTCATCTTCCGATCGAGTTAGAGCACAAGGCATCTTGGGCCTTAAAGCATGCAAACTTCGATATCTGAGACAGCGGTGATCACGAAAAGTTCAAATGCATGAACTAAATGAACTTCGTGATCAAGCTTATGAGAACTCTTTGATCTACAAGCAAAAGACAAAGAAGATTCATGACTCCAAGATCAAGAACCGCGTTTTCAACGTTGGTGATCGAGTCCTTCTTTTCAATTCAAGATTGAAGATTTTCTCGGGAAAGCTTAAGTCCGGTACGGTCCGGTCCATTCACTATTACTAAGGTTTATCCTTATGGTACCGTTGAGTTATCTCAACCCGATGGTCCTAATTTTAAAGTGAATGGTCATCGAGTTAAGCATTACTTTGGAGAGGACATTCCCCGTGGTTGTCCCATCTACAAACATTCCCCATGAACCAATGAATTCGGGGTCGAGTCAAGCTAGTGACTCGGTAATCAAAAACATTAGCACGCACCATATGGGTTTTCACCCATATTTCTGTCTTCTTTCTCTGTTCTACCACCCTAGTGGGGGGGTTGCCCACATGTTGTGTATATAAATCATCAAAAAAAAAATCTTCTTTCCAAATAATGGCGTAGTATTTCCCTTTTACATTCTTTGTTTTGGCATAACCGCCGGTACTTTGAATATTGAGGGCAATATTCATTTCTAAGTGTGGGAATTCTCGCGAATGTTATCATATATTATCCACCCAATTCCCCCGTTTTTGGCCAAAAATTTTTTTTGGAGTAAGTGTTCTACACTTACTCATCTTGGTTATCGTCGCTTGTCGTAGAGACAAAAGGATTGGCTAATCCAAGAGCAAGCGGCTCTTGGTAAAGATTTCTCAAATCCGTTTATATGGCTTGCAATTTGCCCAAAATTGTATGGTTCCTCAACTCCCCATCATCCTCAAAAGATAATGAGTTGGCTAGCCCGCAAGGTTATGGCTTGTGGTAAAGGAAGTGGAAAATCCATAATTGGTATTCAGCTCACCAAAGATAATCCTGATAATTTATCTAAGAGTTGGCTAGTCGAAGAAAGTGCGGCTACGGTAAAGACACATCAAAACCGTTATATGGTTTATGATTTGCCAATAAATCATTTGGTTATCGTTGTACCAAGATTCTTACTTGAATCAAAACAATTGGCTACTCCAGAAATGATGGCTTTTGGTAAAGAGATAAAATCCATCAAGTTTTCTCAAATCATTGCTAGGGACTAGCAATATCTCAGGTCATGGGGGATTGATGAGTGTCTAAATACTCATCATTTTGTGTAATCTAAACTGCAAAATCATCGAGAAAACACTCAAAACACATCAAAATGATAAAAATATCACAAATTAGTGTTTTATGTGTTTTAAATGCAAAAATATCAAATTAGGATGAAAAATGTATCAAGTTTGCAAAATTGGCAGTTTTAGTCCCTCAGGTTTTAAAAGTTGTCAAATCTAGTCCATGGAATTCAAAAATGTGGAAATTTATCATTCAAGGTCCCTGAAGTATTCTAAGTTGTTTAAAATGATCCTTGAATGATTCTTTGGTCAATTGGCAAGAAAGGTCCTCAAACTTTGGAAATTTACAAAATTAATCCTTGGACCTTTAAAAATGGATTTTATGCAAAAAGGGCCTTTGTATTATCAATGTATGGCAAATTTAGTCCTTGTGAGAAGTTTGGAAACATGGCACTTTCAGTCCTTGAAGTTTGGCAAATTTGCACTTTTGGTCCTTGTTTATTAAACTTATACCAGCGGACACTTATAATATCCAAAGCCCAATCCCAAGCCCAAAATCCAATCCAAACCCAACTGCTAGCCCAAACCCAATCCAGTTGACCCCTTTGCCCTTGACCTCGGTCAGTCCAAATCCTTTTACCCCGGCCACAACCTTTTTGAACCCCGTGTTATTATACTTCGTCAAGAAGTCAAACCCAAGAGGCAAACTCAAAAACGGATGCAATCTGTAGCTCCTCTCCTCCATGCAGATCTCCAAAAACCAGTGGTTTCACCACATTTTCAACCCTCCCATTCCATGTTCCCCTCCTCCTCTACACTCCAAAAACTCTTAATTGCTCAAACCAAACCCAATTAAAGCAAAACACCTAAATGGAAAATTGGCCAAAAAGCTAGGTGGGCGACTGTTGATTAGTTTGAGTGATCCAAGGGCTCAAGTTTGGTGGGAATGATTCAGAAGACATGTGGGAATGTGGAAAAGTCTATAAAGGAGAGAGATATGCATTGTAAAAGAGATATCTAGTGTAATTTTTATTTTTCATGTCGTTTTTAGTGTTTTTCAAGTAAAAGTGTAATTTAAATCCTTCAAGCACTCTGTTTAAGTCTTTTAATGTATTGTAAAGCTTTTCCAATTAGTAATTTCAAGTTTTAATCATTTCTCAAGTCTATGCAATTTATCTTGTTTATGCAAAATTTCATTAATGATCAAATGTTGTTAAGCAAGTGTTAGTATGGACTCTTAAGCTCATGTAAGCTCCCATATAGCTTTTATAAGCTATTAGAAACAATAAAATTCAATTTAGCTTCAAAAGGTCAAAAATCTCAAAAATACCAATTAAATAGGTGTAAAATCAAAAATCATGGTGAAAGGCACAAGAATGCTGGAGCAAGGTTGATATTGGATGGCCTTGGTATAGTGCTTCTTGGGAAGCTATAGGAATTGGTTTCAGGTCCTAGTTCTCAGTTTTAAGCATTGGAAGCATTTGTAAGCTTTTTGATAAATTTGGCATTTTACTATTATAGTGGTTTATTAGCAAATATTTCTGTTTCTTTGTGTTTATTAGTCATAATTAAGTTAATCTAAGCTTTTAAATTAGTAGCTTGTTCTTGCAAATTTGTAGTTTATAAAATTGTCCTTTTGACAGTTAAAAGTGCATTTTGATCAAGTCTTAGTTTAATGGTGTTTTTATTGTTGATTTAGGCTTCATTAGTTATAATAATTGATATTACAAGGTCTGTAATCAAGTTTATGGTTTAAAATTGTGATTTGGTTTGGAAAACATCACAACAGTCAACATAAAGGTGTGTTTGGTTCTTTGAGTTTGCAAGTTCTTTGGTCCTTAGCTTTGTTGGAAATCTGTCTAAATAGGTCTAAATAACTCATCTCAGTCAAGAAACAAGTTCTTATAAGCACAAAAGTCAAAATTTCATGTTATCTTATACGTGCGACGTTGGAGTTTTTAAGATCAAGGATCTTGATCTTGTGTTCAAAAGTTGTTACTCTTGCTCAAACTAGTCTTATTACACATTAACATATCATATTCAGTTCTTAGAATCAAATCAAAAGTCACTTTGGTCAACTTTGTTGTTTTTCTCAAAAAGTCAAATTCTCAATGGGTCGTTTTTGAATAAAATTGGGAATTTCACTGTGGGCTTATTAATAAGATTCAGCTTATAATATCTTGGGGTAGTAAAGTCTAGTTGGTATAGAAAAATAGAAAAATATTAGTTCTCTGTTTATCAGCTTGTTTGGTGCTTATTTAACTGCTTTTTGTGGACACCTTGACTGCAAATCTGTTCTGTGCACAGTTATTGAGTCCAAATTGATAAGCTTGTATTGAGCTTATTAGTGCTTCAAATTTTGTGTTCTCTGGTTCTTTGGAAAGCCAACCTGGTCCTCTTTGATTGTCAACTTTTGTTTTTCAATTTGGAGCTTGTTTGCTAGGGCTGCTATAAGCCTAGAGTTTGTCCCATTTTCTGTTTTTCAAGCACTAGAGGCATAAGTGCTTATCAGCTTATTGTAGCTTGTCAGCTTGAGTTTCTGTCTCTTTTAGCTTCATTTTAGCTCATATAGCTTGTTGGTAGCTTATTTGAGTTTCTGTTTCATCTGTTGAGCTTGTTTGAGCTTATTCCACTTAATAAGCTCATTTTCATATCTGTTGGGCTAATAAGCCATCAAAACAGTTTTTTTTGAAGTTTGTAAAATTTTTGTGTTCATTAAAGTTTCATAATATCATTAGTAAAGTAGTTTTCAAAAAGAAAATCCAGAAAAAAGTCAAATAAAAATCAGTGATAGTGTTTATTTAAGGTTTTCTAGCTTTTTGATTTTTCTTTTCATCTTTTTAATAAGCTAATCTTGTTTTTCCATTTTTCTTAGGTTTCTGTCATCATATAGGATTTTTAGAAAAAGTTTCAGATTTTTCTCTATCTTTTTAGTATTTATTATAATTTAAATTAGTTAAAAATAGTAATTAATTAGTAATAAATAATTAAAAAGTCTAAAAAATATATTTTCTGTTTTAAAATTAGTTTTATCATATTTTAGATTTTTCAAAGTTAAAATTTTATTTTTCCAAGTTTATTTTCTATTTTCTAGTAATTAAGTGTATTTTAAATAGTTATTAATTAATATAAATTAGATAAAAAGTGTGAAAAATATATTTTTAGTTTTAAAATTAGTTTTATAGTATTTTCGATTTTTCAGAATCATAAGTTATTTTTCTAGCCTTATTTCCTATTTTCTTTTAATTTAGAGTATTTATTAAATAGTTAAAATAGTTTTTAATTAATAATAATTAATTAAATAGTGTTAAAAATAATTTTCTTTTTCTAATAATTTTCTTTTATCTTTAGGATTCCAAAAATGTCATTTTCATTTTTTTAGGTCTTTTATTTCTTAGCTTTCACTTTTTATTTTGTGCGTATACGTAGTTTCTAAAACTTACGTTTACGTTTTTCTCATCTAATCGTTGTGCTTTCCAATTCTGTGCTCAATTCTTTTCCAATTAATCTGTAGTGTAATATTTCTAATCAAAATCTTTTCCGATCACTATCCTTAGTGATCATTCCATCTTCTGAGTTTGTTTAACACACCATTGAGTCTCCTTGGGACTAAACGACCCGGGAATTCACTATATTCTCCTGGACTTCATTGCATTTGTGTCTGAGCAGTTTTAAGTCTGTTTAGACTTGATGGTTTAGCACGAATCAGGGAGCTTTTTATGAAATATCAAAAAAAATCAGGTATAAAATGCTTTGATCATATATCACAAGTACCTGGATTGATTATTGAAATGGGTTTCAATTGGTTTCAATGGCAGAAGAACAATACCAAAAAGACTGACCAAATTTATTTTTATGCATGGAGATATAAGGATGGTTAGGTTAGGTATTCATTCCCACGATCCCGCCAGAGCCGGAGGGATCTACCCAGGGACAATCCACTAGATAATGTCGAAGTCCTTAGGCATGATGAAAAAAGGAGAAAAGTGAGAAATGGGAAGAGTGCGGACTAAGATAGAGCTAGAACTGGAATAAACCCTAAAAGGTTCTAGTTATGAAGTCTCGGTAAGCACTTAAGGGGGTGAAGAATGAAAAAGAATTGAATGTGAAAAGGGTGAAAAGAAATAGCCCTCCAATAATTCAACCTTAGAAATAAATCGGGTTCAATACATATGCTACTGGTGGTTACTAAGGTAACACCGGTATTGAAGACAAGACGTCATGGACCCAGTGACGCACTGCACTACAACTTCCCAAACTACTCAAGTTCCTCTTAAAAGGACTTGTTACATTCTCACAGGGAACCTACATTATCTATCTACTTTCTCTCAGAGATTGTTGATATTGAAGAAGGAGACCCTCTCCCTAGTCTCCGACATAGGTACCAAATGTGCACTATTGAGTCTAGAGCCATGAGATCATCAATAAATCTCTCTAGGACACAATCAATGAAGACTCACTTTTTCTCAAAATGTGGAAAGTGAGATTTTATCTTAAGAGTCCTACGCATTATCCTTGTGGTATTGCCAGAACATCTAAGTGATGTGTAATATATTCACGATGAAGATGGAAATCCTTCTAGAGGCAATATCAAACAAGCTCTTGGTAGGTAACATGTGAGATCTATCCAATAGATCAAACTTGTGACAACTGGATAAAAACGGTGAGGAGATTCAATATTGAATCAACCTTGGTCCAGGAAATGGATTGACGGATAACTTTGAAAAACCGGTCGTTGTGCTTAAAACTCCTTTCTCTAGCGATATTCGACTGTGTATTAATATTTCAAAATAAAAGGTGTTTATGATTGATAATTGATTTTTCCTAAAACCTTCGCTGTATTGCAAAACACTTTATATTAAGCAGTACACGATTGTTTTTCAAATCACTTTTCATCAATCAGTAATTCTCAATTATTTGGTTCACACCGCTCCGTGTTGTCTTCTTTGAGACGTTCGGTTTGAGAACAGAATTGAGCTGTGAAACCACAAGAGGAGATTCTTAGTAATTCTACACGATGCAGGCGATACTTATACTTGATCAACGGGAACCATGGGCCGTGTACCTCAATTCAACGAAAGTGATCAAAGACACTTTCGTGCTCTTTATTGCTAACTGTTGTATGCGAATACACCGACGTTTGCAGCTGATCAGAATTGAGAAGTCAATCCATAGCCGCATGCTCACACAACACATTCACTTCTAAAGAAATCATGATAAGTGCATCAACGACTCTGATATTTTCACTCCATGCTTCTGCTACGCTGCTACAAATGTCATGAATCAACTAAAGCTTCCGCTACTCTGATGAGAAGAAATCATGATCCAGAATGTGAAATGTCGGTCCAATATCACAACATCACGTAATGTCATCACTACAAAGGAAGAGTCAGAGATTTATGGAAGCTGTTGATCTCAAAGCTAGCTCAAAACTCATCATCATGTGGATCAGTTAAAGACCTCCACTTGGATTAACCAAACATGCAAAACATGAAGAATCAAAGACTACAGCTCAGAGCAAAGAACTTAATCAAGAATCCAAGAACAATCATAATGTAATATCTGTTTGTATTCAATGTAATTTGAGGTGACCTCCCTTAGGGGAGATTGTTAGGATTTAGAAAATCCAGTTTTTAAAGTGCCGGTCACCTAAAGTATATGTAATTGTTAGAAAGCTCATAGTTAAGTAGTTATTTAATGTTAGATAGTATTTAGTTAAGTAACACCATGGAGGACGGACGGGTCTTTACCTCTTTGTATGCCACGATCCACAGCAGGAGGAGGCGTATTTTGTAAGATACTATAAATACCCTCTACCTCCCAAGGTAGAGGGTTGGAACTCATAATAAGATTTTTTTTCTCTCTCTAAGTTCCCTAAACCTCTAAACTTTCTCTCTCTAAAACCCTTAAGTCATACGCCTATATACATCATGGTTTGATGTGTTTATGAAATCCAATATGTTACAATCGCGCTTCTGATAAAAATGAGAAGGGAGGTAATGAAGTTCATTTGAATCTCTGTTGGAAACTGATGCATTTTTCCTTAGATCTTGAGGAGATACATATCCTCAATGTCGTTGAGCGTCAAGTTTGGGAAATCAGCTTCCGAGAATTTGTACTCCTTCTCATCTTGTCCCTTCAACACAATTCGCTTTAAGAATGAGTAGTCCCACTTTGTAGCAGTGGTAATTGACATGATCGCGACAATCTTCTGATGATGCTTGACTTCCCCTTGAGTTTTGTTCAACCTGCTGCTAGTATGTGTGAAAACACATACCTTTTCTTTATCAAAATCAGACCAAAAAGACCAACAACTAACCTCTAAAGCCAAATATGTTTGTGTTTTTGTGTTTATGCATGTGCAGGTACCAGATATGTGAAAATGGACCAAGAAAAGACAAAACAACGAAAAACGAGCACAAGATTTGTAAAGAGTGTAAAAAGCTTAGGCCGGGGAGGAATTTACCCAAATGGGTCATAAATATGCTCAAGTTGTAAAAATAGCCCTTGGAAGTACTTTTCAAAAATGGCAAAGTTGGTCCTTGAACTTTACACATTGGCATGATTGGTCCTTTTAATTAAAACCTAAACTACATACAAAGCCTAACCAAATCCTTATCCAAAATTTATTATCCTATATCTGATTATAAAGTCTACCCAATCCAATCCAAAACCCACCTTATAACCCCATAGCCCAATTTAAATAAAACAAGTCCAAGCCAAACCACCCCAACCTCTCACCCTTTAACCCGGTTAATAAACCGCCCCACAAGACAAGATAGTTAAACAGAATAAAAAATACTTTTTACTCCTTCCTCCTTAATTTACCCGCCATTCTTACCCTACACCAATTTCACCTCAATCCAACCTCGTACTAGAATCTGAGCATGTTTCTAGAAAGATCTGACACCCTAGCAAGCTATGCCACATCAAGAATGACACGCTGGCTGTTTGGAGGTTTTTGATTGGTCATGACACCTCATTCGTATGATCCACAGGTTATGATTGAAGGATATGATGATGGGATTGATCAATGGCTATGATGAGAAGCTCTAAAGCCTTCCAAACCCTAGTTCAAGCCTATAAATACCTCCTCACGTCACCAAGTTGAAGTTTTTAGATTTTTAGTGTTAAATTAGGGTTGTTTTGTAGCTTATTGTTTAAGTTTTATTTACTAGTCTTTTAATTTAGTTGGAAGTTACTTTTAAGCATTGTAATCACCTTTTTTTATCAATAAAATTTAAAGTTTGTTTCAAATCAATTATTTATTTAAATTTCTGTTTGGAAAGATGTTTGTTAATTATTAAAATAAGCATTAATAAGATGTTATAAGCTCTCAATATTCTAAATTCACGCTTATATAAGCTTTAATAGCTTTATGTAAGCTTTGTTTTTCATTTAGTTCAAATTTTCAAAAAGTCAATAAAAGTCAAAATCAGCTAAAAAATAAGTTGTGATAAGCTTTTATAAGCTCAAATCAGCTCCATAAGCTCATTCAAGCTCTACATAGTTTGGGTAAATTGTGTTTTTGAATTTTAAGCCTTTTCTTCAAAAATCAATCAAAAATACCAAAAAAATAAAAAATAAAAAATAAAAATAATAATAAGCAGTTGGATGATAAGCCAGAGAGGGAAGGGCTTATATGCTGTCACTAACTAGTCTTTGACAAGCTAGAGCTTGTAGATCAAGTATTGAACCCTGTTTTGAGCAAGGGATTTAGTAAGTTCCATTTAATTTCCAAGTTATAGTTCAAACTGCTTATTTCTGCTTATTCTAGTGCTGATTCTTTTTGCTACTATCTTATTTGATTTGATATTACTATTTGTTGCTCATTGTGTTGCTTTAATCTCTCTTGTTTTGTTTATCACTTAAAACTCAATAAAAAACTAAAAACAATCACATCTAGCTTAGCTAATTACTAGCTTATTTAGTTGTTCAAACTGGTTTCTTATAAGTCATATTAACATAAAAAATCATATTTCGTCTTAATTAGTCACATTTTATGGTTAAATCAGTGGAAAAATACAAAAGCAGTTTTAAAAGGGGTGTTAGGATCTATGTTTTAACTTGAGTCAAAATCAGTTTTACAACTATTTGGTCATTACGTCATTTTGATTTGGTTTTGAATCAGTTGATATCATAGATTGGAGTAATATTTTACAAGTTTTAAGTAAGTTTTAAGGTTTTTAAACAATTTCTTAAGTTTTGGTAGGTTTAGACAGTCTAAATTAGTTTTTTGAGTCATTTGCTTATTGAGTTAGTTTTAGGTGTTCATTTGGTGTCAAATTAGCCCATAAGTTTTATTTAGTCTTTAGGTGTACAAGTCTTTGAGTCAAATTGCATTTTTACAAGTTTTTAATAAAAGTCACAAAGAAAAAAAATAGTAGACTTTCTACTTTATGCAGCAACTTTTCAGCTTATTTATAAGTTCTAAAAGTTCAAAAAGTGGTTTTATTGGTTGTTTAGAAGCTAAAAATCATCTGTTTTAAGCTTATTTGGTTTGGCTTGGTTAAAAACTGAGTTGTTCAACCCAGTGTTTTCTAAATCTTGTTTATAAGCTCATATGTGCTCAATTGGATTGGAAATTTGGAATACTAGTTCATTGCCAGCTTGTAAACTTAATCTTTGAATATCAGCTTAGAGGTTTTTCCCTAGTAGCTTATGCACTAGCTGGAACTTGGCCACTTAAGGCTGTTTGGGATTTAACTTGGGCCTTAGTACTATTTTGCTTTTTAGCTTATTAGGCCTAGGTTTATGCTTTTAAATAGTTTTGATTAGCTTATTAGGATTGCTTTTAGTGCTTAGAAGCTTATTCGGTCTTTAGGACAGTTTATTGAAGACTCTTGGTTCATGGCAGTTAGGTAGTGTTTGTTTTAGCTTAATATTTGAACTTTCAGCTTTAAATCTGCTTTTTCTAGCTTATTCTTGAAAGTTAAAAATTATTTTCTTAATTAAAACTGCATATCTTAGCTTACTTTTCAGTTTTGCATAAGAAAATTTTTAAAAAAATAAAATAAAATGGGATTTCCAGGGTAAGCCAGGCTAGATCCCTAGACCTCTCTTTACACAGCACACACTACACACAACCAACACCATTGTGCCCTTGGGTCTTTTCTCATCAAACCTTGCAGCCTTAATTCTTTTAAATACGTTTTTTTCCTTTAAGCTTATTTAAACTGCTTTTTCTTCCATTTAATTTTCTTACCTTTCTTATAGTGTGCAAATTCTATTAAAAATTCATATTTTTCTAGATTGCTTTAATATTTTTAATCATTTAATTAGTATAATTTAGTTTTTAATTCATAACAAATTAAATAAAAGTAAAAAAAAATACAAATCTTTTTACTAATTTTTTTTTTCATTTAGGACTTAGGAAAATTATTTTTACATTTCTAGGTTTAATATTTAAGAATTTTGATAATTAGGTGCGTTTTTAGATCCCGTAACGTGCGTTTTTAGGTTTAAAACTTTTTAGGCTATTTGCTCTTTGCTTATTTGTTTTAAATACTTATTTAAGTTGTTTCTAGTTTATAATTGCTAAATTTAGATCTAAAATCAAATATCTTGTGATAATTCAAATCACCCCATCATAAATCGTATTTGACATTCTACTTCACGCCTCGTTGGGAAACAAACCCGGGGATATCTAATATTCACGGGATATACGTAGTTTGACTCCTTTGGCTATTTCTTGCTCAAAGTTGACTATCTATTTATATTATACATATCAATTTTTGGCGCCGCTGCCGGAGAGGTGTGTTAACGAATTTCGTTTTACGTTTGAAGATTAGTGTTTTTAAAGAACCTTCCTCATGAAGTTACTCGCTTATTTTGTGAATATTTTCTTATACAAATTCAAAAAAAATTAAAAAATCACAAACATTCTTCCTAGAGTGTTTAAAATACTAAAAAAAATAAAAAAAATCAACAAAATAAATCGTGAAACCAATTGTTACGTTAGCTCACTTTTAGATTACGAACTATAAGAGGGGTATAAGGAAGGGCGTTCCAACGAACCACGCCTGGAAAAAGGTTAATGAAAGTTCCGTGCTTTCCCCCTTTCCCACTCATTTGTGCGTAATTCTAGAGAGCTACTGAGCATCGGTTGGCTAATCGATTTAAAAAATATTGTTTTTCAAAGTTTTTCTAAATATAAAAAACTCAAAAATATTTTCTTTTCAAAATTTATTTTCCTTTTCTATTTCTTTTCTTTTTAGTGCATGCGCACTCGCTCTCAATCGAGACATAATCGCTATAGAAGAATAGACGTACCCAACTTGAGTTATTATTGAAGAACTCGTTCAAATCATGGCGGATACTCGAACGATGTCCGAGTTACTCCAAGCACCCACCGAGGGTTATGGAGACGCCATTGTTGTACCACCAATTGATTTCGATAATTTTGAGCTTAAAACGCATTTAATTCAATTAGTTTCATCGAATCAATTTCACGGTTTTGGAAGGGATGACCCCGACGCACACATTTGATGGTTCAACAAGTTGACCTCAACTATTAAATTTTGGTGGGTCCCTCATGACACAATTAAATTGATGTTATTTCCGTTTTCACTTGAGGGGGCATCCCGGATATGGCTTGAGAAAGAACCCCCTCATTCCATCACAAATGAGACGAATTAGTTTCAAAATTTGTTAACCAATTCTTTCCTCCGTCAAGAACTACAATCCCATAAATGATATAACTAATTTCCAACAAAGATTTGACGAAAGATTCGGTTAGGCTTGGGAGAGATTTAAAGATCTCCTACAAAAATGCCCACACCACGGTTTCTCGGAGTTACATCAGATTGAAACGTTCTACAATGCCTTAACTCAATACGACCAAGATTTGCTCAATGCGGCCGTCGGTGGCAATATCTTGAGTCGTACACCAAGAAATATATTGACGATCACCGAAAACAAATCGAATGTTCCGACGTCAAGAAACAAACTGGTTGTTTCTAAAGTCAATGCTAATAATCCTTCTATGACACAAAAAACCGAGAGAGTTGAGCTTACCGATGCTATTCAATGCATGATGCGAGAATTCAAGAATCAAAATAAAAAACCCGAGCTCGTCAAAGCAATTACTGAGACTTGTAGTATTTTTGGTGGTCCCAATCCGTACTATAATTGTTAAGCCACCGATGGCAACGTCGGAATGCTACTGTAGCAGCCGCCAATTATAATCAAAATCAAGGATTTCTAGCTAACCAAATGGGGCCACCCGGTTTTGCATCCGTTCAAAATAATAACCAAAACCGTTTTCATTCGAATGAAAACCATCCTTTTAATGATAATCAAAGGTACAATCAAAAATGTGATGCGAATTTCAATTATCAAGCACCACCACGGCAAAATTTTCAAGTTCAACCTCCTCAACAAGTTTTTCAACAACCTCCTCAACAAGTTTTACCAAATCAAGATTTTACGAGCTACATGAAGAATAACGATGTTAACATTAGAGCAATGCGAAATTAAATTAATAACATGAGGTTGAGCTTAAAAAGGAAATCAATACGAATTTGAACAAGTAAACGAATGAATAGAAAAATATGATGAATAATTTTATTCAAATGAGCCAACCCTCATGTTCTTACCAAACCCAATATACACCAAATCAACCTACTACTTCTTCTTCTTCTCTCCTTAGTAACACAATTGTTAACCCGCTGGGTGATATGAAAGCTATCACCACCCGTAGCGGTGTTTCGTATGATGGACCCACGGTTCCTACTAGCTCTTCTTCTCCTAAAATGATAGACCATGAGACCAGGGTGACAAAGGACCCGGTGCTTCCTACTAATAAGGGGAGTACCGAGAATGTCCAACCCGCGGTTGTCCACACTTCTGAGCCAAAAGATAAGCCTAACCCGAAAACAACAATTCCTTATCCTTCGCGAATGAATGACCAAAAGCTCCGTGAGAGGGCTAATCATCAGATGGAAAAGTTCTTTCAGATTTTTCAAGATTTTCATTTTGAGATTAGTTTCGCAGATGCTCTTCTTTTTATGCCAAAATTTGTTTCAACGATTAAGAGCTTATTGACAAACAAGAAAAAACTTTCTGAATTGGAAAAAAATGTCTTTAAATGAGCATTGCTCGGCGGTCATCCTCAAGAATTTAACCAAAAAATTAGGAGACCCCAGAAAATTTCTTATCTAGTGTAATTTTCAAGGAATAGCTCAATGCTCCGCCTTGACCGATCTTGGCGCGAGTATCAACTTAATGTCGTATTCTATGTGGAAAAAGCTTTCATTACCTGAACTTACCCCTATGTGTATGACCCTCGAGCTTGCTAACCGTTCTACTTCTTTTCCAATCGGTATAGCTGAGGATATCTTCGTCAAAGTGGGGAAGCTCCATTTCCCCACCGATTTCGTTATAGTAGATTTCGATGTCAATCCTCGAGTACCCCTCATTCTTGGAAGGTGTTTCTTGAGAACGGGCCACGCGTTGATTGATGTTTACAAAGGAATGATTACTTTATGAGTTAATTAAGAAGCCATCACGTTCAATATTAATCAAACATTGAGATACTCCTCCAACTATGATGATACTTCCATCAATCAAATCGATGTTATTGATGTTGCTGCGGAGGAGTATGCTCAAGAGATTCTTGGTTTTTTAAACAATTCTAAGAGTGGCAATCCCACTCCTTCTTTTGAAATTATGGAACCGTCTTCTGAACCAATCAATTCCAACTCTTCCCCTTCCCTCACTCTGTTTGAGGGGAGTGATTTCGTCTTGGAAGAGATCAAGGCTTGATAATTCTGATTGTGATCCAGAGGGAGATATTCTTTTGATTTAAAAAATGCTTAATGTAGACCCGTCACCATCACTCCCACCGGCAGAACTTAATATTGAAGAGATTAAAGAAATCGAGTCATCTACTAATCCTCCGGAGCCCGAGCTCAAGGATTTACCTCATCATCTTGGATATGCTTTCTTGGAAAAACCCAATAAATTTCCCTTTATCATTGTAAAAATCTTAAAGATGAGGAGAAGACCCAACTTCTAGCCGTTCTTAACAAACACAAAAGTGCCATCGCTTGGCAAATCTCCGATGTTAAGGGCATAGACCCTCATTTTTGTACACACAAGATTTTGATGGAAGAAGGTTTAAGCCCGTAATTCAACAAAAAATAAAGGTTAAACCAAAAATCCATAAAGTTATCAAGAAGGAAGTTCTCAAACTCCTTGATGCCGGAGTGATTTATCCAATCTCCGATAGCTCATGGGTTAGCCCAATACATTGTGTTCCAAAAAAGGTGGAATGACCGTCATTGCTAACGAAGAAAATGATTTAATACCCACACGCCTCGTCACTGGATGGAGGGTGTTCATTGATTATTAAAAGTTAAATGATGCAACTATAAAAGACCATTTCGAGCTCCCATTTATGGATTAAATGCTTGAGCGATTAGCGGGAAATGAGTACTATTTTTTTCTTGATGAATTTTTCGGCTACTTTCAAATTCCTATCGATCCACAAGACTAAGAGAGAATAATGTTTACTTGCCCTTATGGAATGTTTTCCTACCGACCTATGCCATTTGGCTTATGCAATGCTCCCGACACGTTCTAAAGGTTCATGATGTCTATTTATCACGACATGATAGAGAAAACGATAGAGGTGTTTATGGATGATTTTTCAATATACAGAGACTCTTTTTCATCTTGCCTCTCCCATTTAGACCACATGCTTAAGCGGTGCGATGACACCAACTTGGTCTTAAATTGGGAGAAGTACCACTTTATGGTCAAAGAGGGCATTGCCCTTGGACACAAAATTTCAAAATCCGGGGATTGAGGTTGATAGAGCTAAAGTCTATGTAATCGCAAAGCTACCTCATCCCACGACCATCAAAGGCATCCGTAGCTTCCTTGGTCATGCCGGCTTCTACCGTTTCATTCAAGGTTTTTATAAGATAGCCCGACCAATGACCCACTTACTTGAAAAAGATACGCCGTTCTTCTTTTCCAATGAATGTATTGAAGTTTTTAATATCCTAAAAAAGAAGTTAACTGAAGCACCAATTTTAGTTACCCCCGATTGGGACTTGCCCTTTGAGCTCATGTGCGATGCTAGCGATTATGCCATCGGGGCAGTCTCAGGGCAACATAAAACCAAGTACTTTCAACCAATACATTATGCGAGTAAGACATTGACCGATGCCCAATGCCATTACACGACTCCTAAAAAAGGAATTGTTAGTCTTCGTCTATGCCTTTGAAAGATTTCGACCATATCTTGTCTTATCAAGGACCATAGTGTATACCGACCATTCAGAACTCAAGTATCTCTTAGCCAAACAAGATGCTAAACCGATATTACTTTGGTGGGTTCTCCTCCTTTCCGTGATAAAAAAAAAGAGCGGAGAACCTCGCCGCTATTCATTTATCAAGATTAGAGAATCCCCATCAAAGTTTTCTCGAGAAAAAGGAGATTATAGAAACATTTCCTCTTGAGACACTTGGGATGATTTCGATAAGAAAGATGCAAGTACCCGATGGTTTTCTGATTTTGCAAATTACCATGCGGGAAATTTTATCGTCAAAGGGATGTTATCCTAACAAAAGAAAAAGTTTTTTAAGGATGTTAAGTATTATTTTTGGGACGACCCCTACTTGTTTAAAATATGTACAGATCAAGTTATCTGGCGGTTTGTTCATGGCCAAGAAGCCATTGACATTCTCACGGCTTGCCACAATGGACCCACCGGGGACCATCATGGAGCTACTTACACCGCTAAAGAGGTTTTTGATTTCGGTTTCTATTGGCGACCATTTATCGAGACACCCACAACTTGGTGAAGTCATGTGACTCTTGCCAATGTCAAGGAAAACTATCACAAAAAGAGGAAATGCCACAAAATGCAATTCAAGTCGGCGATATTTTTGACGTTTAGGGCATCGATTTTATGGGGCCGTTTCTGCCATCTAGAGGAAATAAGTACATACTCGTGGTCATCGACTACTTGTAAAAATGGGTTGAAGCGAAGGCGCTCCCTACAAATGACGCCCGAGTCGTTGTTAAGTTCTTAAAGAGTTTGTTTTCCCGATTCAGAGCACCTCGTGCTATCATTAGTGATCGCGATACCCATTTTTTAAAGAACAATTTGCCAAGGTTATGTCAAAATATGGAGTTACCCATCGTCTTTCTACCGCGTATCAGCCGCAAAGTACCGTCAAGTTGAGGTGTGCAATCATGAGTTGAAAAGATATTTGAAAGGACCGTAGGAAAGCATCGGGCCTCATAGGCCGACAAATTAGATGATGTACTTTGGGCCTTCCGTACAGCTTACAAGACACCCATTGGGTGCACCCTGTATAAATTGGTGTACGGAAAGGCGTGCCATTTACCCATTGAGCTTGAGCACAAGCCCTACTGGCCCTTGAAGCATTTCAATTATGACCTTAAGACCGCGTGTGATTGCCGTAAAGTTCAAATTAATGAATTGAATGAACTCGGGATCAAGCCTATGAGAACACTTTAATCTACAAAGAGAAAACAAATAGGATTCATGACTCTAAAATCAAAAACCGCATCTTTAACGTTGGTGATCAGGTTCTCCTCTTCAAATCTCGATTGAAGATTTTCTCGGGAAAACTCAAAACCCGTTGGTCCGGGCCGTTCACCGTTACCCAAGTGTTTCCTTATGGGAAGATCAAGTTATCTCAACCCGACGGTCCCAACTTCAAGGTGAACGGCCATCGAATTAAACATTATTTTGCAGGGGACATTCCATCCATGGTTGTCTCGGATCTCCAAACTTTCCCCATGGACAAATTAATTCTGGGAGGAGTAAGCTACCAACTTGGTGAACAAAAACATAAGTGCTTCGTGGGTGGAAACCCATGCTTATCTTTCTATCGTCTTTCTATTTTCTAATAAGTGATGTGCGGAGGTTCGCCTCTTCCATTTCTCGTGTTTCATTTTTTCGATTTTTATGTCTAGGATTTGCCTGAAATATGAAGACTCTCGTGCTCGGTTTTGTCTTTTCTCCGCTCGGTTTTATCTTTTAGCTTACTTAATAAACGGTTTTAGATTTTCCTAGAGAACCCTTACCTTTAAAACATTGAGGACAATGTTTCATTTTAGTCTGGGGTGGGTAATCTTTCGATTAGATTTTTGCCTAGCACTTTGCCGTGTACTCTAGCAACCCCCTTTTTCCTCAAAAATGTCAAAAAATGAAAAAATGATGAAAAAAATGAGAAAAATTCAAAATTTTTGAAGCTTTTTCTAGTCTTTTCGATTGAAAAGTTTGCTATTCTCTTTGACAAGAAGCTATAAAATGCGAATTCTAGCTCACAAGGCCAAGAATTTTCAAGTTTCCCTAATTGAATTTAAATATGCGAGACTTGATTTCATTCGACGAAGCATTTGCAAAAATAATATATATGTTTTGACACCTTGTTGACTTTCCGCTGGTGAGAGTAGGAATAAAATTTTGACTTGATCAGGGCGTGTTGAGCCGTAGCTTGTCCCTTTAACCTTTATAATTAAAAGCTTTCGCTAGTCTTTCAAACAAGGAGCTATAAAACGCGAATTCTAGCTTAACAAAGCCAAGAGTTTGCAAGTTCCCATGATTGACTTCAAATATGCAAAGCTAGATTATTTGGCTAAGCATTCGCAGATCTTATTATTTAAGATTTTAAATTTGAGAAGAACAAGAAATGATAGAGTTATTAGAATTTAGAGGTCAAGGGTGGAGTACATGGATCTCTTTAGAGCTCGTAAAGGTTACTTGTGGCTTTTTTTTTCCCAATAGCTAAATAAACCAAAAAATAAAAATTTCAAAATAATTAAAGGTGTTTGGTTTTGGCGATATTTAGTTTTTACTGTTTCTTTAGAGAATCCTTGCTTATGAGAGTTAGGTACACATCAAGGTACTGCCAGTGTGGCAGGGTAATAAACTAATGATTCTGGATAGTTCGTTGCTATTGTTTCGGTTGTCGAAAGACCGCATGACTTGGGGTTTGGAAATTAATTAATATGAAATAAAGCTCAAATGCATCAATGTAAAAATCCAAAGCCACAAAGTTTTTCTATGTCTGACGGTACCCCCGTTGTCATGGACTTCAAAAAGGTTGAGAAAAAAATTCCAAAGTCATAATAAGACTTCTAATAAAACGGTAATCCCGTTGAATTGCTTGTTTAAAAGACCGAGGGAAATGTGCTTAATAATGTTAAATAAGCCAAGCTTCGACTCCAGGGATGTCCTAATAAAAAACTTCGGTGTCGAGTCTCACACATGGGATGTATCGGTCGTAAATAAAAAGGATGTCCCCTAAATCGTGTTAAATTAGGACCTTGATGTGGACCTCATTTTTGTGAGAAACCGGTTCCCGAGGGAAAGTTTGGAAACTACTTAGTGTCTAAACTCGATGCTTTTATCGGACTATAAATCTATCAAAATAAGAAAATAGAGAAACAAAATTTTCTCGATTTTCAAAATAAAATCCTTAGAGGAACAAGGATTATGGGAGCAAGAAGTAGCTATGCGTACACAAGTAGCATCTATGGGTAGTGTTAGCATCTAATTTGTGTATAATTGTTATATGTTTTTAAACTTAGTTTGGAGACTCGTGAAAGTCAAGGATGATGAACTTTATCCGTATGATCACTTCTTTATGAGTTATGTTTCCTACTCCGTGATCCTAAAATTATTTATCAAAAATATGTGAGAGTTATTGATAGATAAGAAAATTCAACAAACGATCACACAAAAAGGAAAGTGCTTAAGGATATATCTATATATAAATGGTTAAACGGGGCATTTTTAGAGCTAAGGATTTCTTAATCTCTTTTGAGAAATGCTTTGCTACTTTTCATTGTTTAGTAGAAAGAGGTCAAATTCTTTGGTTTTAGAAGCGTGAGTTGATGACATTGCGTGAGGACACATCAATCTTCTAGTCTGGGTTATTTTGGTATGTGTGAAAACATATACCTTTTCTTTATCAAAACCGGACCAAAAAGACAAAAAACTAACCTCTAAAGCCAAATATATTTGTGTTTATGCATGTGTAGGCACCGGATATGTGAAAATGGACCAAGAAAAGACAAAACAACGAAAAACGTGCACGAGATTTGAAAAGAGTGTAAAAAGCCGAGGCCGTGGAGGAATTTACCCGAATGGGTCATAAATATGCTCAAGTTGTCAAAAATAGCCCTTGGAAGTACTTTTCAAAAATGGCAAAGTTGGTCCTTGAACTTTACACATTGGCATGGTCCTTAAACTACATACTAAGCCTGACCAAATCCCTATCCTAAATCGATTATCCTATATTCGGTTATAAAGTCTACCCAATCCAATCTAAAACCCACCTTATAACCTCATAGTCCAATTTAAATAAAACAAGTCGAAGCCCAAAACACTCCAACCTCTCACCCTTTAACCCGGTTCATAAACCACCCCACAAACCAAAATAGTCAAACAGAATAAAAAATACTTTTTACTCCTTGCTCCTTAATTTACCCGCCATTCTTACCCTGCACCAATTTCACCTCAATCCGAACTCGTACTAGAATCTGAGCATGTTTCTAAAAGGCTCTGACATCCTGGCAAGCTATAACACATCAAGAATTACATGTTTGCAATTTGGAGGTTTCTGATTGGTCAAGACACCTCATCCGTATGATCCAAGGGTTATGATTAAAGGATATAATGATGGGATTGATCAGTGGCTATCATCAGAAGCTCCAGAGCCTTCCAAACCCTAGTTCAAGCCTATAAATACTTCCTCACATCACCAAGTTTTATTTAGGGTTAAATTAGGGTCGTTTTGTAGCTTATTGTTTAAGTTTTATTTACCAGTCTTTTAATTCAGTTGGAAGTTACTTTTAAGCATTGTAATCTCCTTTTGTTATTCATAAAATTTAAAGTTTGTTTCAAATCTATTGTTCATTTACATTTCTATTTTGAAAGATGTTTGTTAATGATAGAAATAAGCATTATAAAGCTGTTATAAGCTCTCAATCTTCTAAATTCACATTTATATAAGCTTTGATAGCTTTCTTTAAGCTATGTTTTTCATTTTTTTCAAATTTGCAAAAAGTCAATAACAGTCAAAATAAGCTAAAAATTAGCTGAGATAAGCTTTTATAAGCTCAAATCAGCTCCATAAGCTCATACAAGCTCTGCATAGCTTGTTTGAGATGTGTTTTTAAATTTTAAGCCTTTTCTTCAAAAATCAATCAAAAATACCAAAAAAATAAAAAATAAAAATAAAAATAAAACTAAGCACTTGGATGATAAGCTAGAGAGGGAAGGGCTTATATGCTTTCACTAGCTTGTCTTTGACAAGTGTTGATCCCTTTTTTGAGCATGGGATTTATTAAGTTCCAATTATTTTCCAAGTTATAGTTCAAACTGCTTATTTTTGCTTATTCTAGTGCTTATTAGCTTTGCTTATGTCTTATTTGATTTGATATTACTATTTGTTGCTTATTGTATTGCTTTAGTCTCTCTTGTTTTCTTTTTCACTTAAAACACAATAAAAAACCAAAAACAGTCAAATCTAGCTTAGCTTATTATTAGTTTATTTAGTTGTTCAATCTGGTTTTTTATAAGTCATATTAACATAAAAAATCATATTTAGTCTTAGTTAGTCAAGTTTTATGGTTAAATCAGTGGAAAAGTACAAAAGCAATTTTAAAAGGGGTGTTTGGATTTGTGTTTTAACTTGAGTCAAAATCAGTTTTACAACTATTTGGTCATTAGGTCATTTTGATTTGGTTTTGACTTAGTTGATATCATAGATTTGAGTCATATTTTACAAGTTTTAAGGTTTTTAAACAATTTCTTAAGTTTGATAGGTTTGGACAGTCTAAATTAGTTTTTTGAGTCATTTGCTTATTGAGTCAGTTTTAGGTGTTCATTTGGTGTCAAATTAGTACATTAGTTTTATTTAGTCTTTAGGTATACAAGTCTTTGAGTCAAATCGGATTTTTATAAGTTTTTCATAAAAGTCAAAAAGAAAAAGAAATAGTAGACTGCTTTATGCAACAACTTTTCAGCTTATTTATAAGTTCTAAAAGTTCAAAAAGAGGTTTTATCGGTTGTTTAGAAGCTAAACATCATTTTTTTTAAGCTTATTGGTTTGGCTTGGTCTTTTCTCATCAAACCTTGCATCCTTAATTCTTTTAAATACGTTTTTTTCCCTTTGACCTTATTTAATATGTTTTGCTTATTTCTGCTTACTTTGAACTGCTTTTTATTCCAAATTCATTTTCTTACCTTTCTTATAGTATAAAGTAATTTCTATTAAAAATTCAGATTTTTTCTAAATTGCTTTGATATTTTTAATCATTTAATTAGTATAATTTAGTTTTTAATTTATAAAAAATTAAATACGAGTAAAAAAAATACAAATTTTCTTTCTAAAATTTTCTTTCATCATTTAGGACTTACTAAAATTATTTTTACATTTCTAGGTTTAATATTTAAGAATTTTGATATTTAGGTGCGTTTTTAGATCCCGTAATGTGCGTTTCTAGGTTTTTTACTTTTTAGGCTAATTGCTCTGTGCTTATTTGTTTTAAATGCTTATTTAAGTTTTTTTTAGTTTATAATTGCTAAATTTAGTTCTAAAATGAAATATCTTGTGATAATTAAATCACACGATCACAAATCGTAGTTCTATTTCACGCTTCATTGGGAAACGAACATTGGGATATCTAATACTCTCGGGATAAACGTAGTTTGAATCCTTTGGATATTTCTTTGTCAAAGTTTACTAGCTTTTTATGTTATATATATCAGCTTCTATGGTAGAAAAGCATGCGCCTTTTTGGCCAATGATGAATTCCTAACAATGCATCTTTGTCATATGTCACCACTTTGTCAATGAACAAACTAGTGGCATCTCTCTCGAATGCCTTGTTGTGAAATCTTGCTGCTGGGATGTTGAACGTCAGGGAAGTTGCATATTACTTTTCAATCTTGCTTCTATGTTGAAGAAATTCTAGATCATTGTTGAAGAAGAATTTGAAAGGGATCTTTGGTTGTTCATGTTTACTGATCAATGGTAGTAGCTTGGTCGAGTCTGTGTAGCATGGTCCATGCTTCTTCGATGTGTGGTCAATACTGAACTCAGGGTTGAGCCAGTCGATATCATTCGACATTGCACGGGCAATGTTTACGATATGATACTCGAACTCAATAGTGTTGTTGTGCCTTGACCAATTTATCGAACCAATCGTATTCTTTTGTGTTCTTCTTGTCTAACCACGCGACGATATCAGATTTCTTGCTTTTTATACTTGATGACGATGGTCTTGGTCTAGGTCTTGGTGAAGGTTTAGGCTCCGGTTGTTCGAATTCGTCACCACCGGTGTAAACAAAGTGGTCACCGGCTTTTGGTGTAGTATCAGACTCCTTTGGTTGATCAGATTGTTTTTGTTGAGTTGTTGTTGGGGTTGTGGTGGTGGAGGGCTTAACCGGTAGTTGTTGTTGTGATGATGATCCACCGTCCTTCTTTTGTTTCTTCGCGTTTGGATTAGGATCATGTTCGACATCTTTCCTCGGTCTCTTTTTTGTGCCCACATCTTCCTTGCATGATGTTCTAAGTTGTTTTGCAACTAGAAGATCATAAAGGTATTCATCCTCTTTGCTAATTTGGGCTATTCCTCCCAGCCATCTTTGTCACAAGTTGAGCAATAAGTTCTTCTTCATTGACGACTGGAGGCTTGACCAACATCATTTGCATAAAAAGAACCATAGTTAGTTTCTCTCGTTTGGCAACTAATGGCCAAAAAAAAAAAAAAAAAAACGAATCCCTTTTCTTATCGATTATCACTCCTTAGATTCTTAAACCTTTAATTCTCTTGATGATTATTGGTTCTTTAACCATTGTGGGTCGGTGTGATATTTAATGGATTCATTTTTTGCTTTGCTATTAACGTTGAAGGCACGATTCTTATTGGTTAATCCTTCTTTGTGGGTGGTACTATTATATTGTTCTTTTGAATCGTGGGTCGGTTATCATATTTATTCACTTCTTTGACGGCAAGTCGCTGATTGGTTTATTTATACTAATGATCGTGGGTCGGTGCGCTATCATTGCTATATATTTTCTTTGGACTGTTTCGGATCGAGACATGTTTCTCTTAACGATTTGTTACAAATTGGTTATTTTTTCATGGTTCGATCGTAGGTATGGTCTGGGTATAATCGATCTTTGCTTACGGATTATTGTTTGGTCGATCATATCTGTTGGGGATGGTCTTAATGCTTAAATCAAAACTGGTTGGTTTTGGTTATTTATCATGATGGTGCCTTTATTGCTGATCGTGACTAAGGGTCTGATTGTGACTAAGGGTCTGATTGTGGATATATTTGTTATCCTGGTCGTGATTGCTACGGATTGTGCTAAGTATTGTACTACTATTGAAGTTCGAATGATTGAAGTGGGTTTAGAGAGATGTAAGTCAAGTTTGTAGGTAAGCTTGTTCAAAAACCTATACTTCTTTCACTGATTTGTGTTCGATTCATAATGTGTTGGTTTTGTGATCGAAGTGAGGGTTTATCCCTTTGTCTTTTGGGTGTTTCATATTACGATTAGACTTTGAAGATTGGATTGTTTTATTTGTATGATCGTTAATATGCTGTTTTGGAAGTTAGGGTTTACTATGAACCCTAGGTTTGTTAATGAGCATGCTATCAATTCATGGACTTTCTTCTACAACTTTTTGTTGATGATGTTCATTACAATTGGTTTGGGTGTTTGTTTGGAAGTTAGGGTTTTTTCCCTATTCGCATGATTTCAATCCATGGTGTTTATTGATGATCATGGAGTATTATATGTTGAAGATCGCTTGGATGTCTTTACGTGGATTCTTCATGGAAGTTAAGGTGAAAAACCATTGTGATTTAGAAGGCTCAAGTGCTTTTCTTGAGTAGTATTGTCATGTTTTATGTACTTTAGTCATTATTGGTAGGTTCATTTTATTGTAAGTTATAGGAATGGTGTGTCATTCTTATATACGAGTCTGTAAGTGTCCTAAGGGACTCAGGTGAGGGATATCACCCTCATCCTATGTACCTCAACGTTTTTTGGAGTAATGAATTTTATCGGGGTGAATTAACCCTTTTACCCAAAAAAACATCATTTGCATAACAACTAGTGTTGTGGTGACAATTTCCTTGATCATATGTTTGAGCATTGGTTGCAATCATCTTTTCATCAGCTCCTTAGTGACAGCAGGTTTAGCAACCCGTAACTTTTCATAAGGTAAAATGACTATTTTACCCTTTGACTTTTTAAACTTGACCTTTGACTTTGACTTTTGACTATTTGACTTTTACCGTAACGTAAAAGCAAATACATAACCGGTAGTAAGTGATAATTTTCCATGTGACCAACACAAGACTACGATAAGTGTATCTGTTCAAAATACTTTATTTTCACCAATAATCATAATTTATATAAACTATTACTACTTTATCATTTTTAAGTAGATATGTTACTTTTACGTAAGACGTGTACTCAAACCTACGTTATTAGGTTTTAACAACATAAATGCACCCCATTAGACTTATCACACTTTTAATATACCTAGTTAGAGTATATTGATAAGTTTAAACATTTTTGTAAGTATTATATTCTTATGTTACCCAGTTTTAAGTTTCGTGACTTAAGGGCTTAACATTAGTAACTACCGAGACCAAACTACACCTCATAAATAAAAAACAAGGTGCAAAATACACACACTATCACCTCTCTTTTGAGGTGGCGTGTATATACACTACCACAAGACCACTTGGCTTGATGAGAGATCATCTTATCCTTGGTAGTCACACATGTCCATACTTTGTCTACCACTAACTTATCTACCTTATATTAACACATAGAAGCATGCAAATAAGATCAAGAAACCTCTCAAACTTATCCTCCCTCCCCTTTAGCTTCCATACAACCCCCTCCTCCATCACCATTGATTCACACAATAAGTTACACAAGAAAGATGAAGGCCTAAGTGAGCTCTACATAGTCCAAGTGTTGTTTTAGTGATTCCAAGGTTAGATTTGGAGTTATTCAAGGTGTTAGGGGCTGAGATAAAGGGGATTATTTGGTGATTAACAAGGGTTAGAATCAAGTGGGTTGAAGATTCAAGACAAGGATTAGAGATTAGAAGGGTTAAGGGTTAAATTGTTCTTGTGGTACAAGTAAATTGTCATCCTAATCCTTGTAAGATTTTAGTTTATATTCTTGTCATTCAATATGATTGTAATAATCTATATAAATATTTGATGTAATTTTATATAAGTAGTAAATGTAATATGGCTTAATTGATGTTGTACATGAGGTTGTGACCATAAAAACAAGCTAAAACAAGTCCTAGGTAAGTTCTATGAACATGAATTCTGAAATAGTCCCAAAGTTTGATTAAACTGATCATCTCAGTAAACCTTGAGGTTAATTAAGTAAGATAGGCTTTTAGAACTATGTCTTACGGTCGTTTCTCTGGGTAGCGCATCTCATAACTCACCCCGATGAGTAAATGAGAGCCAAAATGGCAAAACATGTAAAATCTGCACACCAGATTTCAATTGGGAAACTTCCATGGTTTTGTTCTTTTCTGGAAGTTGACTTAGTTTTATGAAATGTAGCTAAGACCTAAACTTTAATTTTGGCGAAAGCCGCGCGTCAAAAAAAGTTGTAGAACTTAACTTATGGTCGTTTTGGCAGGACTGAATGTGCAGCCAAACTTTCTGCAATGAAATATAAGTATATACTTGTAATTAGACCATTGATATAGGTAAACTTTGGACCTTAGACTTGATTAATCTTAAGAAGCTGTTAGAGAATATAAAAATATGAACTTGGGCTTTTGACTCACTTAAAAAGGACTGGTGGTTAAAAAGTTATGCCTAGTTAAGTTTAAATAGATTAAAATATAGTGTCGGAACAAAAGCTTGCTGATACGATTTTAAATTACGATTTTGACCATTTTCTAGTCCGTATCAGCAAAAGTGTAAAGCACGAAAGTTGCTTAAAATGATTTTTTCTACAAAAACTCAGGTGCACATTAGCAGAAAGTGAACGACAAAACCTAAAAACGGAAAAAACTAAACTGACCTGTTGTTGACTAGAAAACAACCTTAGTGGGAACTTTAAGTGATATATTGATCATTTGAGGCTAATATAAAGCAAATATTTAGTCAAAATTGTTGTCTTGAGGTTGTCTAACTTAGACACATCCTTATTATGGTCTTGATTATTATTGCTTAACCATAACTTAGCCGCACGGCTAGTATAAGTCTAATAACTGAAACTTGTTTTTAAAACTTGTTCACTAGACTTTGACAAACTAAGTAAATGACCATATAACATATTAAACTACTTCACGACCTCTTGATTTTGATAGCCTGAACAATGGTACGAGGTTATTTATAGGGCAATAAGCCAAACAACATTTAAGGAATACTTTAACTTAATGATTCATGTACAACATCATATTTAAAGCCAACAAACTACATATACTTGTACACTTATATCGTACACTATACTAAAACACGAATTCTATGCTTTCGTAGGTAAAAGTTAAAGATCGTGATCTGGTTATACTCTATTGTTGACATTACCCAGAGTTCATAGCCCCACTTTCTATTACTTAATTGTTTTACAAACCCTTGGGGGAAATAATGCTTTATTTTAAACCGAACACATTGCTTTGAAACTGTATGCTTATCTAAATGTATTATTTGCACTAAGTACCACTATTGCCAATCTTAAGTCCCTATTATCATGAACCATTAATCACTTGCGAGTGAACGCGAATATTGTGGATAGGCCTATTGGGATTGACGAATCCCGCTTGTGTTGATCGGGTAGGCAAACAAACGCACTATATTTGAGATCTATAGGTAAAATGGCAAATTACATATTAGGGCAACTGTTACTATTATATCAATTTTTATTGACAAGTTGTTAACGTTTTCGGTATCATGAGCTTATTGCAATAATAACTGTTTTAGTTTCAACATTATGGGTGTATAACAACGTAACCGACACAAACATTATGTGTTCAAATACTTAACTATAAACTCTATGATTTTCACTCAACTTTTGTGTTGACAGTTTTAAGCATGTATTTCAGGTCTATAATGTCGGAAGCTGGCACGAAAGAGCAAGGACTATACTCAAGAAGGCTATAAATTTTATTATCATTTGAAAACCCATTTAATGTATTTTGTAAACTTGGAACCATTTGGGACCTCATTTTGTAAACCCTGATATTTATATAAATCGAATGATAAATCTTTTTAAAATGACTCCATTAGAGTTTGTTTTCTATTGTTATGACTGTTGTGCCATGAAGTAACACCCAGTTGAATTCCACTGCGTATCACGAAGTTGGAGGTGTTATAGCTTGGTATCAGAGCCTTAATTATAGAGAAACGAGTCTAAATTGAGACCTAAACTATAACTACTTTTACAAACAAAAACGTTTTATGGCCTTCCGTTCTCCGTGCCTTCCATCCTCCAGACGATTATGTAACTTTTAAGCAATTTATGCTACACAAACACACCAGTGTATTGATATATACACTCGACATAATTTCAACCATAAACGATGTACTAAACATATCTGCGTATGCCTATTCTAAGGCATTACGGCACAATCAAATTTTCCCAATCTCCCAATCATGTATCTACTCCTGCATTTTAGGATTACGAAACTTTATCCAAGACATTGTAACTGATTACAATGGTCTTTCCTACTTCCCAGACATTGTGAGATACAATGGTCTCATGCATTTTTCAAGACACTGTGAGATACAGTGATCTCTATTGCATTCTCAGACACTGTAAATCCTAAAGTGGTCTCCATTACATTCTCAGACACTGTAAATCCTATAGTGGTCTCAAATACATCCCCAGACATTGTAAACAAAGCAATTAACTCATTTATTCCTTAGACATTGTGAGTTACACAATGATCTCTCCATCATTTCTCAAGATATCGTAAGTTATACAATGATCTCTCCATCATTTCTCAAGACATTGTGAGTTACACAATGATCTCTCCATTATTTCACAGACCTTGTGAGTTACACAATGGTCTAATTTACTTCATAGACATTATAAGTTATACAAAGTCTCTAGAAATTATCTTATAAGCCTTATGTGATATTGTTTTACATGAAACCTGTCACAATCTAACGATTTTCCTAATGGAAATACAAGAAATAGAATTTCTAAAGGACAAACTGATTCATCATCTACAAAAGTTGAAGTTCGACAACTTTCTCTACATTCATCAAAATTCTCTTCTGAAACCTTCATTGTTAAAGGTTCGTGCTCCTGGCCAAGTATGCACTATTTTAGAATTACTTAAAATTTCCTTTCCACACGTATCACCCATACTATCTTCTATACAATGGAATGTGAAAACATAGGTTACAAGTCTTGTATGGATGGGACCTTGCAACTGAATGGTTTGATATCGCCTTTGCTTTGTGGACATTTTCTCAAAAGCTATGGACATATCACGAGTATACCTAATTTAGGTATTTGAAAAATTTATCGAACCTCGGCTAAATATAATCTAGTCACCTATATTTAACATAGGGACAGTGGAACATAGTCTGACTAACTATGTTCAACTTAAATTTTTCAAACACTGAGAATAGTTATACAAGGGTTATCAGGTTAATTTCCTACTTGAACTCGATAAAGCACCAGAATTCATTAAAAAGATTTAGAGACACAATAGTATCTTACCACTCAGCGAGATCTTAACACTTATTTATACTACCTAATTTCATTCTTGAAAGTTTTCATTTATGCGATAATCTTAACTACTATCTTGGGATAGTCATCAAATGTTCTCGTCATTTCTTAGAAGTACTATCCTGTTTAGGTTTCAAGGATATCATTCCCCCATAATCCTTTAAAATTCACTTTTGATTTTAAAGCAAACTTCACATCTCTACCTAATAATAATGGTAAGTGTATCCACCCATACTATCTTCTATGCAATGGAATGTGAAAACATAGGTTACAAGTCTTGTATGGCTGGGACCTTGCAACTGAATGGTTTGATATCGCCTTTGCTTTGTAGACATTTTCTCAAAAGCTATGGACATATCACGAGTATACCTAATTTAGGTATTTGAAAAATTTATCGAACCTCGGCTAAATATAGTCTAGTCACCTATATTTAACATAGGGATAGTGGAACATAGTCTGACTAACTATGTTCAACTTAAATTTTTCAAACACTGAGAATAGTTATACAAGGGTTATCAGGTTAATTTCCTACTTGAACTCGATAAACCACCAGAATTCATTAAAAAGATCTAGAGACACAATAGTATCTTACCACTTAGCGAGATCTTAACACTTGTTTATACTACCTAATTTCATTCTTGAAAGTTTTCATTTATGAGATAATCTTAACTACTATCTTGGGATAGTCATCAAATGTTCTCGTCATTTCTTAGAAGTACTATCCTGTTTAGGTTTCAAGGATATCATTCCCCCATAATCCTTTAAAATTCAAATTTGATTTTAAAGCAAACTTGACATCTCTACCTAAGAATAATGGTAAGCGTACACTACACTCCTCTAATCGTCAACATATCACATTATTATCAGAACCCCATTACAAGTCAGTATGTAAAACTTCACAGTATCACGTTTCTTTCAAACACTAGTAGACATAAACACTATACGATATAGCCTACATCTCAAAACCACCTAAGACATGATCAATTTTGGAAATGGTTTGGATAACCACTTGCCACTAGTGACCTTCCTACAATGACAATTATCACATCATTATAAACCATTTCACATCAACCATATCTTACACTTTTGATTAACAACAGTTACCCTAACAACAACAAAACTATTCTATTTAAGGCACTATATAGACGAAAGTGTCAGTCTACCATTTGTTGGACTAAGGTGTTCAGAGATCACACACGAAACAACTAATGAAACCATACAAATACAAATTAGGCTGCATGCCGCATACTATCGCCAGAAACAAAAATTACATAGATGTAAGACGTTAAAATTTAATAAAAACTCCATGTTAGAAATTAAGGTTTTGTTGAAAGCCTCGATACAATAAGATATGATTCGTTTTGAGAATCGGGAAAAGCCAAACTTAAGGTCTATTGGACTCTATAAGATTTTAACAAAGCCCTTTAGATTATCAACTTAAGCCACCACCAAAAACTTAGAATGGTACATAACACATTCTATGACCAGAAACTTGAGAACGGAAAGATTAAAATTCGGTGCATACACCCACATTTTCCTAGAACACTTCAACATCGGATAACACACACTGAATTCTGGGATGGAATTCCCTTATGGGGTAGAGATTGTAGCAAGCCGTAACTTTTCATAAGGTAAAAAGACTATTTTACCCTTTGACTTTTTAAAGTTGACCTTTGATTTTGACTTTTACCGTAACGTAAAAGCAAATACGATAACCGGTAGTAAGTGGTAATTTTTCTTCTGACCAACACAAGACTACGATAAGTGTATATGTTCAAAATACTTTATTTTCACCAATAATCATAATTTATATGAATTATTACTACTTAATCATTTTTAAGTAGATATGTTACTTTTTACGTAAGAAGCGTACTGAAACCTACGTTATTAGGTTTTAACAACATAAATGCACCCCATTAGACTTATCACACTTTTAATACACCTAGTTAGAGTATATTGATAAGATTAGACATTTTTGTAAGTATTATATTCTTATGTTACCCGGTTTTAAGTTTCGTAACTTAAGGGCTTAATATTAGTAATTACCGGGACCAAACTACACCTCATAAATCAAAAACTAGGTGCAAAATACACACATTACCACCTCTCTTTTGAGGTGGCGTGTATATACACTACCACAAGACCACTTGGCTTGATGAGAGATCATCTTATCTTTGGTAGTCACACATGGCTATACTTTGTCTAGCACTAACTTATCTACCTTATATTAACACATAGAAGCATGTAAATAAGATCAAGAAACCTCTCAAACTTCTCCTCCCTCCCCTTTATCGGCCATACAACCCCCCTCCTCCATCACCATTGATTCACACAATAAGTTACACAAGAAAGATGAAGGCCTAAGTGAGCTCTACATCGTCCAAGTGTTGTTTTAGTGATTCCATGGTTAGATTTGGAGTTATTCAAGGTGTTAGGGGCTGAGATAAAGGGGATTATTTGGTGATTAACAAGGGTTAGAATCAAGTGGGTTGAAGATTCTAGACAAGGATTAGAGATTAGAAGGGTTAAGGGTTAAATTGTTACTTGTGGTACTAGTAAATTGTCATCCTAATCCTTGTAAGATTTGAGTTTATTTTCTTGTCTTTCAAAATAATTGTAATAATCTCTATAATTATTTGTTGTAATTTTATATAAGTAGTATATCTAATATGGCTTAATTGATGTTGTACATGAGGTTGTGACCATAAAAACAAGCTAAAACAAGTCCTAGGTAAGTTCTATGAACATGAATTCTGAAACAGTCCCAAAGTTTGATTAAACTGATCATCTCATTAAACCTTGAGGTTAATTAACTAAGATAGGCTTTTAGAACTATCTCTTACGGTCGTTTCACCGGGTGGCGCATCTCATAACTCACCCCGATGAGTAAATGAGAGCCAAAATGGCAAAACATGTAAAATCTGCACACCAGATTTCAATTGGGAAATTCCCATGGGTCTGTTCATTTTTGGAAGTTGACTTAGTTTTATGAAATGTAGCTAAGACCTAAACTTGAATTTTGACGAAAGCCGCGCATCAAAAAAAGTTGTAGAACTCAACTTATGGTCGTTTTGGCAGGACTGAATGTGCAGCCAAACTTTCTGCAATGAAATATAAGTATATACTTGTAATTAGACCATTGATATAGGTAAACTTTGGACCTCAAACTTGATTAAGCTTAAGAAGCTGTTATAGAATATAAAAATATGAACTTGGGCTTTTGAATTACTTAAGAAGGACTTGTGGTTAAAAAGTTATGGCTAGTTAAGTTTTAATAGATGAAAATATAGTGTTGGAACAAAAGCTTGCTGATACGATTTTAAATCACGATGTTGACCCTTTTCTGGTCCAAATCAGCAAAAGTGTAAAGCAAGAAAGTTGCTTAGAATGAATTTTTCTACAAAAACTCAGGTGCACATAAGCAGAAAGTGAATGACAAAACCTAAAAATGGCAAAAACTAAACTGACATGTTGTTGACTAGAAAACAACCTTAGTGAGAACTTTAAGCGATATACTGATCATTTGAGGCTAATATAAAGCCAAGATTGAGTCAAGATTATTGTATTGAGGTTGTCTAACTTAGACACATCCTTAATATGGTCTTGATTATTATTGCTTAACCATAACTTAGCCGCACGGCTAGTATAAGTCTAATGACCAAAACTTGTTAATAAAACTTGTTCAGTAGACTTTGACAAACTAAGTAAATGACCATATGACATATTAAACTACTTCAAGACCTCTTAATTTTGATAGCCTGAACAATGGTACGAGGTTATTTATAAAAGGGCTATAACCCAAACAACATTTAAGGAATACTTTAACTTAAGGATTCATGTACAACATCATATTGAAAGCCAACAAACTACATATACTTATACACTTATATCGTACACTATAGTAGAACATGAATACTATGCTTTCGTGGGTAATCGTTAAAGATCGTGATCTTTTCATACTCTATTGTTGACATACAATATATCGTTACACTCCGCTGCTGATCATTACCGTGAGTTCATAGCCCCACTTTCTATTACTTAATTATTTTACAAACCCTTGGGGGAAATACATTCTTTATTTTAAACCGAACACAGCTTTGAAACTGTATGCTTATCTAAATGTATTATTTGCACTAAGTACCACTATTGCCAATCTTAAGTCCCTATTATCATGAACCATTAATCACTTGCGAGTGAACGCGAATATTGTGGATAGGCCTATTGGGATTGACGAATCCCGTTTGTGTTGACCGGGTAGGCAAACAAATGCACTATCTTTGAGATCTATAGGTAAAATGGCAAATTACCTATTAGGGAAACTGTTACTATTATATCAATTTCTATTGACAAGCTGTTAACGTTTTCAGTATCATGAGCTTAGTACAATAATAACTGTTTTGTTTTCAACATTATGGGTGTATAACAACGTAACCCACACAAACATTATGTGTTCAAATACTTAACTATAAACTCTATAAATTTCACTCAAACTTTGTGTTGACAGTTTTAAGCATGTATTTCAGGTCCATAATGTCGGAAGCTGGCACGGAAGAGCAAGGACTATACTCAAGAAGGCTATAAATTTTATTATCATTCGAAAACCCATTTAATGTATTTTGTAAACTTGGAACCATTTGGGACCTCATTTTGTAAACTCTGATATTTATATAAATCGAATGATAAATCTTTTTAAAACGACTTCATTAGAGTTCATTTTCAATTGTTATGACTGTTGTGCCATGAAGTAACACCAAGTTGAATTCGGTGGCATATCACGAAGTTGGGGGTGTTACCGCAGGGATGTTCTGAGTGAGGAATTGCTAATTGTTTTCGATGATGAGCTGTTCCATTTCATCTTGAACTTCCCTTGAAAGGAACTTCTCGATTTCTTCCTTGGACTTTTGGAAAGTTGACATTTGGGCCGTCAAGTTCGTGACCAAGTCTGAGAGTGTGTTGAGTTGTTCTTCAAGTTTTTTCTTCTTTCTCATACTAGCTTGACTCACGGCCTTTTGTACTTTAGCTTTGGCCCTTGACATCCATGTGTCAGCTTTCTTCTTGATTGATTTTGTGGTTGATTTAGAAGTAGTATGTGTTGGTGGAGGGGATGACTGAGTGGAAGATTTAGGCATGGTTGAGGTGGCTTTAGGTGGTTCAGAAGAAGGTTTTGGGTCATGTTCAGGGTTGTCGAGAATGTAATCATCGGCTTCCCTTTTGAGTCTTTCATCTTCTGCCCGTCTAGCTTCTTTGGCTTTCTCTACTTCTTCTGCCTCTTGACGTTTTCGCTCTGCTAATTCTTCAGCTACCTTTTTAATATCATCTTCATTAACCATATCATTCTCCCGTTGTTCATTATATTCACCCCCTTCATCATACATTTTTTCAACATCATCTTGTTGTTGCTGTTGCTCCTCTTCGTTGGTAATCGGGTTGATTAACCGGATCAAAAGGGGTTTGAGTGACATTTTGTGGTTCTTCTAGAGGTGGAGCCCCACTGATGGATCCTCCTTCCCCACCGGATTGATTAACCAGGAAGGAAGAGGATTGATATTCCTTCCTACTCTGTTTCATGACCTCTCGTAGATTTCGTTTATTTCTTTCTTCAATTGTTAGCCCGAAATATGGGTCATGTTGTTCTTTAGTAGCGGGTTGTTTACCCTTGTCTGCCTGTCCTTGCTCATCGTCAGTCTTAGCATAAAAAGAGTCTATGTCCTCTTCAAGTTCTTCAAGCGTGGGACTCTTCTCCTTTTCTGTGTCTTTCACTGGTTCTTCAGCACGAACTTCCTTGTATATAATGATTTCATCTGATTCTATGTCTAAGTCATCTTCTGGTTGAGATGATGGTTCAGGAGAGGGCTCAGGCTTGACAACTTGAACCGGTACTCTTCTCTTCTTGTGCTTTGACATTATGGGCTTGATCTTCATAGTGGAACTTCCTAAGAAACAGCTTTCTTAACTTTCTTTGCTCTTGTCATAATTGATGAGGCTTGTGTAGCTTCGTCAAGAAAAACGACATGCTGAGCCTTGAGAGCCTGATCATAATACTTATATGATGTTGTTGTTTTGAACTTTTTGGTTAGAAGACATTCAGGGAGCTCAACACCTTGTTTACGAGTGCTTGTCCCCTTAATCCTAACCATTCTCAGAGTTTGCTCATTTTTCACCGTGTGTTTTTCATAATCATTAAGTCTTTTAGGGATATCATCGAACTTCTTGAGAAGATTATTGATGATCATCTTGGTGTATCTCACAAAAGGGATTTTAGAACCTCCCTTTTGGACGTGCTACATCATGTCCACCCAGATGAGGCTTGCATAGTCAATGTGCTTGACATTAACCATCACCCAGAAAATTTGCAGATGTGGCAACTTGGGGTGTTCATGACCGCTGTCTTGGCCAGATACAAACTAAGCAATCATGATGTAGAGAGTTCTCCACGGTTGCGGCATGTACTTGACATCTACTCTGGAGTGAGTAGTGATGATACCTGCAGACTCATAATATCCGATGTCAACAAGAAAGTCTAGAATCTCCTTCTCAGTTTGAATTTTAACATATTCTTCTGGAGAATTCACGGTAGGTAGAAGTAGCATAGAGCGAAGATCCTCGATGCTAACAGTGACTTCACGTTTGTGTAAAGTACACTTGACTGACTGTCCCCTGTCATCCTTTTCAATGGTGTTCCAGAACTGGTGAATATAGAAGTCGAGAATTGAGGTAGATTTGGTTAACATGAACTTGTAAAGGTGGTTTAGTAGGATATCCACAGCTATTTGACAAGATGATTATGAGCATGAGAAGTTGTAGAAGTAAATACAGAGGTTGTTCTTGCCAATGACTTGTTATAACCTTGTGGAAACGTGTTTTCCATTGTGAGTTCTTTCGGGGCATTAACATCAGCTTGTTGTGCAGCCATTGTTATGATATGAAGACATAAGTTATAGATACAGACATTGAAAGACACATTGTATTAGCATTAGTCTGATTCATTTCCTAAGTCCTTGTTTGATGTTGATATACATAGATGGATGTCCGTTACAGATTCTAAGTCACATTTGTGCTTTTACTTCTAATTGTGATTATAAGTTTGGTAAATGTTTTAATTTTGAAGTATTAATACCCATTCATCACTTAAAAACAACATTTGATAGTTTTATACACTTATTCGTAAACTTAGACAATGTGTGAGTTATGAATTATGCGTAAACCAATTGCTTGTTTGTATACAGATTCTTACTCGTAAACTTGGAACCTTACTCGTAAACATGGATGCTTATGTGTAAGCTTAAGTCTAAGGTGTAAGAATAGTCCTTATTCGTAAGGAATAAATATAATTTAGGCTTATTCGTAACAGTTTAGGCTTATTCGTAAATAGTCTGCGTATTCGTAAGAGTTAGCTTATGCGTAAGAATAAGCCTAAGTCGTAAGAATTGGCCTTATTCGTAAACATTTCCATGTTTACGAATTTCTTTCCAAGAAATTCGTAAGTCACTCTAGACATCCTTATTCGTAAATTTTGTTCTTATTCATAAAGATTTCTTCTTTGTCGTAAACTTTGATTCTTTTACGAAATTCCTTTCCTGTTAACACAACATCAAGTCAATTTGTTACAAACATGTTTTAGCTCTATCAGGAACACAAAAAAAACACTTTTATAATCTATCAAGAACATATGGCCTTATTCGTAAACATCCTTGAACCCTTAATTTACGAACAACACATTTACAAGACTGATGCATGTTTTGAGTATTTCTGTGAGTTCATGTGGTGTATTAGAGTGAATGGGAACAGGTTTTAACACATTTCATCCACAGAATAAAGATCTAAGTTCTGAACATGTTCTTAAACCCTAAACATTCAATTTTGATTTTTAAGTTGTTTATGGTCTAATACAAGAGTTCAAACAAGTTCCTTATCATCTTAAAACACTTACTTACTAACAAACTCAAGCCATAACATCACAGAACAAGAATCTCCAAAAATTCGCAGGAACCCTAATTTTTCAAAATCTATCAATTGATGTTTTTGGTTACGATTAAGTTTAAGAAACATGATTAAGATGTTATTAACAATATTTCCCATCAAAAATCTTTAACCAAAACACACTGAATCAAAAACACCAAAATCAGCATAAACCCTAGGTTTTCCAAAATAAAATTGTAGTTTATCTAGTCGTTGGATTAATTTTTAATCAAAATCCATTGTTTGTATTTGACTCAAGAATATATTTACACGTACAGACTGATAAAAACAAGCATGGATTTGAAGAATGTTAGGTTCGTTATTCTTGGTGGTTAGAAAATTTAATGTGCTTGCAGATGTGAATTGAATGCAAGTCAAAGTCTGTTTTGACTAAAATTTACATTCAATATTTGACACTTTTGGTCCTCAAACGACAAATCATAATAAGTTTAGTCCTTTAACTCACAACAAGGTTAAGTTGTTGTTATTTTGGCAAAATACTTTTAAATACTCCTCCTCGACTTTTAACTACATGACTTTCATATAATTTTGAGAAACATTTAAGTCCAAGGAAGGTATTAAACCATGAACTGTTTCCAATACAATTGATAAAACAACATCTTTTTGATAAAATGCAAGTACGATGTTTTAAGTAAACTTTTAAAATTTCATTCTCCCCCTCAACACATGTTCGTAAAAAATGGTGAAATTGATTATAAGAACAAAGTGTTGATCGAAATTTTGTACTTGCATTGATTTTATTTTTTTCACAAAAGAAAGATGAAAAATCTTTTTGGTTTTTTATAGGTTTTCTAATTTTGTATTTTGTTTTTGATAAATATTTACATAAATGGTTTTGGTGTTTGACGTTGTCAAGATTGTTGTAAAAAGTTTTCCAGCTCTTCTGGAGTCAAACACCGCATACCAATTCGATGAACCAAGTCAGCAAATCTTGCAGGTGGCAAGGAGTTGGTGAAAAGGTCCGCCAATTGGTGTTCAGTACCTACAAAGTATAATTCAACCGTTCCCTTCTTGACATGATCATTGATGAAATGGTAGCGAAGAGTAAAGTGCTTTGACTTTGAATGTTGAACAGTGTTGCACGAGATTGCAATTGCACTTTTTGAGTCGCAATACACCGGAATTTGTCGAATACGTAACCATAATCCATGAGCTGTGTTCTCATCCAGATGACTGATAAGGATTTAAAAGGTACCTTTTTGAGGGGTCATTTAAGCCCTTAATTGATCACTTTTGTATCCGTTACTACTTAATTTCGTTCCTTTTCACTTTTTAGGTATCTTGAAGGCAAATTGCTGGAATGGCACTTATTCGGACGAAAAGGCGCGAATATACGAAGAAAATGGCCAAAGTCAAGAATCGAGACACTCAAGCTGCTGAAGTGGAAGGGGATAGCGTCAAGTTCTATTTATGACGCCATCAGAACAAGTTTTGTGACGACTCAGTAGCCAAATTGCTTATTTACAAGTGACGGCATCAGGTTTTAAAAGAGTGGGGTGTCACAGCTCAGACGGCCTAGATTTGATCCAGACGACGTCAGATACTGAAGGAGACGGCGTCACTGGCATAAGGTGACGCCGTCACAATGATAACGTGGCCAAGACGAAAACCTAATGACGGCGACCCGACGACGTCACAATTAAAGAGTAACGCCGTTGTAGTTTGTAACACTATATATAGAATCAGAATTTTTCAGATTTCAGTGTGTAGTTTTGTGAAGTAAAAACCTAAACCGAACCAAGCTGTCTTGTACAGTATTTTAGGGTTCCATACCCTATCTTACATCAAGATAAATGTTTTACTTCATTAAATCAAATATGTCTTCAATTGATTGTGTGTATGCTTGCATGTTCTCCATGTCCGACTAATTTATTTGTGTGTTTGCCTAGGTAATATGAAACCAAGTTATTGAATATTGATTGATTTTCTCTTATCTTAATTGTGATTGACCTAGTATTGCGATAGGTCATTCGTTGTGCTAGTAATGCTTGATTAATCTTTGTTGAACCTTAGCATATAGTTACTAGTGGAATTATAGGCTAAACATCCAAAGAATACCATAGTGTTAAGTTTATGAATCCTAGAGATTTCATAGTCATTAACCTTTGGTAGCTTCAAAGAGTTAGGGATAAACGCATACCCTACGACCTTAGAAACACAACGCGTTAAGAATAAGGACGTGACAATTCAACCATCAATAGAAGATAACTAGGGAGTAATAAAACCTAAGTAAATATATTTTTAATCATCATACGAGCACACAACAATAGACATAGACTACCCCTTAGCTTAGTTAATTAGATAATTAGATAATTAGATAAGTAGAGTAATCGGTAGAAATACCAACCCCCAAATCCAAACCCCGAGATTCGTACCTTTCCATTTCCTAAAAAATATAAAAAAGATAAAAAAAAATAATCTTCCTCAACCCCAACCATAGCGTAGTAACTTCTCACTAGCATTACTATTCCCCTAGAGAACGATATCAATACCCGTGGCTTACCCTAATACTACACAACGATTAGATTCACTACCTAGGGTGTTGAAAAACTTGCTCGACGAAAAGGAAGTTCCTTTGACCCCAAACGCGCTGTGTAAGCGTATCAATGACTTGAGCACAACACATAGACATGGCTACATATTCTGCTTCAGTTGATGATAACGATGTGAAATCTTGATTCTTTGATTGCCATGACACCAGTTTATCACCAAGGAATTATAGACCGCCAGAAGTAATTTTTGTGTATCTAAACAACCTGCATGGTCAGCATCTGAAAAGGCTATTAGTTGAAAACCAGAATCCTTCGGATACTACATCCCCAAATTAATGGTTCCCTTGATGTATCGGAGGATTCTTTTAGCCTATAAGAGGTGTCGTTCAGTTGGTCTAGACTGATAGCGAGAGCATAGATATACATCAAACACTATGTCGGGTCTGCTAGCTATTAGATACATGAGGGACCCAATAATACTTCGGTATTTTGTAGGGTCAACATGTTTCTCATGTAAATCAGTGTCCAGTTTATTGGATGATGCCATTGGTGTGTTATAGGTGTCACATGAGGTCACACCATGTTTCTTAAGAATATCAAGAGCATATTTGGACTGACTTAAGAAAATACCACGGGGTGATTGATAAACTTGAAGTCCTAAGAAGAACGCTAGTTCACCCATCATTGACATTTCAAAATTGGCTTTCATTAGTTTTGCAAAAGCGTTTGAGTACTTTTTGTGGGTTGAACCAAAAATGATATCATCCACATAAATTTGAAAAATTAAAATGTGTTCCTCGTGATATTGAATAAACAATGTTGGATCAACGGAACCTTTGGTAAATTTATTGGCAAGCAAAAAGGCTGACAATTTATCAAACCACGCTCGAGGGACTTGTTTGAGACTGAATAGAGCTTTAAACAGTTTGTAGACATGATTCGGGTACTCTGGAACAACGAATCCCTCTGGCTGGCTAACATACACTAATTCCCATAATTTCGCATTCATAAATGCAGTTTTCACATCCATTTGGTAGACGGTGATGTTCATATGAGCAGCGAATGCCAGAAAAATTCAAACAGCCTCAATTCTAGCAACCGGTACGAATGATTCTTCAAATTCAATACCCTCTTCTTGACAATAGCCTTTAGCCACCAGACGTGACTTGTTACGAATAACCGTTCCTTCAGCATCTACCTTATTTTTCCAAATCCATTTTAGACCAATAACATAGACCCCTGTTGGTCGTTCAACCAATTCCCATACTTCAAATACATTTGAACTGATTTAACTCTTCTCGCATGGATTCTATCCAGTTGTCACGAGTCATTGCTTCTTTAATGTTTTTGGGTTCGGTATTGCTGACGGTGAGAGCATAAATGCAGTTTTCACTGTCGGTGTGAAGGCGATGACTTGTTACGACTGGTTGGTTTGGGTAGCCAATAATGTTTTCTAGAGGATGATATTTTGTCCATCTATGTGTCAAGGGTTGGTGTTGGTATAAATTGTGCAGATTTGGTAGATCCCTATGGCTAGTTAATGATTCAGCGACATCTGGATTAGTTGTTTCTGATGCAAAAGGGTTAAAGAACGCATTTCTATCATAATTTGCGCTGCGGGTGTAGGTACATCTTGGTTTAATGGATCTTAAGGTTGGTCATTGTCCTTGGAAGCGGTTTGTTCTGCTGTTGTTGGAGACTCGACTAGAGGTGCATCAACAAAAATTGTTGTTGTTTCAGGTGTATCAAGTATTGGATTATTCTCAGGTTGAGCAGCGGAAACATTGGATACTGTTGGGAATTTAGCAAGACAGTTTGTACTGACAAGGTTAAGTGTTAGTACTGTTAGGCTTAACTGATGGACTGCGAGAAGAATATACTAGCAAATTAAAATGCCAGTACAAATAGTTAATACTGCTTATGTGATATTGTATAGTCGGTTAGATAAATATAGAAAAGATTCTATAAGATGTATCTTGTATAGAAAGTTATTGTAAAGAAATTAGGACTCCTTAACCCCTAAAAGGAGGTCCTACGTTAGATTTTAGAGTACGAGTTATTCTAAGTCGATCACTTCAAGGTTTTATAACCCTAATACTTTTTAATATTTGTCTTAATATATTGAAGTGTTTTGTGAGAAACAAACTTTGTTAATTATTCTCTTTGTCATTAAACATTAGATTCTGCATAGTGTTTAAGCTTTGTTCAAAGACAGCTTGCTAAACTTTGTTTGTGTTAGATTTATCTAACTGAATCAATTAGATCAATTGCTCAACTGAGATCAACAAGTGGTATCAGAGCTTGTGATCTAGAAGCTGTGATAAAAGAGAATTTGTGTTCAAACAACTACTGAAGTCATGGATGCTGATTCAACACACATGGTAACTCCATCAAAGGTACCTATGCTGAAGACTGGAGAGTATGAGCTTTGGAGGTTAAGAATGCAGTAGTACCTCAAAATGTTAGACTACTCTATATGGGAAATCATCTTGATGGTGATTCTATACCTGCTAAAGGTGCTGATGGGAAGGATGTACCCATCAAGACTAATGAAGACAAAGCTCAGGGAAGACTGGAGATCAAGAATCATAGTATCCTTCTAATGGGGTTACCTAATGAGTATCAATTAAGCTTCTGTGAAATTGAAGATGCCAAATCTTTGTGCGATGCTATTGAACTAAGGTTTGGTGGGAATGATGCTACAAAGAAGTCAAGAAAGAATCTTTTGAAGCATCAGTTTGAGAACTTTGTTGCTCTGAGTTCTAAAGGTATTGAACAGACTCGTGACAGACTGCAAAAACTTGTGAGCCAACTTTCACAGATGAAAGCTGCAATTCCACAAGAAGACATTAATCTCAGGTTCCTAAGAAGTCTAGCACCTGAATGGGGCATGCATACTGTGGTTTGGAGGAACAAAGACGATCTTGATAAAATGACCTTGGATGATTTATACAATAATCTTAAAGTGTATGAATCTGAAGTTAAGGGGACATCCAGTTCAACCTCTAGCACACGAAACCTAGCTTTTGTGTCCTCAAAAGGGTCAGACAGTCATCAGGAAACTCTTTCTACTGCTTATGGAGTTTCTACTGCTAGCACAAAAGTTTCTACTGCTAGTGATAACATAAGTGATACTGATATTTGTGCTTTCTTGGCTGATCTTACTACCAGTACACATGTAGTAAATCAGGATTTGGAACAAATTGATCCTGATGATCTGGAAGAAATTTACATTAAGTGGTAGATGGCTATGTTGACTATGAGGACAAGAAGATTCTTGAAGAAGACTGGAAGGGAGCTTAAGTTTAAAGAACAGAGCAATGCTGGGTTTGATAAATCAAAGATTGAGTACTACAACTGTCAGAGAAAACGCCAGTTTGCTAGAGAATGTAGGGCTCCTAAGAAGAATGGTAACACTCCAAGAAGGATTGCTATTGAAGATACAAAGACCACTACAACTTTGGTGTCCTGTGATGGTCTAGGGGAGTATGACTAGAGTGATCAAACTCAAGATGGACCCAACTTTGCCCTAATGGCCTATGCTTCTTTATCATCTGGTTCTGATTCTGAGATATCTAATGATTTTCGTTGTTCATATAAATCTTGTTTAGATACTTTAGAAGAGCTTAAGGCTAGGAATGAGAGTTTAAGGGAAGAAGTTGAGAAACTGAAATTAGATAACTTAGGTTATAAAGTTGGTCTAAAATCAGTTGAATAAAAACTAGAATATCTTAAAACAAAATGAGCTAGAGTATGTGGATAAGATAGCTACTCTAGAAGGTCATATTTTTAAGAAAGACTGTGAAATAAATGTTCTCAATCAAAAACTAGAAGAAGCTTCACAAGAAAAAGATGCAACTTTAGCTGAAAAAGAAAAACACATTGTTACAGTTTATAAACTACAATATGCATATGATCTTGTAAATAAGTCAATTGAGAGTCATTTAATGAGAAAAGGTAATGGCTTAGGATATAATGAAGTAGGTCCTCCACTTTTAAGTGCTTATGCCCCCCCAAGAAAGAAATCTCCTTCATAGGAGAAGTAGGAAGCACAACTGTAGGAGAGTCTAGTGAAATCAATCATGACATACCTAAGGTAGAAAAGCAGTCATCTGATGCCCCAAATATTGAAGATTAGACATCAAATAGTGATGATGAAAAGGTTGAGCCAATACCTAAGCATGTTAAGGAAGAAATAGCTAAAGCTGTTAAACATGTTAGGTTTGTGAAACCTGAATTTGGTAAAAATATCTCTAGGAAGATAGTTGAATATAATGAGAAACCTAGAGAGATGCCTAGAAGGCACAATAATAAGCCAAGAGGAAATCAAAGAAACTAGAACAACCTAATAACATAAAAATTAGTTAGTAATTGAAAATTGGTTAAAAAGTCTTGTTATAACTGTGGTTGTTTTGAGCATTTGCAGGAAAAATGTTTTTACTACAGAAAATCTTCAAGGAACCATCAAAGCAGGGTGAATCGTAAAACGTTTCTAAACAAACTCACCCTCATGATAACAAGAAAATGGTTCCAAGGACAATATTGATGAGATCTGATACCACTAGATCCATTACTACTGTTCTTCCAAATAAGCAAAGGTCTTTTAAAAAACATACAGATGTTTGTACTGCTAAGGCAAAAGCAGTTTCTACTGCTGAGCCAAAAGTGATAACTGACACTATAATGGGCAATCATTTTTATGTTGTAAAGGCCTCAGCTTGTTAGATCTGGAAACCAAAAATAAAGGTTTTAGATCATGTTTCCAGATACAACATTGCAGTAATCGATTTAAAATGATTTGACTATGTTGATGCACAAGACAGACCCAAGTCACTAATGGCTTGGGTCCCCAAGAGAAACTGGTTCTCTTATTTTATGTGCAGGGCAACTTACAGGTGGAGCTAAAGGACAAAGCTATTTTTGACAGTGGTTGCTCTGGACATATGACTGGTGACATGTCCAATCTGGAAGACTTTGAAGCTATAGATGGTGGATATGTTGCATTTGGGAATGAGCCCAAAAGAGGGAAGATTGTTGGAAGAGGTGCAATTAAAATAGGAAAATTGGGTTTTGAAAAAGTGTATCTTGTAAATGGACTTAAGTTTAACCTCTTTAGTGTCTCACATGTGTGACAAAAAGAATTATGTTCTTTTTACCAACACTGAATGTCTTGTCCTATCTCCTGATTTTAAGATGCCTGATGATAAGTTTGTGCTTCTTAGAATCCCTAGAACAGACAACATATACAGTGTTGACATAAAGGACATAATTCCCAAAAGAGATTTAACTTGTCTATTTGCAAAAGCCACTGTTGATGAATCCAAGCTTTGGCATAGGAGACTTCGTCAACTTAATTTCAAAATAATAAATAAATTGGTTAAAGGAAATCCTGTTAGAGGTTTGCCTTCAAAAGTTTTTGAAAATCCTGAAACCTGTGTTGCATGTCAGATGGGGAAACAACATAGAGCTTCTTGAAAGACCAAAGTTGTAAATACTATTTCTGAGCCCCTTTATATGTTGCATATGGATCTGTTTAGGCCAACGTTTGTGAGAAGTCTGAATAAGAAGATGTATTGCTTAGTTGTCACTGATGATTACACTTGGTTCACTTGGGTTTTCTTTCAAGGATCTAAGGATGAAGCATCAAAAATCCTTAAGGCATTTGTAGTAAGATTAGAAAACTTAGTAAATCACAAATAAAGATAATCAGATATGACAATGGAACAGAATTTAAGAACAATGTGATGAATCAGTTCTGTGTGGAAAAAGGCATTTTATGACAGTTTAGTGTAGCTAGAACTCCTCAACAAAATGGTGTGGCTGAGAGGAGGAATAGGAAATTAATTGAGGCTACTAGGAGTATGTTGTCTGAATCTAAATTAACTACTACTTTTTGGCCTGAAGCAGTTAGCACTGCTTGTTTTGTGCAAAATAGGGGTCAAGTAGTTAAACCTCATAACAAGACCCCTTATGAACTATTGCATGGTAGAAAGCCCACGATAGATTTCTTAAAACCATTTGGGTATCCTGTTACTATCTTGAATACCATAGACCACCTAGGCAAATTTGATGAGAAGGCAGTCAAAGGTTTCTTTGTTGGGTATTCCACTAATAGCAAGGCCTTTAGGGTGTTCAACAGTAGAACTAGGCATGTGGAAGAGAACTTGCATGTTAAGTTTAGTGAGAGTACACCTAACATTGCAGGAAGTGGACCTGACTGGTTATTTGACATTGATTCTCTAACCAGAACTATGAATTATGAGCCAGTATCTACAGGTACAACTAACCAGTCTACAGGTACAAAAGTCAATTCTAATGCAGGTACACAAGCTAAGAAGGATGGATCTGCAGAGGAATTTGTGTTGATAGAAAAGTGGAAGCTGGATAAACTTCTCATGCCCAAAGGTGATGCAGAAGGTGGGGCTAAACCTTCTGATGTGCATAAGGTGGTTACTGAAGGACCACAAGTTGTTGATGAAGACCAGGATAGTGCATCAGCAAATTCTGCTAAGGGAGGAAGAGAAACTGGCAGTAGCCCACCAGTTCCTACTGATATCTTTGTCATTAGTTCACCAGTTACTACTGACATGCTTATCTCTAGGCCAACAGTTTCTACTACTAAGCCTAGCAGTTCTCCATATCCCAGGTTTCCCACAGTAGATAAAGATGGGAAATCCTATGCTGATGATGACTATCCAGATGATCCTAATATGCCTGGTTTGAAGCATATTTATGAAGACTCTGATAATGAGGTATTGGATGGGTTTAGTGCAAAGGCTAATTTGCATAATATGGAGTCTTCTTATTCTACCAATCCTACACAAACCACATGAATTCATAAAGATCATCCAAAAGATCAAATCCTAGGAGATTCTCAGTCTGCTGTTCAAATAAGGAGCAAACTTAAAGGATTGAGGAATAAAGGGTTATTTGCTCAAACCCTTCATCGGAGAAATAGCCACAAAGACCTTCAAAATTGCATGTTTGCTTGTTTTCTGTCACTGATGGAACCCAAGAATGCTTAAAAGGCATTACAAGATTCAAGCTAGGTGGAGGCTAGGCAAGAGGAGTTGCTGCAATTTAAGCTTCAAGAAGTTTGGACCTTGGTGGATTTGCCCAATGGGAAGAAGGCTATAGGGACAAAATGGGTTTTCAGATGCAAAAGGGATGAAAGAGACATAGTTATCAAAAACAAGGCAAGGTTAGTGGCTCAGGGATACACTTAAGAAGAAGGCATAGATTATGATGAAGTGTTTGAACCAGCGGCAAGAATAGAGGCTATCAGACTGTTCTTGGCTTATGCTTCATACAAGAACTTCACAATGTATCAAATGGATGTAAAAAGTGCTTTCCTATATAGGAAAATTGAGGAAGAAGTATATGTCTCCCAACCACCTGGTTTTGAAGATCCAGACTTTCCAGATAGTGTTTACAAGGTGGAGAATACACTGTATGGATTACATCAGGCTCCTAGAGCTTGGTATGACACCTTATCCAAATATTTGTTGACCAATGTTTTTGTAAGAGGCACAACTGACAAAACATTGTTTATCAAGAGGACTAAAATGGATAGTTTACTGGTTTAAGTTTATGTTGATGACATTATTTTTGGTTCTAATAAGGTGTTATGTGATGAGTTTGAGAAGCTAATGCATAGCAGGTTCCAAATGAGTTCTATGGGTGAACTCACATTCTTCTTAGGTCTTCAAGTCAACCAGAAGCATGAAGGCATTTTCATCAGTCAGGAGAAATATATGAATGATATCTTGAAGAAGTTTGGGTTTAATGATGTGAAGCCTGCTAAAACTACTATGGATCCAAACATGCCTTTGGTTAAAGATGAAAATGGTGAAGAGGTTGATATACATCTCTACAGATCCATGATTGAGTCTTTGATGTATCTAACAGCCTCAAGGCCAGATATTATGTTTGTTGTGTATTACCAGATTTCAAGTGTCTCCCATTATGTCTCACTTGAATGTTGTCAAGAGAGTTTTTAGGTACTTAAGGAGTCAACCTAGGTTGGGTCTTTGGTATCCTAAAGATTCACCTTTTGACCTGGTGGCCTACTCAAATAGTGATTATGCTGGAGCATGTTTGGACAAGAAATCAACAACTGGAGGATGTCAGTATCTTGGACATAGGTTGATTTCATGGCAGTGTAAGAAACAAACAGTGGTGGCAAATTCTACTACTGAAGCAGAGTACATAGCTGCTTCAAGTTGATGTGGTCAAGTGCTATGGATACAAAATCAGTTACTGGACTACGGGTGATGAGTGCTTATTCACTCATCGTTTTTACCCGCCTAAGACAACAAAAATGACCAAAAACACCCAAATACGCTCAAAATATGTTAAAAATATCTTCGGAGTGTGTTTTATGTCTTGCAGGTACAAAAGGACTGAAAATTGAGCGAAAACGGGCAAAAACGCGTCGAAATCAGAAAATGGCGAGTTTAGCCCCTGAAGATTTCAGAATGGGCAGAAAATACCCTCAAGTTTCACAATTGGCAAAAAAATGGCCCTTGGTTTATTTGAGAAAGACAAGATTGGTCCTTGGAAGACGTTTTCAGAATTACATGCTTGGTCCCTGAAAAATCAAAATTGACACCTTTGGTCCTTAAAGTCTCACATGGATTCTCTACTAATCCATCTTAACTAAAACAAACCCAAAAACAAATTAAAACCCCAACCCGGTCCAATAACCCAAGCCCGTTACCCATCCCATAAAAAACCCACCCTTCATCCCTTTCTCTTCATCCCAAAATCCAAAACCAGCAACAAATATAAAAACCAGAACACCCTTTTGCCCGCCAAACCCTTCCCCCTGTCACTCTCATTCTTACATCCCGATCCCTCTCATCTCCCTCCCCCAAGGCAGAGTCACGAGATACCATCCACGTTGGCAGTCCCAATCTCACAAAAGCCCCACAAACGGCTCAGATTGGCTCTCAATATGTGTACCTAATTAATTGATGGTTGGGATCAATTCAAAGAAGCACAAGGATGTTTTTGGTTTGTTTACATTCACACAAGAAACACATCAGAAAACAAAAAAGAAAGAAGACAGAAGAAAGCAGTTTTCAGCTTTTTGTATAAATAGGGATTAGGTGATTAATGTAAAAGTTGTCTAGAAATCTTGTTCTAGTCCCACTTTTAATATCCTTTGTCATTTTTAATTTGTAATCTTTGATTTCTAGTTAATGCAATTTTCAGATTTTTAAGTTCATGTTTTGATGGTAATTTATTTTTCTTGGTTCATGTCCTTAGTCATCCTTTCCAATTGAGATTGTGTTCTAAGTCGTTTTAATCCAGTTACAGTTGCAATAGTTAGTTTTATTGAATCTCAGATATTTTTTTTTAAAACACTTTCTCAGTAGTCCTGCCCCAATAGAAGGTGTTTGGAAGCAGCTTAGTTGTGGGTCAAAGCTTCGTTTGACCCATATTTAAGTCTAACAAAGTATTTGGTGTTGTGTCACAAGTTCTTTTACAAGTATTGTAAGTAGTAATGGTTGGAAAACAACTTTTCTAAGTTTCTCGTCTTAACTAATTGCTGTCACAAACAGCAGCCTACAGCAGCTTAAGCAGCCCTTCATCAGCAACTTTTTTTTGTTTCATATAAGCTCTAATTTGTCCAAATTTTGGTTTTCCAAGCTCTCATGTTGGTGTGCTATGCTGTTTTGATAGATTTAGGGATTGGATTTCAGTTTTACTAGCTTATTTATAAGCTAGAAAATGCCCCACATGTGCTGTTGTGGACTGCAGTCCAACAGCAGACCAACCATAGTTTAAGTACTTTTTATGCTTTCCCTCTAGCTTATTTAAGTTGTTTGTTGCTCAATTAGTATATTTAGATTAATTTAGATCATTGTTAGCTTATTGGTGCTTAATGGTAGTCTTACATTACTTATATTTCCATTTTATTTTAGCTTAGGATTCCCCTAGTTAGAGCTAATTGCCAACTGTTTTCCCTTTTTTTCTTTGCTTATTTGCAGCTCATCTATGCACATTTTAGCTTAATTGCTATTGCTTTATGCTTATGTACCATTTCCCAGCTGCTTTTTGTGCTTATTAAAGCTTGTTAGACAATAAAAGTGGCAAAAAAAAAGGTGTTTGTTTCTGTTCTGTTCATGACTGTCAGCAATAAGCTGTGCAAACAGCTCATTGAGTGGATTTTATAAGAAATTTTTTCACAAAAAGTACTTATTTGATTGCATCTTTAAGCTTTGAAAAGGAAAAAAATAAGTTTCAAAAAAAAGTGTAGGGGACCAGATTCGAACCTTGGTCTCCCCTCACTCAAAGCACCAAACGCTACTAGCCAACTCCCAACTTCCCTTGGGACTTTTATTAGTCATTTCATGCACAATTTAATATAAAAGGTTTCATCTCAGTTTGTACTTATAAGCATTTAGAGCTTATTTATGGCTTATTCAAAACAACACCACCCTAGTTTTTTATTTTTCTCAGGATCAGCAGTCTTTGAAGTAGTTTTAGGAATTTTCCCAATATTTTGTAAGATCATTTAGCATTTTTTATAATTTAATTTAGTCTCAATCTTATTTAATTCGTAATAAATAATTTAAAAGTCAAAAAAATTCCCGGCTTTTTCCTAAAATTATTTTTAGTCATTTAGAATGTAGGAAAATTGTTTTTGCACTCGTAGGATTTAAATTGCATATTTTTCACTTTCGGGGTCCGGTGCGTTCCCGGTTTTTTGCGTTTTTGCATTTTAGCACCCTAGGATGTAGTTTAGCTTCGTTTTATTGTTTCTTAGACTTAATAGTAGTTTATTTAGAGTTTATTTAGTTTTATGTGCTTTATTTCCATTCCGTGCTTTAATTTGTAGAATAACGAAATCAAAATCCAAAAATTTGTTAAACCAATTCAAGTCCTATTCACGAAACTCAACGACACCGTCAATTTCACACCTCGTTGGGACACGACCCGGGAAATCACTTTTCCGGTATCACTTTTATCACACCCGTAAGATTTGGCACGTTAACCCTTTTCCTAAAAGGTTGGTTTGTCGAGTTTTACGGTTAATTTGATATTGTTGATATTTGTGTTTTTCTCACACTCACTTCACAACGAATCATATTTTGGCGCCGCTGCCGGGGAGGTGTGTTGCGGCAATATCGTGAAGTTTTTGCGATTAGTGACTTGAAGATCCTTCCTCGTGAAGTTACCGTTTTTCATAAAATCCAAAACCAAAAAATATTCTTCTCATTCCTCTTATTCGTTGATTCTATTTCTCCTACCCTCTTTTGCCGTTTAATTCTATCCTTCGTATCCTCTCAACCATTTGATTCTAATTCTTTAACCCTCTACATGTTTAATTCTCATGGCGACGATCGATTATCGTCGTTGTTTTCATTGCAAAGGACGTATGGAAGAGGATCAAGTTTATTGTCTCAATCACGAATGTGTATGTAAGCGGTGTGGTAGGGCTGGTGCAAGCAAATATTGCTATTGGTGCGAATTATCCGATAATAACTCTCTTGATGATTCTCCAAGTTTTTCCGACCACCCTCCACAACCCGAGATTTGTTCTATTGTTTCTGAACCTAAACCGTCTAGATTTGATCCAAATCTTTCGCGATTTACGGTTAAGGTTAAGAGAAAAGAGCAAGAACCGGAGACCAAAACGGAAGTGGTGGAAATTGCTAGCTCTGAGAGCACACCACTTGTCCCACCTCCGGAATCTTCAAAACTTTTTTCAGACGAAATCATGAACATACTTCAAAATTGCTTGAATGAACTTTGTCAAGATTCAATTTCGGGAAATACCGTTTTACCTACCATTTGTGATGTTGTTGAGCCCTCGATTCCTACTCCCGTACCCGAGATACCTTCGTTCGATCAAGAGTATTGCTACGGTTGTGGAGACGTGTTACCGAAAGGTTTCCGTTGTTACAAATGTATGTGCGAGTGGTGTGGAACCTATCTCATTGATGGATGTTGTTCGATTTGTGCCGAGAATTCATGCGCTTATGATTCTAACCCGAACTATTTCAATTATCCTCAAAACGATTTCAACTACCCTCCACAAAATTGATTCGAGCCACAACCGTACTATCAAGATTTCAATGATTCATCATTTCAAAGTTTCTCTCCCCAATACTCTCATTGTGCTAAGTGTGGGGGTCCTCATTATGATTACCAATGTCAATCATGGAATCAGAATTACTATAGACCTGATCCTTGTTATAACACTCCTTGTTTTGACAATTTCCAACCCCCACAACTTCCCGTCATTGATCCATTTCCTCATATGATTCTTGAGGAACTTTCCGAGGAACAAGCTGCTCGCAACGAAAGATTTCTAGCCGATGAGCGAGCAGCTCAAAATCTTCTCCTATTGAACGAAGCTGCTCAACAGTGTCTCCTATTTAACGAAGCTTGCCGTTTCGATGATGAGGAGGATGAGGAAGATTGGGAGATGACAAAGGACAAGGTGCATATTTCAAGCCCACAAAGTACCGCACATGTCCACTCTTCGCCCTTATATTGCCTATCCACCATAGAACCTTCGGATAACCTTTTAATGGGGGACGAGCATCTTAGCACTATTCCGGAAACGGAACCGTCTTTTGTTGAGAACCTTGTCCCAACCCCAAGTGAATCCGAGGTTATCTCTGGTGATATGTGTGATGAGCCTCTCGATGATGATTCTTCTCCCACCCCGAAAGAACCTGTTGAGGTGATCTCCGAGTCTGAAAACGATTATACATCGTTTGATGATTCCTTATCATGTGGAGACATCGAGTATGTTGAGGAGACACCTTCTGAGCTCGTCAGCTTGGAAGAAGTGAGAGATGTTGATCCCGATGATCTTGATATGGACACTGATTTTGAGACGGATGATGAAGATATTCTTGTTGTGTCCGAGAAGCCTTTTGCTACGACATTCACTAATCCTCTGTTTGACTTTGATTCTGAATTCACTCTAGTTTCGGATAATCCCACCTTTGACATTCAGAATGAGGATGGTGACTTGTACCTCGTTTCATCTCCTTCTTTACCCGAAGATAAGAATAGTGGCAATCCCACTTCGACGTTAGATCTTCTCGAGGAGTTCGCCGATGAACTCGCTCTCGTTGATCATTCTCCACCGGGAGATGATGATGCTCACTTCAACTTTGAAGCCGACCTTACTGAATTGGAAAATCTTCTTTACAATTGGTCTTCTGATAATTCGTCGAGTGACACTCTTATAGAAGAGGTCAACTTTCTTTCTCCGGATGACTCGATACCTTCGGTTTTCGAGTGACGATTATGGTTAAGGTCCATCATCCACTCGTCCGCCTGCTAAACCGCCGGATGATGGAACCTCTTATGAGCCCGATCACGGACATTTTCATTGCTATAGGTGGATAAGATTTCAGAACATTCCGTCAATGTTCCTCAATCTAATCTTTTGCTCACCCATCCCACCCGTTGTCAATCCATTGACACTTTGCCTTCTCCTCCCATTTCTTCTCCCTGTCTTAACTCTTACGGGAGTGAAGATACCATCTTTGATCCCGGCATTTCTCTTTCTTTTGAGCCGGTTATATCTCATCGGAGTGGAACTTTCAGCACATTCAAAATCTATCCAAACCATTTGAATGAAAGTCCGATGGAGATTTTCTCTTCCACTTGCTTCCCAAGGACAAATAAATTCGGGGTCGAGTCAAGCTAGCGACTCGGTTAAAAAAAACAGGAGCATAACATGGGTTTTCACCCGTGTGTTCCACCCTAGTGTGGGGGAGTTGCCCCCCGCTGTTGTATATAAGTTTTCTAAAAAAATAATAAAAAAAAAAAAAAAAAAATCAAATAATGGCCGTAGTATTTCCCTTTTACGTTCTATGTTTCGGCATAACCGCCGGTACTTTGAATATTGAGGGAAATATTCATTTCTAGTGTGGGGGGGATTTCTCGCGAATTTTATCATGTAATTATACCACCCAATTCCCCCATTTTTGGCCAAAATTTTTTTTTTACGGTTATCAGTCCACCATGTCTAATAAACAAAAGGATTGGCTAATCCAGGAGCAAACGGCTCTTGGTAAAGATATCTCAAACCCGTTGACGGCTTGCAATTTGCCCAAAATTGTATGGTGTTCAGCTCACCATATCTTTAATTAGTGAAGAGTTGGCTAGCCCGCAAGTTTATGGCTTGTGGTAAAGGCAGTTGGAAAACCATAATTGGTAATCGACTCACCAAAGATATTTTATCTAAGAGTTGGCTAGTCCGTAGCAAAAGGCTTCGGTAAAGACAAATCAAATCCGTTGAAAGTCGGTGATTTGCTCAAAATCATTTGGTTATCGATGTACCATAGTTCTTACTTGAACTGAAACATTTGGCTACTCCAGAAGTAATGGCTTTTGGTAAAGAGATTCAAATCCATTAAGTTTTCTCAAATGATTGCTAGGGACTAGCAATGGTTTAGTGTGGGGGAATTTGATGAGTGCTTATTCACTCATCGTTTTTACCCGCCTAAGACAACAAAAATGACCAAAAACACCCAAATACGCTCAAAATATGTTAAAAATATCTTCGGAGTGTGTTTTATGTCTTGCAGGTACAAAAGGACTGAAAATTGAGTGAAAACGGGCAAAAACGCGTCGAAATCAGAAAATGGCGAGTTTAGCCCCTGAAGATTTCAGAATGGGCAGAAAATACCCTCTAGTTTCACAATTGGCAAAAAAATGGCCCTTGGTTTATTTGAGAAAGACAAGATTGGTCCTTGGAAGACGTTTTCAGAATTACATGCTTGGTCCCTGAAAAATCAAAATTGACACCTTTGGTCCTTAAAGTCTCACATGGATTCTCTACTAATCCATCTTAACTAAAACAAACCCAAAAACAAATTAAAGCCCCAACCCGGTCCAATAACCCAAGCCCGTTACCCATCCCATAAAAAACCCACCCTTCATCCCTTTCTCTTCATCCCAAAATCCAAAACCAAAGAACAAATATAAAACCAGAACACCCTTTTGCCCGCCAAACCCTTCCCCCTGTCACTCTCATTCTCACATCCCGATCCCTCTCATCTCCCTCCCCAAGTCGAGTCACGAGATACCATCCACGTTGGCAGTCCCAATCTCACAAAAGCCCCACAAACGGCTCACATTGGCTCTCAATATGTGTACCTAATTAATTGATGGTTGGGATCAATTCAAAGAAGCACAAGGATGTTTTTGGTTTGTTTACATTCACACAAGAAACACATCAGAAAACAAAAAAGAAAGAAGACAGAAGAAAGCAGTTTTCAGCTTTTTGTATAAATAGGGATTAGGTGATTAATGTAAAAGTTGTCTAGAAATCTTGTTCTAGTCCCACTTTTAATATCCTTTGTCATTTTTAATTTGTAATCTTTGATTTCTAGTTAATGCAATTTTCAGATTTTTAAGTTCATGTTTTGATGCTAATTTATTTTTCTTGGTTCATGTCCTTAGTCATCCTTTCCAATTGAGATTGTGTTCTAAGTCGTTTTAATCCAGTTACAGTTGCAATAGTCAGTTTTATTGAATCTCATATATTTTTTTTTAAACACTTTCTCAGTAGTCCTGCCCCAATAGAAGGTGTTTGGAAGTAGCTTAGTTGTGGGTCAAAGCTTCGTTTGACCCATATTTAAGTCTAACAAAGTATTTGGTGTTGTGTCACAAGTTCTTTTACAAGTATTGTAAGTAGTAATGGTTGGAAAACAACTTTTCTAAGTTTCTCGTCTTAACTAATTGCTGTCACAAACAGCAGCCTACAGCAGCTTAAGACCCTTCATCAAAGAACTTTTTTAGTTTCATTTAAGCTCTAATTTGTCCAAATTTTGGTTTTCCAAGCTCTCATGTTGGTGTGCTATGCTGTTTTGATAGATTTAGGGATTGGAATTCAGTTTTACTAGCTTATTTATAAGCTAGAAAATGCCCCACAGGTGCTGTTGTGGACTGCAGTCCAACAGCAGACCAACCATAGTTTAAGTGCTTTTTATGCTTTCCCTCTAGCTTATTTAAGTTGTTTGTTGCTCAATTAGTATATTTAGATTAATTTAGATCATTGTTAGCTTATTGGTGCTTAATAGTAGTCTTACATTACTTATATTTCCATTTTATTTTAGCTTAGGATTCCCCTAGTTAGAGCTAATTGCCAACTGTTTTCCCTTTTTTTTCTTTGCTTATTTGCAGCTCATCTATGCACATTTTAGCTTAATTGCTATTGCTTTATTCTTATGTACCATTTCCCAGCTGCTTTTTGTGCTTATTAAAGCTTGTTAGACAATAAAAGTGGCAAAAAAAAAAGTGTTTGTTTCTGTTCTGTTCATGACTGTCAGCAATAAGCTGTGCAAACAGCTCATTGAGTGGATTTTATAAGAAAAATTTTCACAAAAAGTACTTATTTGATTGCATCTTTAAGCTTTGAAAAGGAAAAAAATAAGTTCAAAAAAAGTGTAGGGGACCAGATTCGAACCTTGGTCTCCCCTCACTCAAAGCACCAAACGCTAATAGCCAACTCCCAACTGCCCTTGGGACTTTTATTAGTCATTTCATGCACAATTTAATATAAAAGGTTTCATCTCAGTTTGTACTTATAAGCATTTAGAGCTTATTTCTGGCTTATTCAAAACAACACCACCCTAGTTTTTTATTTTTCTCAGGATCAGCAGTCTTTGAAGTAGTTTTAGGAATTTTCCCAATATTTTGTAAGATCATTTAGCATATTTTATAATTTAATTTAGTCTCAATCTTATTTAATTCGTAATAAATAATTTAAAAGTCAAAAAAATTCCCGGCTTTTTCCTAAAATTATTTTTAGTCATTTAGAATGTAGGAAAATTGTTTTTGCACTCGTAGGATTTAAATTGCATATTTTTCACTTTCGGGGCTCGGTGCGTTCCCGGTTTTTCGCGTTTTTGCATTTTAGCACCCTAGGATGTAGTTTAGCTTCGTTTTATTGTTTCTTAGACTTAATAGTAGTTTATTTAGAGTTTATTTAGTTTTATGTGCTTTATTTCCATTCAGTGCTTTAATTTGTAGAATAACGAAATCAAAATCCAAAAATTTGTTAAACCAATTCAAGTCCTATTCACGAAACTCAACGACACCGTCAATTTCACACCTCGTTGGGACACGACCCGGGAAATCACTTTTCCGGTATCACTTTTATCACACCCGTAAGATTTGGCACGTTAACCCTTTTCCTAAAAGGTTGGTTTGTAGAGTTTTACGGTTAATTTGATATTGTTGATATTTGTGTTTTTCTCACACTCACTTCACAACGAATCAACGGGTACAATTTTATGAACACCAATCTTTATATTGACAATAGCAGTACAATGTGCATAATTAAAAATCATGATTTTCACTCAAAAACAAAACATATTGAGATAAGACACCATTTTATAAGAGATTTTTATGAAAAGAAACTTATTCAAATTGTCAAAATTTATACTCATAACAATGTTATAGATTTGTTCACAAAAGGCTTTGATGTAGGTAGATTTCAGATTTTAATTGCAAGTATTGGTATGATGAATCTCTAAACAAAATTCTTATCTCTTTGTGTTTTTGTAAATTTTTGTAAAGGATTTGTACTGTTATTGAGGTCAAATGTATGTTTCTACTGCTACAATAAGTTTTCTCATAAAAGCAGTTTGTACTGTCAGTATGAAATTTTTGGTACTGCTTTCATAACCTGATAAGTTAACAAATGTAAAAATATTGGATTGTATTTTTCTTGGTGTCTACTAATATTTGCAGGTTAAGAAAGTAATTCCCCTATTTGATGATGACAAAACAAACATGTTTTCCTTTGGAGTGGTGTTGTGCAAAGGAGTGAGTAATGGTAATCAGTTCACCATGTATCATAAAGACCTGGCTAGTCCAAAAGCAAACGACTCTTGGTAAAGACTTCTGAAATCCGTTCATGGTTGATAGTTTACCAAAAACTATATGGTTTTTAACTCACCATACTTCACGGTGAAGAGTTAACTAGTCCAAAGCAAACGGCTAAAGACATCTCAAATCCGTTGATAGTTGGTAGTTTGCTAAAAACTATGATAAGTATTCTCAATTTGCACTTAATTTTCTCAAAATGTGGTGGACAATATGTTTTTCAAAGATAACAAGTTTGTACTGTCAGATAAAATTTTTGTCAAAAAGTTTGTACTGCTAGCATAAAATTTTTGTACTGCTGAGTAGCCGTTGGTACTATGTGGTTAAAACCGTTTTTATTAGCCGTTGAGGATTTTTTATATGTCTTGATATATTTATAGGGTTGTTATTTGTGATAATTATTCACTTTCCATATTTTTATCTGATTTTATCATAAGAAAGATTATCACATACGCAAACTTCTAAAACCCTAATAAAACCTCAATTCTAGTACCAACTGTTAATTAAACCTAAATCAATCAAATCCAAGCAGTCAAACAAAACTTTTGTCATGGATAATTTGGAGTTCGTTAAATCTCACAATCAGGTTGCGTTCTTAGAAAAGCCTGACGGTAGTGACGAATTTCATCAGATAGTGGATTTTCTAAACCAATCATACATCGTATATGCACTTATTACAAACCCTACTATCTATGTCTCCCATATTCAACAGTTTTGGCAGACTGCTACTGTCAAAACATTGGAACAGGGGGACAAACAGTTAAAAGCAAAGGTAGATGGTAAGAAAATTAGGATTTCTGAATCTTCTTTGAGGAGACATCTCTGATTTGAAGATGAGGAAGGAATTTTTTACTTGCCAAATACTGAAATTTTTCAACACTTATCCAGAATGGGATATGATATAGCAAATCAAAAACTGACTTTTCAAAAAGGCTGTTTCTCCCTACAATGGAGGTTTTTAATACATACACTTCTTCACTGTATTAGTCCTAGGAAAACCTCTTGGGAGCAATTCAGTAGCAATATTGCTATTGCTCTCATCTGTTTGTCAACTGGAAGGACTTACAATTTTTCTAAACTCATTTTTGAAAATATGGTGAAGAATGTGTATTCCAAAACTAAATTTCTGATGTACGCAAGATTTATTGAAATTATTTTGAAGAAAAGTAAGCTACTCACCCATGAACAAAATTTTCCAACACTTGTTTGCATCAAAAACTGTTTGCAAATATGTCTATGTCATCAAGGTTGTTCAATGGGGTGGTAGTTCCTTTGTTTCCAAATATGATTGGGCAGGTATAGGGTGAAGGATCGGCAATCCCAGCTGAATCCCAACACACACCCATTGTTGTTCCAAATATCACCTATACACCACCAGTTACACACCCCTATCGGAGAAAAAACAGACAGGGTACTCTGGCCTCTCATCATAGTATTCCTACTCAGACCACTAGAGTTAATGAGACTGCTTCTGGCAGAATGGAAAGGGCTGCCACTACTGTGTCAAGCTTAGATGCAGCACATGGCAGTGGTAACATCAAAAAGACCCCAACCATGGCAACATCAGATGTTTCTAGTCTTAACAGACTGGCTACAATAGATGGAAACCCAAGACAACTGGATAATATGGGTGGCTTTAGTGTTCCTCCTAGTCCAACTAGGGAGAATATTGAGTTTATGCCTCATGATGCACCTCTCCAAGAAGGCAACACATCTGGAAGTGCTGAGGGCAGCCAATCACTAAAGGAATTGACGAATTTACATACCTAATTGACAGCCAAAGTGGAAGTTTTGGAGCAAGACTTGAAAGCTACAAAGAAACTTTATGCAACAGTCTACTCTACCCTGGTCAAGAAGGTGAAAAGGTTAAAGTTCAAGTTTAAGGCATTGCAGGCTCCCGGGAAGGCTAACATTGTGGATTCTACCAGTTCAGATGATGCAGAAGATATTGGAGAATTTTACAAACAGGGGAGGAAAACAGATGCTGAAACTCAGGGGAGGACATTGAGCTTTGAGAGTGGTGGTGATCAATATCAAGATCAAGATATGAGTGATTATGTACAAGAAAATAAACCAGTTGAAACTGAAGAAGTTAATCTTAAAGCTCCAACAGAAGTGTTTGAAGTTTAGGAGGATGTCACAGATACTGCTACCAGTACAAAGAAGGCAGTAGAAATTGTTAGTGAAAAAGAAGGTACTGCCAGTCCAGAAGAAGATACTGCTAGATTTGACAAAGGCAAAGGCATCCTTCTTGAAGATGAACCAGTTAAAAAGAATAAAAAGGGTTATGCACAGATGGTTTTTTATGATGATTATGCAAAAGAATTGCAAGAACAAGAGGTAGTAAGATTTCTTGAAGAGCAGAAATTAAAGAATTCTACTGAATTATTTGTTGAAGAATCAGACAGACGATGTTGCAAGAAGAAGAAGCTGCAGCAGTTCCTGAAAAAGAGAAAGAGGATGCAATTCAAGATTTGCTGAACAAGATGAGGGAACAACAGAGAACAAAGAAGAAAAGAGTCAAACCCTCAACAAAAGGACATCCAATGAGAAATATGAAAATTTATTTGAAGCATCAAGATTACAAGAAGGATTCTCAACTTAAGGGTAAGACTTTTGATGAGATACAGGAAATGTATGTTAATGCATATAGAAGGATTCATGATTTCAGACCAGTAGAAACTGAGGAAGCAACTATCAGAACAAAAAGGGCAGGATTAATACTAGAGTCTGAAGCATCAAAGAAGCAGAAGATTGAAGGAAGTTCATCTGCAATAGACTTGGAGGATAAAGAATTGAAAGATTTGATGATCATTCAACCTGATGAAGGCATGCATGTAGAAGCTTTACAGACTAAGCATCCAATAATTGACTGGGAGATTTATAGTGATAGATTTAGAAAAGCTTGGAAAATCATCAGAGTTGGTGACATTGTGGAAATGTACAAGACATTTGCAGATATGTGCAAGTCTTTTGATAGAGATGATCTGCTAAGATTGTGGGAACTGTTACAGCAGAAGTTAAATCATAAAGAAGATCTTGATGAAAAGGAGCAGGGGCGTTGGGTGGAGCTAGAATGATTGTTTGAGTCTGATCCTTTTGACAGACTTTGAAGTCAAGATTCTGCAGTTCCAGAAACAACTTGGATTCTATATGGATCATCTGGTGTACATCATGTTTATACAAGCATACATGATTGGTTTATGCTAGTGGAGAAGGAGTATCCACTCAGAATGAAGACAATGATAGCAATGTTATATTCAAGGTTGAAGACTGAAGAAGATAATGAAATAGCAAGGAATTTGGTGAACAAGATCTTCATTCAAGCTTAGAGACCAAGCAAGTAGGTGTTTGCAAAATTCCCCAACATCATGAAGAATAAGACTTATTCAAGAAACTTCCTGATTTGCATTGAAAGCACAAGTTTAAGGGAGGTCTAGTGGGAATTTAGCAAGATAGTTTGTACTGCCAAGGTTAAGTGTTAGTACTGTTAGGCTTAACTGATGGACTGCGAGAAGAATATACTAGCAGTACAAACTGCGAGTACAAATAGTTAGTACTGCTTTTGTGATATTGTATAGTCGGTTAGATAAATATAGAAAAGATTCTATTAGATGTATCTTGTATAGAAAGTTATTGTAAACCAATTAGGACTCCTTAGCCAATAAAAGGAGGTCCTAGGTTAGATTTAGAGTACGAGTTATTCTAAGTCGATCACTTCAAGGTTTTGTAACCCTAATACTTTTGAGTATTCGTATTAATATATTGAAGTGTTTTATGAGAAAAAACTTTGTTAATTATTCTCTTTGTCATTAAACAATAGATTTCGCATAGTGTTTAAGCTTTGTTCAAAGATAGCTTGCTATACTTTGTTTGTGTTAGATTTATCTACCTCAATCAATTAGATCAATTGCTCAACTGGGATCAACAGATACATCTGGAGCGCTTTGATCGAAATCTTCATTAAACAATGGAGCAAACAAAGTTTCCATTTGACGACGTGTGAGTTGAAATTGTAGATCAGCTGATGATTCCAGAAATTTTAGATGGTTGTGCCCGGGTTCTAACCTGTTATGCTTAGAAGCCATGTCTGTGAGCTCATCGAAATTAGCATGAATGGTTTCCATAATTTCTCTTGTACGACGGTTCCAGATTCGGTATCCTTTTGAGTTCTCACAATATCCAACAAAGACTCCAATATCAGCTTTAGCCTTAAGCTTTCCATTGTCATCATGATCATTATTTGGATAACAAAGAGCACCAAATACATGAAAGTGTTTTAGGTTAGGTTTCCGGTTATGAACAAGCTCATATGGTTTTTGTTGTGGTGTTTGGTGATCATAGAACAGTTTTAGGTGTAGCATGCAGTTGAAACAACTTTTGCCCACAAGTAATCTGGAAGTTTAGCATTAATCAACATCCTTATTGCAGCTTCCACTAACGTCTGGTTTCGTCTTTTGACAACTCCATTCTGTTAGGGTGTTCTTGCAATTGATGTTTGATGTTCAATTCCCACTTTCTCATCGTATTCTCGAAGAGTTTGATTTAAGAATTCAGTTCCTCTGTCCGTTCTGACTTGTCTGATCGTATTACGAAGTTGAACATGAATTTTTGTGAGAAAGGTGATGATCATTGGTGGAGCATGATCCTTTCTTCTTATAAAATAGACCCAATTCCATCTGGAGTAGTCATCAATGATTGCAAGAATGTAGTTTTTTTCGTTAATCGTCTGCAAGCGCATCTGGCTACACAAATCCATGTGAAGAAGATGAAGTACGTGTTGAGTACTCTTTTCAACCTTTGAAGGAAAATGTACACGAGTGCTTTTTCCTTGTTCATAATCTGAGAATAAGTGGTCTTAGGAATATCGAAAACTTGGAAGTCCTTCAACTAATTTGTGTCATGCCTGATCAGTTATGGTTTTGAAATTCAAATGAGATCTCTTATGCCACAGTCATGATTTTGTAGATGTTGCTTTAGAAAGTAGATGAATGGGAGATGAAGCAATCATGTCAGTCAAAGATATTGTGTAAAGGCTTGATTCACGGTTCCTGACGTAAGAATGATTCCTTGTAGATCACGAATGAAACACGTTTTCTCCCAAAAATCAACTTCCAAATCTCCATCACAAAACTGACCTACGGAGAAAAGGTTATGTCCAAGACCTTCAACATAGTACACTCAGCTAATTTCGATTTTCCAATAATGTAGTCCTCGTAACCCATTATAGCAGCGAAATGATCATTCCCGAATCTGACAGTGCCAATGAACTTTGCAACAAAGTTTGTTAACAGTTTGAGGTTGCCTGTCATGTGTCAGGAATAGCCGGTATCAACAATCCAGAGGAAGATTGTATCACCTGCAATACACATAGATGACGATGGTGGAATAAAGGTAGAGGTAGACCCCGTAGAGTTAGTGGGTTCCGTGACAGTTTTAGTACATACGTTAATAATTTTAGGTAACCACTTAAAACCATGTTTATGTTGTAACCATCTCTGCCAAGTCCAGCTTGTTCGTGCTTTTGTCTTAGTGAATTCGCTAGGTGAACGTATCTTCCTAGGAGGTGATGATGGTGCTATGGGTTCATCAATGATTTCCTTAGAAACTACAGAAGGATCTTTACCTAACACAGACTTAGAAGCAATAGTGGGCCTAGAGGTAGTGTCATTCGTATGTTTCCGATTACAAGACAAGATAGATTTAGTAACACGTCAACCAGAAAACATACTTTTACGACAAAACACCCAAGAAGCTTCAAATTTAACATCCAAAGTATTCAAAGATTTAACATTCTTTACATCTCCTTGACTATTACATTTATCTAATCCAATTTTTGAAGTAGGTGCAACATGTGTTTTATTAGTGGGCTTCCTAGTATCAACTTTAAACATTCCAGGTGCTATCACATTTGTGTTGCTATATTTTCCTTTCTCAAGATTAACCAATTTCTTTTTTAATTCAATGATAATGTGTTTTAAGTCATGATTTAGAGAGTTTAAGTTTCCATTTTCATTCATCACATCACGAATGTAAGAACGGTGATGATCGAGTTCTTTAACAATTTTAGCACGTGTCTTTTTGAGCAAATCAAATATGGTTCCATATTCCTTTTTGACGTTTTCAATCTCTTGTTCATATTTGAAAATTCGACATTTCAAGACGCGTTCTCATCATCCAGTCGTTCAATTTTTGGTTCAAAAGATTTTTCATCTGACTGGTTGACTTTGGTTTGTAAAGCAATTTCGTGATCAATATTATCATTCAGAAAGTTCTTTTGACAGACTCTCATTTTCAACTTTTAAAATTTTGATTAGTTTCAGATTATCCTTTTCCTTATCAGATGTGTTTGCAGCAATTACATTATCACAAGAAGATTCAGCTGAATAATACAACACAATAGAGATAGTATCAGCACATATAATGTCTACCAAGAGTCGATCAACATGATTTCGAAGAATTTTATTTTTCCTTTTTGTGTTAGAAATAGATGTTGCAGTTGCATTGAAAGTTGTTTTCATTTGTTCAACTTCATTCTGAAGTTCCCGTTCCCAACGTGTTGCACACAGATGCAAATTGTGAACATGAGGTAAAATCTGGGTTTGAAAGATTTGTATTTGTTCTTTGGCATAAGCCGATTGAAAAGTTGTAGCTTTTATCTCAAAATTCCGTTCGATTGCCTCTTCCAAAAGTTTAATATCTTCCATGAATGTATAAAAATATTTGAGAACAAGACATCTTTTTGGTAATGGTTTCAATTCACTTGAATAAGGTAATGGACCATTTATATATGCAACGGGTTTAACTGGACCAACGTTAGAAGACGACTCATTTATTTGTGGGATAACCCATGGTGTTTAATATTTTTCCCGTTGAGGAACAAAAGATTCCAAAATATGAGGCATTTTGAGTAATCAAAAGGTTTGTATATTTTACATTGCTCATTTTTAATTGACTCTCTTCTTCCACATCTTGTTCCTCTTCACAATTATATTCAAAAACACGCACAATAGAATCATCGGGTAGATATTTTGCACTGTATAACTTTGGATTTGCCTTGAATGCTCTATGTAAAAACCGCGGTTTATCGTCAGCAAGATCTGGCCCATATCCATCGGGATTTGGCTTTAAAGTAAACTTTTGAATTGTTGTGACAGACTCACCATGTTTATAAATAATATTTTGAAATTCTTATATCTTGTTTTCCAAATCGACAGTTTCATCAAGATACAGATCAACTCGCTTCCTTAAGACTTGTTTAAATTATGAAAAACTATTTTGACAAGATGACAGCTGAAGCTTGGTTTTTTGAAGTTCCGAGGAGAGAGTTTCAACTTGTTGTTTGTGTTCTAATTTTTCTTGTTGCATTTGAGAAATCAAATTGATTTTGGAAGCGACTAGATCTCGTATCTGTTGTTCTAATTCTTGTTCTTTAAGGTACACCTTTTGAAAAGAAACTTCAAAACTATGCTCGCGTTTTTCTTTTGATTCAAAATTTGCAAGTTGTGTATTGTAGCATTCAAGAACCGCAGTTAATGATGCAACTTTTTCTTTTAAATTTATATTGATTTCATTGCATTTTTCAACTTAAGATTGGGTAGTCATAAGTAAGGTCATGAGCTCTGGATCTGGATCAGACGAAGGTTCAACTTGTTCAATATGATCATCAACACATTCATCAGTGGGATCATCAAATGTAACAACAAGGTTAACTTGATCATCATCTTGATGAGATGTTAATGGCTCATTTTGAACACCTTGCTCCTTGTCGGATTCAGATGCAGGTGGAGATATCAGATCATGTATGATACAAATATTAGGATCTGGTACCTGAGACAAGCCATCAGTATCATAGACTAGGCATGTATCACTCATGTGGAGTTCCTGGATGTTTGCCATTAACATCACAACTGCATTGGCTTGCAACTCCTCCATATCATCATCAGATTCTGCATTAGCAATGAAGCTTTGTTCCTTATCAGTGAGAGTTCCACCAACTTCATCTTTAAGATCCAAGAGTAATGCCTGCTTGTGATACACACTTCCTCTGGTTCTTGGTTTTGGACATGCATTAGCCAGATGACCCTTTTCATTGCAGTTGTAGCATCGAATGACCATGTTCCTATTCTGTACATTCCCATTATCAACAATTTTAACCCTTTGCTGAGGAGCAGCCACAGTGTTCCTACCAGTAGCATTATACACGTGTCCATCGCTAGCATAACCACCAGTTCTCATCGAACATCCATTGTTGCGATTCTGAACTTCAACATTTCCATTTTGGATAACAACTTGATTCCTTGTCTTTGATGAGTTACGAAGACAATTTTTGGATTTGTTTGCAAATCTACCAAAGGAACGAGCAATCAGTACAAATCCTTGATTCAATGTGTTGAATGCTTCCTCGTCTTCATTTTGAGTTTCGGTGTAAAGTGCCGAATCAGAGTTGTTATATGGAACTAGTTGATTATCACTTGATTGTTGTAAAGGATCATATTGAGTGATCTGGGCTGACGGTGTTTGTTAAGGACATGTAAAGTTTTATTGTTGATGGACAAAGGCATGATTCAACTGTTGAAATTCAGGAAATTGAGGATCAAAAGACTGAGCAATCAGTGTAAGTGAATTTGCATTTGGTAAAGGTTGATATACTCTATGGAGAGCTCGATCTTTATCAACTTCCTTTTGATGGTGCTTCAGATAATCATAGAACATACCATACTTAGCATTGTGAAGGTTCTTAGCTTGATGAATGAATGTGACATATTTCACCCAGTCAGGACCGAGACAACTTAGAAACTCTGTGTTAATAGCAATCTTGGGTAAAATGATGTTGTGTTTGTCCAAATTATTGATGATGTTTGTGAATCGATTATCATAAGACTCTAATGACTCCCCTGGATCAATCATGAACATTTCATAAGATAGATAAAGCTTGGATTCCATGTCTTCTTGATTAAGTTCAGTTCTTTCCATTAAGAGATGAACATGTTCCCACATATCCTTTGTTGTTTTCTAAGCATCAACACTTCGAAAAATTGGATTAGGTATGCCCAGAAGAATATACTCCATTGTAAGCTCATCAGCTTCATGGTGAAGTATTTTTTTCGGCAGTTAGTTGACTCTCAAGGACACTAGAGACAGTTTCAAGTCTTGGAGGATTAGCCGTTGGATCTGCGGGAATCGTTACAATTGGAATTTGAAAAGGACCTTCAAGGATGACCTTCTTCAAATATTTGACGTGAGGTTTCTTGAGGTTGGGGAACCAAAAGAATTGACTGACCCATTGAACATAGTTTCTGGGAGTGAGCATTGGAGTTCTATCAAGTGGTCCAGCTTCATGAATTGATTGTTGACTACTGATAGCCTCACACATTTATGCAAACCAATGAGGTTCCTTCGGGGGAATGTTAGTGAATGATTGCATAGCATACTGAGGTGGAAAACATTGTTGTTGTAGAAGGTATGGTTGTTGTTGAGGGAATTGTTGTTGTGGTAGTGCACATGTTTGTTGTTGAAATGCTTGTTGTTGCTTTTGTTAAGGATACTGCTATTGCTGAGGATACTACTCAGAAAGTAGTTGAAATACGGTGGTTGAGACATTGTAGAACTTTTGTTGTTGATGGATCTTTGTAGAATATTGAAATGTGAATTGATGTTGAAACTTGGTCTTAGTCGTAAGAATCCTTAGTCGTAAATTAATGGTGCTTACTCCTATACTCCTCTTAGTCGTAAACTGTGTCTTACTCGTAAGCTAATCTTACTCGTAAACAAAGTGGTTTACACGTAACCTTACTCATAGGAATAGGTCTTAGTTGTAAAGTTCCTTACTCGTAAGATAGAATCTTATTTGTAAAGTGCTTACGTGTAAGAAATAACCTTATTATTAAGAATAGGTAATAACCAATAAATCTTTCAAACTTATCTAAGATTGAAAGATGTCACAAGTCGAAGTATTCCACAAGCTTATCCAAGCAAGGGAAGTATTGATTCACAAATAACTTTGAAAATTCTGATGAATAGTGGTTTCTCGTAAGAGATGCTTCCTTGCTCGTAAAGTGCTTATTCGTAAAATCCAGGCTTGTTCGTAGACTTAGTCGTAAGATCAGGGTTTTCTTATTCGTAAGAACAGTGTAACATATTGGATTTCATAAACACATCAAATCATAACATATATAGGCGTATGGGTTTAGAGTTTAGAGAGAGAAAGTGAAGAAAGGGAGCCTTTCTAGAGAGAGAGTAAACAAAAGAGAAAAGGTTAGATTAGAATGAAAGGTCCAACCCTCTACCTTGGGAGGTAGAGGGTATTTATAGTTTTACATAATACTCCCTCTGTCGGGCTGTGGATCAGGCATACATTGGGTAAAGACCCGTCCGTCCTCCACGGTGTTGCACTAAGCTAAACTAATAACTAAATAACTAACTAATAAACTACTAAATAACGTAAATAACTACAAGTCTACGAGCTAACATATGCTAGACTATAATTGGGGTGACCGACACTTTAACATGGAATTTTCAATTCCTAACAATCTCCCTCTAAGGGAGGTCAACCCATGAAATACATTTTGCATCCTAGCATTCTTTCTATGACTTTAGTTCAGCTCGTAGACTTCAATTCTTCAAGTTCCCCAATCTTTGTGCATTAGTAGTGATTCTTTAAAGTCCGTATAGTTTTGTACTTTGAGTGGAGGTCTTTAACTGATCCACATCTTTGATGATCTTCGAGCTTTCTTTGAGATCATCACCACGAAATATCTGGATCACCCTTTTGTAGTGTTGCCATCATGTGTTGTTGTGACTTTCGGACCGACATGCTCACACTTTCTGGATCATGACATCTTTTCATCAGAGTAGCGGAAGCTTTACTGGCTCATGATATTTGCAGCAGCGTAGCAGAAACATCGTATAAAAATATCAGAGCCAGGTTCTGTATATATATGCACAAGTCATGATTTCTTCAATTAAGTGTGGATGCTGTGAGCATGCGGCTTTGGATTGACTTCTCAATTCTGATCAGCTGCAACCGTCCAAATGTACCTACAAACGACAGTTAGCAATAAAACACACGAAAGTGTCTTTGATCACTTTCGTTGAATTGAGGTACACGACCCATAGTTCCCCGTTGATCAGTACAAGTACTGCCTGTGATCAGGTATGATTTCGAAGAATCTCCTTGACAGGGTTTCGCAGCTGTTCTAGCCGTTCTTAAACCGGAACGTCTCAAAGAAGACAATACGGAGTGAGTGAACCAGCAAATTGAGATTTACTGATTGATCCAAAAATGATTTGAAAACACTCGCGTATTGCTTGAAGAAAGAGTTTTGCAATACGACGAAGGTTTTATAATAAAGATCATTATCAATCATAAATACCCTTTTATTTTGAAAACATAATACACAGTCGATGTGCTAGAGAAAGGAATTTTGAGCACACCGACCGGTTTTTTAAAGGTATCCGTCAATCCATTTCCTGGACCAAGGTTGATTCAAGAATGAATCGCCCCATCGTTTCTATCCAGTAATCACAAGCTTGATCTTTTGCAAGATCTCACATGTCACCTACCAAGAGCTTGTTTGATGTTGGCTATAGAAGGATTTCCATCTTTATCGTGAATATATTTACATATCACTCGGATGTTCTGGCAATACCACAAGGATAATGCGTAGGACTCTTAATTATATTCTCACTTTCCACATTGTGTAAAATAGCAAGTCTTTATTAATTTTGTGTCCTAATGAGATATTGTGGATGATCTCTTGTCTCTAGACTCAATCGTGCACATTTGGTTCCTATGCCGGAGACTAGGGAGAGGGTCTCCTTCTTCAATATCAACAATCTCTAAGAGAAAGTCGATAGATTATGTAGGTTCCCCGTGAGAATGAAACAAGTCCTTTTAAGAGGAACTTGAGTAGCTTGGGAAGTTGTAGCGCAGTGCGTCCATTTGGGTCCATGACGTCTTGTATTCAATATCAGTGTTACCTTAGTAACCACCAGTAGCATATGAATTGAACCCGGTTTATGCCCTAAGGTTGAATTATTGGAGGGCTGTTTCTTTTCACCCTTTTCTCATTTCAATTCTTTTTCATTCTTCAACCCCTTAAGTGCTTACCAAGACTTCATAACTAGAACCTTGTTGGGTTTAATCCAGTTCTAGCTCTGTCTCAGTCCGCACTCTTCCCATTTCTCACTTTTTCTCCTTTTTTCATCATACCTAAGGACTCTACACTAACTAGAGGATTGTCCCTGGGTAGATCCCTCCGGCTCTGGCGAGATCGTGGGAACGAATACCTAACCTAACCATCCTTATATCACCATGCATAAAGTAAATTGGTCGGTCTTTTGGTATTGTTCATTCCTTCTCGAAACCAATTGAAAAATCATTTGGAAAATCAATCAAGGTACTTGTGATATAAAATCAAAACATTTTGTACCTTAATTGTTTTGATCATTTTAGAAATGCTCCCCCTCAACATTGTGCATATGATTTTATAAATTGTTTAGCACATGGAGGCAAGAGTTCTTTTTGAATAAATTCTTGATCACAATTTCTATGGAAAAAGCCATTTGATTTTCTTTGGTAAATTCTCCCCCTCAATATGTGCATAGGATATTTGAAATCATTTTATCACATAGAGGAAAGAGTTCTTTTGAAGCACATCCACGATCACAAAAGCCATTAAGAAACCTTTAGAAAATCAATCAAGGTACTTTATGTTGAAACATATAAATCTTTGTACCTTGAAAGTTTATTTTCTCTTGAAATGCTCCCCCTCAATATGTGCTTCGAGATTCGAAAGCGTTTAGCACATATGGGAGAGCAGCCTGCACTTTTGAATCAAATCTATCATCATTTATCAGATTTCTTAATTAAATCACAAATTCTCCCCCGATCAAAAATATCAAACCCTTTGAGATTTTGGATCCCCAAGTGATTTAATAAGGTTTAGAAAACATGGGAGAATATGTGCCTTGTTTAAATACTCATCTTGTTTTTGGATAGATGCTCCTCCTCAACATGTGCATTATGTATTAGAAATCGTTTGGCACATGGAGGCAGGAGTGCCTTTAAAGGACTAAAACCAATTCCATTTAAACAGATTTGAGATTTAAATCACGATCTCTCCCCCGATCAAAAATTTCAAACCAATTGAGATTTTGGATCCCGATTGATTTAAATCATTTAGAAAAACTTTAGGGAAAGACGTGGCAAATTTTAACTTTGAAAAATGATTAATAAGGAACAGTTTTTCGACATTAAAGATTGTTAGTGTCAGGTATGATAGTTTTTAAGAGATCTTTTAAGTAAAATAAAACAATTTCACAATCAAACAAGAACAGAAAAAATTTCATTTTTAAAGATCTTGATTCTAAAGAAAAATCATACCATGACATAACATTATATCGTTAGATCACCACATTAATACGTACAAATGGACTTTTTGATGAAATATCGTTTGAAAATATTTAATTTGAAATCACTGAAGATTTGACAAAATAAAGTCCGGTTGATTTCAAAACTTTGAATCCGATTTATTTTCAAAACAATATTTTCCATTTTCAAAACAATTTAATCAAATTTTTTTTAAATTGTTTAAAAATGGTATCCTGCACAAAGATACGTTCGGTGGTTGAGAAGCTTATGTTGTTGATGTAGGGCTTGGAAGAAAAACCGTCTGCTGATGCAGTGAGACTTCTTACGTTGCATTTTAATGCCAACTGAGGTCAAATTAAGCTCCGTTTCTTCATTTGCTGATGAAGAAAACCATCTGCTGATGCAGTGAGACCTCTTACGTTGCATTTTTCCATGCCAACTCTCCATAGAAGTCCAATTAAGCTCTGTTTCTTCATTTGTCAACCCAAGATATAGTTACCCTTTCCTTTCGGCATCCAATCATCTTCATTTGTGGGATCCGGATTGGGAACATTCTTATATACCAATATACCTGCATATTTTAGTGAACACACATACAAATATATGGTGGTCGGCATCACCCAAACATCAATCGACTAATAAAAGTCAATTCAACATATTAATCTGATCATATAAGGCATGGGGATAATGTGTTCAACAAACTCTAATCATCTAATCCTAACAATAATATCCTGGGCACCTAGTCCTTAAACATAGGTTAACATCATTTTTAATTAAGCATATAGGATAATTAAGAAAGCCCGTTAGATGATGTAAATGTGAAAACATTCTCCCCCTCAATCAATGACTTATTTTTCTGAAAAGTTTAAAAGCGCTGAAGTCATTAATTGAGTTTTCAATTATTATAAAAACTCTGATTCTGATTGATTTCTCAAGCAACTCATTTACCACCAATTTTTGAAAACACCAAATATTTTTCAGAAGAATTTTAGACGGAAAAACATTTGTGTAGGAACAGCAGTCTTTTTGACGACATGCTTTCCTTGTTTTGGTTTTAGGATAAGTGCACGAAATTTTTGAAAATTTTGGTTTAGCGCAGCACTTTCCTTTCTTGAAGACCGGGTTACTATCTGAAATAATAGCAAACCATGGTTTAAGCACGGGTCACAGTCTGAAATAATTGCAAGCCATATTTTAAGACATGTTTTGAAAAAATATTTACACCTCCTGCTTGAACTTCATCTAAAGTCCCGTGCCATTATTGAATGACATTTCTAAGACTGTAGATGTTATCGATACCACAAGACATGTCTTGAGAAAACATATTTTTGGTATTTTTCAATTTTCTGATTTTTATGGGCTTTTGTTGATTTTATATTTTTCTATTTTGTTTTTGTTGGTTTTATATTTTTGTATTTTACTTTTTGAAAATTATTACAAAGATAGAGACATAGTTTAAGAAGATGATGATACGAGTACCGAGATAAGGAAATCGTTTAGCACTTTGAAGAAGATAGAAGTCATCATCTCTTAAACTTTCACCACCAAAGCTTTCGAGGCTCTTGAATCGTCGACAGAACTTGAGCCTTTTGAAAGTGAGACTTTGGTAGCTTCCCCCCAAACCGACAAACTAAGAATAAAGACAATTTTCCCAAGAAGTAGAAGTGAATAAAAATGGTCTCATTGAATGAAGCTCAAGACCAAGAACACGAGAACACCAAAGAAACAAGTTGAAACATTGATCGTCTCGTGGTCATCAATCCGAATAACCGATGAAGTCCGATCACATGAACCTTTTGTGCGTCCCCGATGTACACATTACTCTTCGAGATTGACCAGTTGTCTATTCAGGGAACAATACATCAACATCTTCATTTTAACAAGTGCATTCCAGTTATCTCCCATATAACCAATCAGCCCATAATGTACACGCGTACCCATCCAGAGTAGAGACAACGACATCATAGTAATGGTTGAATCACTGATCTCCTCGTGGATGTCAACTCCGAATAATTAAGCTCGATCATGTGAATATGTAGTGCGACTTTGATGTACACATATCTCTCCCCTGATGGTTGCGATCTCATTGGAATCATCATTACATTGTGTACATGAAGCACTAACCGGAAGCACTTTATCATAAATCATATAGAAGATGTCGATAAGCAATATCATCTCACGTACACATATTCTTCTCACATTTCTTCCAATTGAATCTTTGAAGTAACACATACCAAAAGTCTCGAGACCATTTCCCCAAATAGTTGGAATAATACATCCCTTCCCCCAAATAGTTGGAATAATATATCCTTCCCCAAATAGTTGGAATAATACACCAAAGGCTACGAGATAAACCCTGAGTTTCTCTACGGTTATGACCATTGTCTTTCTGGGATAACTTCAATCAGGTAGAAGTGTTAAGTTCATCATGTGTACTCGTTGTGCTTTTAGATATATGTCTCCTTCCCCCATGCTGGATTTGGTACCTCAGAATCAGCAAAACATAATATACCCATAAACTTGAGATCTTGTGAGAAGAACTCAAATAGCCCAAATGAATCCTATGAGAATCAAGCTCTGAAACTCTCTCGACTATCTTTATCAACCCATATGTAGACAATTTGAAGTGACCTTTGAAGAAAACCGATATACCAAACTTAAAACTGAAGTCGAATTCCCCGCATTTGTATCTTAAGCTTGCACTTAATGATGGAAGTACGGTGTCGAGAATCTATGCTTCAAGCAAATCTCTAAGTACTCACTACTCAAACAAAGTATGACACATTAACACCTCTTGAGATTATCCACATCGTAATCTGCATGTGACACTGAGTAAAACAACGTAACTCGTAATAGTGATAGTTAACCAGTTCTTCAACCAACCACCCTGACTGCTGGTAACTAGATAAACCAAGTCTTCAACTCAAAATCTTAAGCCCGATCAAGTTATCAAATAAGAACACGCCTTTGTTGAAAGTCAACTTCAATCTCAAATAAGTGATAAATGATTAACTCTGAAGTCATCAACTTGTGTCAAATGCCCAACACGTGAAAACAACATACAATTGGATGTGCATTGACCCACTGAATGAACCGCAAAAAATGATTCCTCAACATCAATGCATTCTTCCCAAAGGTATACATGTAGAGACTGATCTGGAAGATTCACCAATAATGTCTTCAAGAGGATGAGGTTGTCATTTTATTCAATGTTCATTTGGTTGATTTACAGAGTGCACATTGGAAGGAACAATAATAGTGAAGATTTGGCAAAGGAATACCAAAGAGCGGATCATTATTCATAAGTGCAACTGCAATATTATGATAGTCATTATCAACGCCTTGAGGAATAACTTGAGATTAGGCTTCTTTAGTAGTCTGAGTAGTACTTCTTAGATGATCAACATTCGCTAGCGGTTGGAAATACTCAACAAACATATCTTGAAACAACGAAACCCAAACAATAAATCCCATTTATCCTTAGTGAGTGAGACATTAGGCGTTGGACCATTATTCAAACCTCCATCATCATGTAGTATATTCACTTTTCTCCCCCTCAAAAATTGCATCCGAAGTTGCCATTTTTGATTTAACAAGTGAATAAGAATATACACCAATGAACGTAGATCCACTTGATGACTGAATGAGCATGGGAGAAGCATAAAGCTTTTTGATGAAGAATGTCGATGAGAATGGTCATAAACATGAAGATTTCTCTTCTTATGAAGATAAAGCGCGCTGAAGCGTACACCTTTCTTTTCTTTGAGGAACGGGCACGAAGAGTTATCTACGACGCCATTATGATGAAGTACGAGGCCGAACCGATGTGAACAGGCGTCATAGCGAATGAATATTAAGATTGAGTTACTTGAACCCGTGAGTTATGAGATATCAATCCATTTGTAATCCATACTTTAAGCCAGTCCATGTATTGAAGGATCGAAGTATCTGCTCGAGTAAGGACTACTGCACTAATATTACAAATTTGATTGCATATATTTTGGTTAGTGACATCAGAATCCAAACCCTTTGGGGTTTCACGGTCAACTTTGAGATTGCCATTGGTAAACATCTTTCTTGTAGGTATCCACCTAAGTCCAGCATCCTTAAAAATTCTACCGGATGGTATCCACTTATGGCAAGGTCTAGGATTGTTAGGCTTCATATGCATAGTGGAAGACTTATCCTTATTCCTAGTTTCCAAAGATTTAGCAGTTGGTAACCATCTAGGCGAGGCTTTTGGTTTCATTTGCTTCATATGCCCTGTGGATGACTTAGTGCAAATCCTAGACTTAACAGGTTGTACCATTGCATGAGCATTTACTTTCTTCAGGGATTTTGTGAAACATTTATCGTGATTAGCATTAAAGATACATTTCAGACACTTTGAGGAAACAACTTGTTTGGATTCAGAAATAGATCTAGATTTCTTAGAGTGATCTGCTATGGGAATAGCTTTAATCGAAATGCAACTACTCTTAGATGTAAGCCAATCCCTAGTCTTTAGATTAGTGTTCCCAGGTAATGGTTTAGAATTACTAGCAGTGCCTTGAAATCTCGAAGAATTCATCATCCTAGGTCTTGCACCTAAAATTCCGTCTTTGCGATTTTGTGCCTTCTTTTTAGCCATTTCTAGATAAGAGTTCTTATACAAGTCATTCACATCAATTTTCCTAGGCAAGTGAGGTGAAGTGACTGGTTTTGTCAAAACTTGTTTCGCATCAACTTGGGAGGCAAACCGCATTTTTGAAAATTTTTGCCGTTCAGATCTAAACGCATTCGGTTGTCTAATAACTGGTTTCCCCAAGTTTGATGGTTTTGAAAACTTAGTGTTCACACTATTCCCTGTTGTTTTTCTAAGCTCATTTTTTAAAGCAACAATAGCGAAACTCTTTTCCTGAAGTTGAGCTTTAAGATCATCAATTTTTGCTATCAAAGAGTTTGTTTCCATTGACTTAGTTCTAGCTTCTTTGACAGAGTCACTTAGTTCTATGTGATTCTTTCTCAAAGACTCATTTTCCTTTAGTAATTTGGCCACACAAACTGCTAATTCATCATTTCTCATTTGAATATCATAAATAGCATTAATATCAGAATTACTTGTAACCAAATTACTTTTAACATGCATACCAGAAATATGTTTCTTCAAAATGTTGATAGTCGAGTTTTTGGCTTGAAGCTGAGCTTTTAAATCGTTTATTTCAAATAATTTACGAAATTCAGGAAATTACGGATTTTTACATGGTTTCTTAGTTTGAAAACTTTCTTCTTTACTCTGTAACGCGATTTCAAGTGAAATGCAATGTTTTTCAAGATTTGAGAGTTTGTTTGAAAGTTCAACAAAAGCCTTTTTATCAACCATATCATTTGTTTTGAAATTATTAGACTCAACCTCAACCAAGGAACAGTTATCAGAATCATGTTCAGCATTGAGATCAGTTCGTTTAGGTACATTAGCAGATGCACTATGTTGAAAAGTTAAGGGTACCTCATCACATGAAACCCGTTCATTTATCGGTCTGATATCTGCATCCACATCATGTGTAACAAGAGTCACTGAACTACTGGCTGTTTCAAGCTTAACGTCTCTGAGCCTCTCATATTCGTGTCAACTGATCCATCATCCAATGCCTTACTGGTCTCAACACTACAATCTATTGATTGTACCCGACATTCATTCACCTTTCTGAACACTGCATCCACTTCTTGTGTGCCAGGAGTTACTAAACAACTGGTTACATCATTCTTTGTTGTCTCTGATATTCTGCATTCAGCAACACCTAATTCTTCAACTAATACATTACCCAACTCATCACAACTTTCTCTCAACTGCACCAGACTCTCATCCACTATTTCATCTTTCTGAGTAACTTCCTCAATATATTTCTCCACATTATTCATAAGATGGATAAGTGTCTCTATGAACACGCTAATTTCCACTCCAGTGTGTCTCTTGAAAGACATTTCAGTCATGTCTTGATCATAATCAAATGAAAATTCCCTATTGAAGAATGACTGAAATTGGTTGTGGATCACTTGAAGTGCAGCACTGGAAGTATCCTTTTGAACCTTTTCTTTATCAAGTTGTTGTTCCAATTGTTCTAAGTTCAATAGTAATGTTCACGTTAATGTGGATAAATCTTGACGGAAAAGGGCATTGCATGTTCGTTCCATTCCTATCGATGTGAGTAACATAAGGTGTGAGTGAAGTTGTTGAAAGGGCACAATGCAACATTCCTTTTGTATGGCATTATGTAGCATGACCAGGTGCAAGTCTTTCTCATTAGACTCAGAGCATGAAGAACTCAAATCATCATTGATTGAATCCATCATCTATAACCGTTCAGTATAGCTAATATTCTCATGGTTGTCTACAGCATCATACAATTTAAGTACTTCCAAAATCACTGAATCAGAAGTGTAAGACATGATGTTGCTGTGTACACGGGATTTTACAAATCTATGATTAGAACCGAGAAATAGAATCTTTCGCGGGATTTTACAAAATAAAGAAGAAACCGTTAAGCAATGACCAATATAACGTGTTAAGATGACTGATGGATCAACACAATGATAGACAATTGTGTGTTAGGTCTTATGATTGTTTGTAGGATTAGCAGAGATGTTGTTTGGTTGTGATCAGGGTTGGTTGTTGCACGATTTTACGGAGAAATTTAGGTCTAAAAACACAAAAACCTCAATAAATTCTGTTGCGAGCGGATTTAGGCCTCGAAGGTTGCGTACCATTCTCCTCGTTCTCACGGTCGTTTTGATGGTTAGAACGCTGAAAACGGAGTTACGGTTCAAAAGTTATGGCCGTTTGAAGTTTTGTCGGGAAAAGTCAACAAGTCGCTAGTAAGACAAGTCGCTAGAGTCACCAAGTCGCTAAGTAACAACTCGCTAAAGGCTCAAGTCGCTGTGGATCAAGTCGCTAGACACAAATCGCTAAAGCACCAAATCGCTAAATAGTCAACTCGCTAAAGAGCAACTCGCTAAGTATCCAAGTCGCTAATGTCAAGTCGCTGAGAACAACAAGTACAAGTCGCTAGAAATAATGAAAGCAAGTCGCTAACCCCACCAAGTCGCTAGCCGTAGTGGAGAATCCACTAACTTGTATTGTTTTTCGGCTTGTCTCAATAGACAAGTCGCTAAGATCAAGTCGCTACGACTAACACTACAACTCGCTAGAAATTACTGAAGCAAGTCGCTACGAAGAAATTCACAACGAGACTCAAGTCGCTACCTTGAAAAACTTCAAAAACACACTTTTCAATCCAAAACAAGCCCAACCACAGTGATTCAAGCTTTCCAAATCAAAACCCAAGCACTTACAATGATTCTAAACACAAAAGTACACTCAAAATTCAAACTTTAACACAAGAAATGATCCAAATGATGCAAAAACCACTAAACTTTTTCAAACCCAAAAACCATATAAAACCACTAGAAATCCAAGGATATGTAAGAGAGATGATCAAACCATGGCTCTTGATACCATTTGTTACAAATTGGATTTCATAAACACATCAAATCATAACATATATAGGCGTATGGGTTTAGAGTTTAGAGAGAGAAAGTGAAGAGATGGAGCCTTTCTAGAGAGAGAGTAAACAAAAGAGAAAAAGTTAGATTAGAATGAAAGGTCCAACCCTCTACCTTGGGAGGTAGAGGGTATTTATAGTCTTACATAATACGCCCTCTGTCGGACTGTAGATCATGCATACAGTGGGTAAGACCCGTCCGTCCTCCACGGTGTTGCACTAAGCTAAACTAATAACTAAATAACTAACTAATAAACTACTAAATAACGTAAATAACTAAAAGTCTACGAGCTAACATATGCTAGACTATAATTGGGGTGACCGACACTTTAACATGGAATTTCCAATTTCTAACAAACAGGGTTTAGTTACTCGTAAGAAAAGGGTTTTCTTATTCATAAAAAGAGGGATTTTGCTTATTCATAAAAGCAACCAGAATTAACAAAATCGACTTTTAAGCATCAAAAAGCGTTGTACACTTGTTTCTTTTGATCAAATAGCTTCAAAAACACTTAAACAGCAATAAAGTTTTAAACTTTAACAGCTAAAATGAAATTTTGAGCTTATTTGTAAAATTTGATGAAACTAAGAAACGAGTACAACAACGATTCAAAACAGATAAAGTTTTAAACTTTTGCAAAAAACTATGCGTCTAAACACTATATCAACCTTAAAACTTTCCAAGCTTCAAGATTTTAGTGTAAAAAAAATTTACGCGTAAGAAAGGTGAAGAACGAGTAGAACTAAATACGTAAAACCAAAATCTTAAACAAAACACGTTCCAAACAACTATTTGGTGATTGATACCACTGTTAGGTCACCATAAGGATGATAACACACGCATAACAATGATATAGAAACAATAGAAAGAGGTGGAATGGTCGGATTCTTCACAAGATAAATGAACAAAGGTTTAGTAGCATAAAATGAAAGAACCAATACCCTGAAGTGAGGGTTTACATAGTGTTTATAGGAGAGGAAACTAGGGCAACACTACTAGTCCCTTCCTTAATGTCTTTTGGGCCTTGTATAGGCCTATGGGCTTACTACATAAGCCTAAACATGATAACAAACATATAAGCCTACTTAGCAACCTATTACATAGTTAATGACCGACACTTGATAGTAGTTACATGTGATCCCAACACATGCTAAAAGTGTCAAATTAAGATTGGTGAGTTAATAGGTTTAAGTAAGTAAAATCAGTTTGAACCACAAGATTTCAACGACAATTGGAATCTATACAAGATTATAAGAAAAACTTACTAGTACACTAAGCTCATGACACGGTAGCCTTGACAGTTATTTATGTTTCACCCCAACCAGGTGCTTTGCCAAAAACGTGTACAACATCAAATGAAATGCGTCCGTTTTCAGTTGAAGCGACCAACAGGGACGGGGGAGTTTACCTATTCGTGCTTACTCTAAGTAATTAATGTTTCATGATTTCAAGGACTTTTATGGAAAATGTGGTAATTTAGGCAATCAGTAAATGTTTAATGTACTTGTGTCCATACGTAAACGAGTAATGAATTTAAGTAAAAAGAGAATGTATTCTCACCCCAAAGTATTTAAAAACAAGTATAAACAAGTAAATATGTCTTGTGACTTGGCTGAATTTTCGGGGTAATGGGGGGGGTTGTTGTAGTTTAATTTGTGTATATGGTGTAAGTCGCGTACTTTATAATACGCGAAACGTAAAGACGGATACATAAACATCCAAAACTTGTAAAATTTTCATAGCTTGTAAACATAATAACTTTTATTATTTTATATGAGACATGAGTTTATCGGAGTGCTTAAACATCATTAAAATTGAAAACATACACCGAAAGTGCGTAAAACGTAAAATATGCAAAATCTATGTAAAAATGGAGAAATAAAAATAGGACATATAGAATATGTTTGTAAGGAAAATAAAATGCATAAAATACATAGACAGAACTTTGTCTAGGGTTGGTTACGAGTTAAGTTTATGCGAGTGAACTTATTTAATTGATTGTAAAAGTAAATTTACTTAAAAATAAAATAATAAGTAAAAGTAAATAATTAAATAATGACCTCAAAATGTGAATCGTTACACATAGCCTTACTTTTACTTGTTTAATACTCATTTTGAACTACTTTGGGGGGAGAATATATAACTCATTTTACTTATGGACACAAGTACTTAAAACGTTTATGTATTCCTTGAGTTACACAACTTTCCATTAAGTCCCCAATATTATTAAATGTTAGTTACGTGAGTAAGCGCGGATGTTGTAACTAGATTTATTGGGTTGACACCCCCGTCCGGGTAGTTTCCCTACTTGACTAGTATGTCAAACGGAAGCATAATCATTTGAGGAACTTGAGTATTGACGGAAAGGAACACTTGAATGGGTACAAAACTAGAAACGATTTGTCACACCCCCAAAATACCTGTTTTGCAGCGGAATGGAATTCCTGGGAGATGACTGTCATAGCATCACAGTTACAGTTATATTGAACGACCTAAAGTGTCGTTTTAAAAAAACATTGTTTGATATAATAAAACATTCAGAGTTTACAAAAGATAGGTCCCAAAAGTTAGTCAACATTTACGGAAATAAGTTTGTTACAATCCAAACGATGTTTTAAAGTGCATAAAACCTATATAAGATGCGTCGTCACCGCGACTCTATGATATGTCCTTATGCATGCCATGAAGTATATGCCTTAGATACCTGAAAATACACGGCTAAAAGTGTCAACACAAAGGTTGAGTGAGTTCATAGAGTTTATAAAAATGTTTTATACGACTACCACAAGTATAGGTCATGTATGACAAATATGTCATATAAAAATGATACAATTGCTATAAGCACATGACACCGAAGCTAGACTGATCATGATGTTCGCCCCAATAGAGTGTTTGCCAAAACAACTCTAATTCTGATATTAAATGAAATGCATCCGTTTGACCAGTTGGAACCACCAACCCGGATGGAGGAGTCACCCTCAATAGATCTATTCACTCACTCTCGCTTCTTCCAGAATTAACGGTTCATGATTATGAAATGGGGACATTCAATTGGCAATGAGGTAACTTAAGCAATGTAAATGAATTTGATATACTTGGGCTCGTAATAAAATGATGTGTAATGTATTCTCCCTCGTAGGTTTGACATGAAACATAAACTTGAAAAACGGGCCTATGAAAACTCACTTGATACAATGATTATGATGGCAAATTTGGATACACTGAAATGAGGCGCAATCTCTAACTGCAACATATTATGAATGATATGATCTAATATAAGTCAAAAAATAATGTTGAGCATGCAAACTCACATGTAATCTATACCACTTGTACATTTTTGAAAATGAAGTTTATCGTCGAAATATACGTTTGTGACATCTTGTCATATTATAAAATACTTTACGAGTACTTACGTTGAAACAACATCCTACGATAGTTGTTTAGTGATAGAACAAGAATTTATAGCTTTTCGTCGTAAAATAATATACTTTGACCACTCATGAAAATGATTAAGTAACCTCGCGAAGCTTAGTCGCAAAATGGTGAATATCGAATGTTAGAAAACAAACTCAATGGTTTTGGAAAGCTTGTAGCGATATCCAAAAGTCTTAGCATTTAACTTTTGATCATAGAAGTCTCGATTATAGAGAAAAATATAGATGAAGTAAGGTAGTCAAGCTAAAAATATAGTTTATGAGTAGTTTTTGGAAAAGTTTGAGAGATAGTATATTACTCGTTACAACTTCGTTTGACGAACGGTTGAACATTTTGGAAAATAGGCTAGGTGATCGAAGTCACTTTTACTAGAAGGCATCGCTTTCTCAAAAGTACTCTATCGATATGAAACATGGCTCCAAACATGGTCACTTGCGATAACCATTTTGGACTAATAGAAAATATGTAAGTGTTAATACTAGTGAAAATAATTACGATAGCCATAATTAAAACGCGTGTAACTTAGTCGTTATAGCTCGGTTTTCTACGTTTTATAAATCCTTTGTTTCGTGTTAATGTATACTAATATATTTTTAGTAAATCGACTCATTTAGATTATGTTTAAAACTCGATTTTGCCCCTTAAAAATCCCTTGACAGCAAGTACTATTCCAGAAAATTAGTTTTCGTCATTTAAACTTGAAACTAGCGTAACTTCTTCGTTATAAACCCGTGTTAACCCGTTCAAGCGGCCACGGTTTCGTTTTTAAATCTATTTTCTAAAAATATAAACCAAAATATCCCCTGACCCACTGATGTTTCCAGATTTCACAAAATTGGACAGCCCTTATATATATTTCGTCGAAAACGATTTCTCTTGTTTGAAACTTGTTCTAAAACATTCCAATCAACACCAAAGCTATTATAAACCTACCATACACCTTCTTAAGGTGTCATGGGTTCCTAAACTTCACCAAAATGATAGGGTTCAAAGGAATACGAATAGGATAATTTAAACTCATATTAAGTAATAAAAATATGTAAAAGTGGTATGGATCATGGAATACTTGCATGTTTTTCTTACTAGATCATAAAAATAAATCAAGTAATAGTATGAAAGATTAGGAAAATTATTTAGAACACTTACTTGAGTGATTGAAGAGTTTTTGGGATTAGAAACTTAATTAATCTTTAGGTTTTTATTTCAAAACCTTGAAATAGATTACTAAATGAACTTGTTTAACACTTGAACCTTGAAAATTTTATGGTTTTTTCTTCTTTTTCTTACTTGGCCGAACCACCACAAAGAGAGGAGAGGTTTTTAGTTGCTTTTCACCTTTCAAATGTGTTTGTATGTGTTTTAGTTTCTTGGAACTCTTGCATACTACAAATAACTATACATAAAATGAGTAGGTGTACACTTTGATCAAGATCTTTAATAAAAATGATGACAAGGGGGGGGGGGGGTCGACAAGGTTTATATGGGGTAGAAGGTTTTGTATTTTTGTTAGTAAAATGTCTATAAAGTTATGTATAATGTATATTTTGGTACATATAATTAGTTATTTAGTGTAGCGTTAGCTAGAAATCAATTTTAACAGAACAAAATAAAATATATCGAAGTCATAAAAATTATAAAAATGCATTTCTCACAAGAATTGAGTGAATAAATATTTATCGAGTAGAATTTACGAAAACCGTCGTAAATATATATATATAACAATTTATATACCAAAATAAATTAAAAACATCGAATAAACTATTAATATAATTTTTATAGTCTTAAAATGAGTATAAAAATATATCCGGATGATTCTTGGAAGTGTCGGATCAATTATATAAAATAAATGATCGTGCGATAGCGTTTATTTAATAAATAAATATACGTTAATGAAATATGCAAACCCATGCATGAACTGATATGAAAGTGATGTTACTGATGATACGCAGCTTAACCCTTAAGGTTACGGGTATTCGATACTCGTAAACCTAGTTTACGAAAAATGATGAATAGTGAATCATGAATAGTGATTTTTCTCCGGGAATGAATAGTGTTTTGTGAATAGTAAAATTTTGAAATAACCTCTCAAAGTCTCAAACCGACTTAAAAAATGATGAATAGTAAAATGATGAATAGTAACCAGTGAATAGTAAATTCCCGAGATGAATAGTGAAATTTTCAAAGTTTGAGAAATGACCTGAAATTACGATTTGTCACATTTGCCCACCTAAAAAGGAATTATGTCCCTGAATTCAGTTCATGTTGGTTTCTACAGTGCTATTTGTGAAAAGGTGAGGATATTTGAGTCGCATCTGGTTTTCCCGCGTTTTCTGAATCGTACCACAACCTTCCAAGGCGAGGCTTTCAAAATAACTCTGTTGCCAACTTGAAATTCTAATGGTTTGTGACTTATGGAACACATTTCCAATATTTTGCATCGTATATCGACGTAGCTTTTCTATCTATTTGTTGTTGCTTGTTATTGATTCTTGATCTATACGATTTCTTTGTTGTTTCATGAATAAGTTATGGACTAGTGAGTTGGACTTTCTTGATTTTTGGCTTGTCAATAGGTGATTGACATTTCAACCATGGAGTGCCTCAAATGGTGTAGTCAGTATGTTCATGTGATAACTATTGTTGTAAGGAAACTTGTTCGATGAAGAATGATGTGCCTAATCATTTCCAGAAAATCACACATGCTTTGACTAATCTTCTGATGTTTGAATCGTTCTCTCCTTCTGACCATTGAGCTAAGGATAATAGGCGGTACTCATGTCTCAGTAGGTTCCATGGGAATCATGAAATGATTGTCAGAAGTCTAAGGTGAATCGACTACCTTATATTAGGTATAATTGAAATTGATACCATGTGTCTCATGACAAATTCCAAAATGTCAAGTCTGTCGAAAAGGGCATTATTGAAAAAAAATAGATTATGGGTAATAGTTATGATTCCTCGCATTTCTAGTTCTAGCGAATGTCATGACTTAAGTCTTCGTTGCCTAAGGTGCTTAGTCTCCATTACTAAAATGTTTATTGTTTGATGGTGTCTCTCTTAATTTCTCTTATCAAAATATTTCCACGCTCTATGTTGTCAAGTCACAAAACCCTAAATATTTAAGTGATGTGGTATGGTGGTTGATTTTCAAGATTTGTTCCGATATTGAGTGTTTTGTTTGAAATATTTTCTTTGAATGAATGAATTTACAATTTTGAACAAACGACTTTCTAAGTAATATTTTTCTTGATGATTAAAAATTTAGTAGTTTTGCAAAATAGGACTGTTTATCAAAGATTGATGTTTATAAGTTTCTTAACGTACGAAGGTTTTGTTAAAGATTGACCAAAAAGAACTTACTTTTTAAAACAGGTACTTCGGAAAAATATTTCCTACAAGGTATATGATTTGTATAAATACATTTTAAATAAAATTCATTTAAAATGAAAGCACTATAAAGGATGAAGTAGTAAATAGGTATGTCTGCATGAATGCTTTAGTTTCTAATGTTAGGTAATATCTATCAGTCGATGTTAGGAAAAATCTACAGGGATAGGTATTCAATCTTACTTGAGTGTTTCTAAAACAGTTCATCACTGAGATTGTTATCATGCTGGCAGAAACTTAGATATCAGCTCATACTATGTCGAAGAATGTTTGTTCTGATTTCACTTGTAGATGGGGGTTCATTGATTGTCTGATATGTTCAGACCTGTTACATCTCTTGATATGGAAGTGAGGTTATCTGGAATTTCTAGAGAACACAATGCCTTAGGGAAAGTTTATATCGATAACCTTAATTTAACTCAATTATCCTTTGAGGGAATCTCATTGTAGGGAGGTGTACATATTGCTGAGGCCATGTTTAATGGATTATTCTGTAGTCTCAGTTAGGAGGCTTGGTTTATTTCTACAGTGTTACTTAGTGTCTATTCACTTTGTACTAAATCTTGTAACTCGGTCTGGCTGGTACTTTTGAAATGATAGAATTTGGCTTCTAGTCCAAAGATAGTGGCTCAGATTGTCTCATGATGTCTTTAAAATTTCTATTGAGTTTTGAAACATCTTACTACATACTTCTAGTCCTTGTTGGTAGTTCTGAAATCCTTTCATTGTTTTCTTGTATCGAGGAATCCTCCTCGTAGATGGTATAGAAAGTCTTTCCTAAAAAGTCACTAGTAAAAATTTCAACTTATCGGTTGAGTGAGTGATGAATGGTATAGGTATCTATAGAATGTTAACAAAATAGATGTTTATGAACAATTTATATGATTAAAAGGCTTTGCTTTTGAATGAAGATTGTTTTAGGAAGTTTGAAAAGATGCTTGTTTCTTTCATGACATAATCCTTCCTGAATTATACATAGGTGATCAGGCTATGTATAATCGAGGACAAATAATGTGATGCTTGGTTTTCTTGAAATGGTATTATGTTTCTCCGAAGTTTTAGATGGTATTCAACGTGTTGTTTTGTAAGATAATGGCTCAAATAATTTTTCACAGTAACATGAAAATCGTTTCGCGTAATGGAAGTAAATAGTTGATAGAATGACTAAAAATCAATTTATAGGGTGGTAACAAAACAACTTGTTTTAGAATTTTGTGAAACAATTTTACTAAGATGGTAGTAAAATAGCTTGAAATAAAATTATGTGAAATAATTTTATAAAGTGGTAGCAAAATAACTTAAAATAAGATTGGTTGAATGGTTTGCAGGATACATGGGAGAACCTCATAGAATGATAATAGTCTCCTAATTGGTCAAGAATAAAGTTGCCCTAATCCCTAGTAAGATAGTGGTATACTGTTGTGAAATGATTGAAAATTGGGCAATTGGAATGGGGAATGAAATAAACAAAGGTTGTGATTATCGTGGAGATAATAAAGAATAAAGATTACATTAGATAGAAAGGTACTTATTATCTGTTCTTGTTGATGGTCTAATCATGCCTCAAGTGTAGGAGCAGTAGGCTGTCTAGCAGCAACAGCCCTAGAACTCTCACAGTCCTCAAACCTATAAGATGGTGTAGTGTCTATAGTCTTAGTGATAGATGGTAATGGTGTGTCAAATCATGCACGCTTCCCAAGCTGCAAGTCAGATGTATTAGTAGTATCTATGAGATGTGATGGTACGGATGGTGCTCTAGATGATAATGATGATGAAAATGATGACGATGATGATGATGATAATGGCGATCCTAGTGGTGAATTAGAGGATGATGGTGATGATGGTGAATGAAATACTACCCTCTTTCATGTTGTCTCGCGACGTTTTAGAGGTAAAGCTGGAGTACGCACTATTGGACGACTACTAGTGGTATGAGTAGCTGATGGTGGTTGTATTACATGAGTAGCAGGTGATCTAAGAATGAGGGTAACAGAATGTACTCTCTTCCTTGCAGTAAGCATCCTAATAACTCCATTAGGACTAAGCCTATAAGTCCTACCAAATGGTATGATCTGTCCTGGTAGAATGATAGGAACTGCCTTGTTCCTACGACGAATCGATGGTGATAGTGGGGGTGTAGGTGTAACTTTGTCCTCCTCAAAGGGTTCAGTCTCAGTATCGGATAATATGAGTGGTGAATCTGATATAGAGTCAACTGATGTTAAAATTGTGATAGGGAATGACAAGGCATTCTCCACGTTGGAGTCTGAAGAAAGGATAATGGAATGGGCATCTGAAGACATCAATGTGACAATCGATTTGAAATGAAAGTAAATAACTCGCAAATGTGCGTATGAAACCGCATGCATAGGGAATATGCACTTATGATGAAATGATGAGATGCTATGATGTTGTAGTTATAGTCTAGGGTCCGTGATAAAGCCTAGTTCTCTATAACTCTTGCTCTAATACCAATCTGTCACACCCCCAAATTACCTGTTTTGCAGCGGAATAGAATTCCTGGGGGATAACTGCCATAGCATCACAGTTACAGTTATATTGAACGACCTAAAGTGTCGTTTTAAAAACACATCGTTTGATATAATAAAACATTCAGAGTTTACAAAAGATAGGTCTCAAAAGTTAGTCAACATTTGCAGAAATAAGTTTGTTACAATCCAAACGATGTTTTAAAGTGCATAAAACCCATATGAGACGCGTCGTTACCACGACTCTATGATAAGTCCTTATGCATGCCATGAAGTATATGCCTTAGATACCTGAAAATACATTGTTAAAAGTGTCAACACAAAGGTTGAGTGAGTTCATAGAGTTTATGAAAATGTTTTATACGACTACCACAAGTATAGGTCATGTATGACAAATATGTCACATAAAAATGATACAATTGCTATAAGCACATGACACCGAAGCTAGACTGATCATGATGTTCGCCCCAACAGAGTGTTTGCCAAAACAACTCTAATTACGATATTAAATGAAATGCATCCGTTTGACCAGTTGGAACCACCAACCCGGATGGAGGAGTCACCCTCAATAGATCTATTCACTCACTCTCGCTTCTTCCGGAATTAACGGTTCATGATTATGAAATGAGGACATTCAATTGGCAATGAGGTAACTTAAGCAATGTAAATGAATTTGATATACTTGGGCTCGTAATAAAATGATGTGCAATGTATTCTCCCCCGTAGGTTTGACATGAAATATAAACTTGAAAAACGGGGCTATAAAAACTCACTTGATACAATGATTATGATGGCAAAAGTGGATACACTGAAATGAGGCGCAATCTCTAACTACAACCTATTATGAATGATATGATCTAATATAAGTCATGAAATAATGTTGTGCATGCAAACTCACATGTAATCTATACCACTTGTACATTTTTGAAAATGAAGTTTATCGTCGAAATATACGTTTGTGACATCTCGTCATATTATAAAATACTTTACGAGTACTTACGTTGAAACAACATCCTACCATAGTTGTTTAGTGATAGAACAAGAATTTATAGCTTTTCGTCGTAAAATAATATACTTTGACAACTCATGAAAATGACTAAGTAACCTCGCGAAGCTTAAATGGTGAATATCGAATGTTAGAAATGAAACTCAATTGTTTTGGAAAGCTTGTAGCGATATCAAAAAGTCTTAGCATTTAACTTTTGATCATAGAAGTCTCGATCATAGAGAAAAATATAGATGAAGTAAGGTAGTCAAGCTAAAAATATAGTTTATGAGTAGTTTTTGGAAAAGTTTGAGAGATCGTATATTACTCGTTACAACTTCGTTTGACGAACGGTTGAACATTTTGGAAAATAGGCTAGGTGAAGTCACTTTTACTAGAAGACAAATCTTTCTCAAAAGTACTCTATCGATATGAAAAACGGCTCTAAACATGGCCACTTGCGATAACCATTTTGGACTAATAGAAAATATGTAAGTGTTAATACTAGTGAAAATAATTAAGATAGGCATAATTAAAACGCGTGTAACTTAGTCGTTATAGCTCAGTTTTCTACGTTTTATATATCCTTTGTTTCGTGTTAATGTATACTAATATATTTTTGATAAATCGACTCATTTAGATTATGTTTAAAACTCGATTTTGCCCCTTAAAAATCCCTTGACAGCAAGTATTATTCTAGAAAATTAGTTTTCGTCGTTAAACTTGAAACTAGCGTAACTTCTTCGTTATAAACCCGTTTTAACCCGTTGAAGCGGTCACGGTTTCGTTTTTAAATCTATTTTCTAAAAATATAAACCAAAATATCCCATGACCCACTGATGTTTCCAGATTTCACAAAATTGGATAGCCCTTATATATATTTCGTCGAAAACGATTTCTTTTGTTTGAAACTTGTTCTAAAACATTCCAATCAACACCAAAGATATTCTAAACCTACCATACACCTTCTTAGAGTGTCATGGGTTTCTAAAATTCACCAAATTGATAGGGTTCAAAGGAATACGAATAGGATAATTTAAACTCATATTAAGCAATAAAAATATGTAAAAGTGGTATGGATCATGGAATACATGCATGTTTTTCTTACTAGATCATAAAAATAAATCAAGTAATAGTATGAAAGATTAGTAAAATTATTTAGAACACTTACTTGAGTGATTGAAGAGTTTTTGGAACTAGAAACTTAATTAATCTTTAGGTTTTTATTTCAAAACCTTGAAATAGATTACTAAATGAACTTGTTTAACACTTGAACCATGAAAATTGTATGGTTTCTTCTTCTTTTTCTTGCTTGGCCGAACCACCACAAAGAGATGAGAGGTTTTTAGTTGCTTTTCACCTTTCAAATGTGTTTGTATGTGTTTTAGTTTCTTAGAACTCTTGCATACTACAAATATCTATACATAAAATGAGTAGGTGTACACTTTGGTCAAGATATTTAATGAAAATGATGACAAGGGGGGGTCGGCAAGGTTTATATGGGGTAGAAGGTTTTGTATTTTTCTTAGTTAAACGTGTATAAAGTCAGTATAATGTATATTTTGGTACATATAATTAGTTATTTAGTGTAGCGTTAGCTAGAAATCGATTTTAACGGACCAAAATAAAATAAATCGAAGTCATAAAAATTATAAAAATGCATTTCTCACAAGAATTGAGTGAATAAATATTTATCGAAAAGAATTTACGAAAATCATCGTAAATATATATATATATATAACAATTTATATACCAAAATAAATTCAAAACATCGAGTAAACTAATAATATAATTTTTATAGTCTTAAAATGAGTATAAAAATATATTCGGATGATTGTTGGAAGTGTGGGATCAATTATATAAAATAAATGATCGTGCGATAGCGTTTATTTAATAAATAAATATACGTTAATGAAATATGCAAACCCATGCATGAACTGATATAAAAGTGATATTACTGATGATATGTAGACTAACTCTAGTCGTATATGAAATGTTCTCAATGATGTTTCATGAATCCGTAGCTTAACCCTCAAGGTTACGCGTATTTGATACTCGTAAACCTAGTTTACGAAAAATGATGAATAGTGAATCATGAATAGTGATTTTTCTCCGGGAATGAATAGTATTTTGTGAATAGTAAAATTTTGAAATAACCTCTCAAAGTCTCAAACTGACTTCAAAAACGATGAATAGTAAAATGATGAATAGTAACTAGTGAATAGTAAATTCCCGAGATGAATAGTGAAAATTTCAAAGTTTGAGAAATGACCTGAAATTATGATTTGTCACACGATTGATGGAAAGGAACACTTTAGTTTAGTGTAGTAGTAATATTTTTTCTGATATTGTATGTGCTACAATAGTCGCCTAAAATCTTGTGGTCCATGATACTACTTTTACTTAACACTAAATCTATGATCTCATCAACTTTATGTTGACGTTTTATCATGTATTTCTCATGTCTGTAACTTGCATTGTTTTGGTTAGCACTATAGAGTTCATACTAGAGTTACCCGTTAGCGGTTTCATTATATTGAAGATTTACTGCATGAACTTTAAAACATTTGATTGTATTTTCAAGTCTATCTTTTACTGGTTGAGAAACTCATAAACTTGTTTTGTTGAAAACTTTGTACATTTAATGAAATCATCCATATTTTAAACAACTCATGTAGAGGTTTTTCTTTATATCTTGTAACTTGGTGGTATGAATTCATACCCTGGTTACCTTCCGCTGCGACAGTTTAGGGGTGTGACACAAATGGATTAAGTGCCTAATCTAAATAACAAGAACTCTAAGCTTGACATGGTAAACTTTTATTGACAAGAAGTCTTAAGGAATGAAGACCACAAATGCACTAATCTTGTTATGATAGATATTCTTTTGTGTGTGGATAGCAAGATCTCTAAGCTTGCTTGGATGGATCATCATGTGAAAGTATGCGTGCAACAAATGAGAGTTACAAGCATTATGATCAAGGGTTTATGGTGATTTTAAGAGCGTAAAAATGCGTTAGATATAGCCTAAAATCTAGTTTGAATGTGTGTGAAAAAGTGGTGGTCTGATGTGTAAAAATGAGCCACTATTTATAGACAAAAAATTTGCTTGTTACAGAAGACGGTACCATTACTTTAATGGTATCGTCCTTGTTTCAGACTCTCCTTTTTGTTTTTTATTGTTGGCTTGTTTATCTAGTGAAGGTGGTATTTTTTTGGGGGGTGTGTTAGGATTTAGTAAATCCGTAAGTTAAAGACTCGGTCACCTCGAGTATTTGTAAGCATTAGAAAGCTCGTAGTCTTAGACGTTTATACATTAGTAAGTAGTTAGTTAAGTAACACCGTGGAGGACGGACAGGTGTTTACCCACTGTATACCTGATCCACAGCCCGTAGGACGCGTATTTGTAAAAAATATAAATACCCTCTACCTCCCAAGGTAGAGGGTGGAGGTTTCATATGATATGACATTACTTTCTCGCACTAAAGTTCCTACTCTCTCTACTTTCTCTCTCTAGACTTCATCCATATTCGATCCATACACATAGTTATTGTGTGTTTATGATAATCAATATCGAACAATTGGTATCAAGAGCCATGGTTTGATCATCTACTTTGTGTGTGCTCGGATTTTTGATTGGCTATTCATAGTTTATGGGTCGAATGGTTTTAGAGACATTTTCACTAGTTTGATCTCGTTTAGTGGTTAAGTTTGTTATTTGGTTGTACTTTTGTGTTTAGGTTTATCATAATAGCTTAGTTTTGGGCTTGGAAGGCTTGTTTCATCTTGTCTATCGTGGTTTTTTTATTGAAAACGCAAGGTTTAGCTATTTTTCTTCGTTGCATTTTGTCCATTCTGATGTGCGTATTGTATGTTCTAGGTTGCGGCTTGTGTGTTCTTCACTGCATTTTGTCTTGTTCTTGGTTGAGACTTTTTGGAATTTGGCTTGCGGTTTGGTAAAGTTTTGTTGCGATTTGACTAATTTGGGTTGCGGTTTGGTGATCTTTTGTTGTGGTTTAATTATTTTAATAATATTCCATTGCGATTTGTTAGGAAAGGAAAACAAGGACGATTGTGACACTTCAACCTTTTGACAGTACATTCGATTTGTCACATAGCTGTGCGATTTGTCTCTGCAACTTGACAAGAATTGCGTTTTGGGTATTCTGCAATTTGTCCCTGCGTTTTGTCAAGAGTTGCGGTTTGTGTTCTTGCATTTTGATATCTTGCAAGTTGAAAAGTTTCTTTTTGAGCTGACTGCGTTTTGATAGTTACGTTTTGGGTATTCTGCGATTTGTCTCTGCGTTTTGGTATCTCTGCGACTTAACAGGTGTTGCGGTTTGTATATCTGCGTTTTGTCTAGTATTACGGTTTGTGTGTTTGCTACTTGATAGTTGCGATTTGTCTCTTGAGATTTGACACTTGAGGTTTGAGTTCTAGGGTTTCCTCTTGATTTTGTAAAATCTAGCGAAAGATTCGATTTCTCGATTAAATCCAAGAGTTGTAAAATCTAGTGTGTTTAGAAATCATGTCTACTGTTTTAGATGACGTTCAAGCTGCTAGGTCCGATACCTGCCCTCCTATGCTGGATAGATTTTATTATGACTCTTGGGCACAGAGAATCCAATTGTATTGCTTGGGCAAAGAGAATGGTCTTAACATCCTTCAGTCAATTGATGAAGGACCCTACCAAATGGGCACCACCAGAGATCAACTTGAAACTGGTGAAGATGGAAGTCTCACTCTGGGTATGGATATACCAAGGACATATGATGATCTCAATAAGAAGGAGAAGAAAAGATATGATGCTGACATTAGAGCTTCCAACATCATCCTTCAAGGTCTACCAAAGGACATTTACAAGCTGATTAATCACAACACCCAAGCCAAAACATCTTGGGACAATGTCAAGATGCTTCTTTCTGGTTCCGAACTAACTAAGGAAGATCGAGAGTCACAGCTATACGATGACTTTGAGAACTTCAAGATGAACCCATGGGAGAGCATTATAGAATACCATGTGAGGTTTCACAAACTTGTGAATGATATGAGGAATATTAATATGACTATGCCAATTATCCAACTCAATTCCAAGTTCGTAAACAACTAGAACCCTGAGTGGAATAGGTTTGTTACCACAGTGAAGCTGAACAAAGGATTGAGAAATACGAACTATGAGCAGCTGTAGGCTTACTTACTTCAACATGAGAAGCATGCTACATTTGACCGTTTAATCATGGAAAAATTCAATTCAACTGCACCAACAAGCACAACAAATGACTCAGTTTCATTTGTCTCTAATTTGAAGCTAAATACTTGAACATCACAGGTCATACCATCTTCCCAGAATCAGAATCAGATTACTATACCAGACTCAGGATTTACACCAACAGACATGTTGATTAAAAACCTCTTGAACCAAGTTGCTCTATTGGTTCAACAATACAGAACCTCACTTCCCCAAACCAACAACCAACTTAGGATCTCATCTAACCCACACAATCAAGCTATAGTGAAAGATGGAAGGGTTGTGGTACAGAATGTGCAAGGAAGGCAAAATGTGAATCCAAAAAATGTTGCACGGGGGAATGTTGCAGCTGGTTATGTGGGGGCTCAGAACAAAGGAAGGATAGTAGTTCAAGGTCAAGGCAAATGGATTAAGTGTTACAACTGTGGTGGTGAGGGACATACTGCTAGGAACTGCACTCAAGCTAAGCGTCCACAAAATGCTGGGTACTTTAGGGATAAGATGTTGCTGATGCATGCTCAAGATAGTGGAACAGTATTCGATAAGGAAGAGTTCTTTGTTTCTTTCTGATGGGAATGCCAACACTTTTGATGCTGACGTGGATGAACAACCAGTGTATGATTTGGCATAGAACAATCCCAATACCTTCTAGGTTGCTGACTGTGATGCCTTCGACTCTGATGTTGATGATGAACCAACGGCATAGACTATTTTCATGGCTAATATTTCTCCCATGGTTACATCCCCTCAACAAGTTGGTCCCTCCAAAGCTTCAGTCATATCAGAGGTACTAAAGCTATATGATATGGTTGATGAGCAAAATATTCCCAACAAAGTACAACCAACAGAAGTCGTTGAGTCAGATATTGTAAATATGGGAAATAGCAATGTTATCCCATATTAGCAAAATGTAGAGCACGATGAAAATCATGTTGTAACAAGTGGTGCATCTTCTGCCATTAATGATGAATATGTGTTTAATGAGTACACTGAATATGCGCATGATGACTCCATGCCCACTAAGCTAAATATATATAAGGATCAAGTTGCCATCTATGAATAGCGTGCTAAATTTGAGCTGGCCATACGTGAGCAGGAAATGGATAGCCAAATGCGTACATTGATCACTAAATGTAATTTAAGGAAAGAAACGTTGAAAGAAGAGTTAAGTTCCTTACAAGAGAAACTTAATCAGAATGTTAAGCAAAAACAATAACTCCAAGAAAATGTAAAAACGCTTAAACAGGAATTCAAAGAAAGGAATCTAAACTTCTAAATGATTTTTCCAACCTTAAAAATTTAAAGAAAAAACTTGAAAACAAGTTGTACGTACAAGGCAACACCATTCAGACTGCTCACATGATTACAAATCACAGAGTATTAAGTGAAAACCACTGTGAAAACATTGTAGAAGACCCAAATCCTGTGTATCTTAAGAAAGCCAAAAAGGCTCAAGAAGTGATTTATGATGGTAGTGAGATTCTTAAGCCCAAACAAAAGCCAACTTGTGTACAGAACACTGAAGAGGACATAGAGTTAGAAAATGCCTCTAGAGAGAAAATGGATAAGAAAATGTAGGAACCCAAATTTGTAAAGAATAGATTAAATGTCAAAACTCCCAATTATTCTAAGGAAAATTTCTTAGCCACATTCAAACCTCAGATTCAATTAACCCCTGAAAAAGTGTTTTGGAAGTTAGATATAGATAAGAGAAATCTTTGAAGAACTTGTTGAAAATAATCCTCCCCTTAGGAAATTGCCTGCGGCTACGGTGTATCCTCCCAATACACCAAGGCATTTAGTGCCTAGAACTCTTCCTACACAATGCAAAACCTTAGTTAGCATACACGTGATTTACCAACTATTTGCTGACTTCGATAAAACATGTAAGAAGAGAATCACACCAACGGGTATTACTGAAGGGGAAAGGGGTTTTGAGAAAACAAAAGAGTGTTATCTTACTGAGGTTATTCCATTCTTTATACAATTGAAAGAACAATTTGAGGGTATTCAAAAGGCCTTAGATACTGAAGTTAAAGAAATGAAAAAGTTGTTTAATGAAATGGAAAATGAGGCAATAAATAATGCATGTGAGCTTAAAAGCTATGAGATTGAGAGAAAGAATATTCACATACTTAATGAGAATTTGATTGCCAGATGCATTGCCCAGGATGTGTTTTATACTATCACGAATTATGCCATAACTTCTTCTCAATTTCATGATTTGTCAATTGCATTTAAAGTTTCCCACTATCGTGTCAATGAGCTTGAAACCGAGAATTCAAAATTGCATGAGAAAATCCAAAATGATGATCATGATAACATGATTAGGCATTTTTCTAAATTAGAAGTTGAATATCTTGATTTACAATAATAATATCAACATCTAGAAGAAAGAATCAAAACCTCAAATGCGAAGACATCTTCAGATGCTCCTGAGTTTGATGCATGTTTTGAAATAAGCACACGTGATGAACGGATTCAAGCTCATTGTAACACAGTCCGAAAGTTGACAACTCAAATTTCCCAATTGAAGGGAAAAATGAGTGAAGTGACTGGCTCCCATAGACCCCCACCTTTAGATTCTCATAATTTCCAACTTCAAAACATCATCAATGAATTGCAACAAGAAAATGGTTGTAAATGGTTGTTTTCAAGGTGAAAATACTAAAGTTAAATTGCATTTCAAAGAGTTATATGAATCTATTAAGGTCACCGTGACAAGAACAATGAAAATATAACTTCTTTGCAAAAAGAAATTGAGAATCTGAAGACTCAGGTAAAAGGGAAAATGTCAATCACTAGTTGTGATAATGTTGCTCCAAAGGTGTCTGCTTGCAAGAAGTATGTTATTTATGTTAAGTATATTCCTCCTCCCCTTAGGAATAATTGGACTGTGTGTCAATCTTATCTCACTCGCCTTAAGGGTAGCCTAGATATTGTTCATGAGATAGTTAAAGATGATAGACTAGTGAAGCCTCTAGATTGTGATTTTGCTTATGCTTGCATTTACACTGAACAATCTCAAGAAATGTTAGAATATGTCTTAGCCACCAATCCTAAAAGTGATACTAAGAAAGATAGACTTGTTGCACACTCTTCCATGCCTAAGGTCAAGCGTGTTACCTTCGATGTACCTCCTAAAGTCTCAGAACCCAGCACTTCTAGGCCAGAAATGCAAAAACTAGTTAAACAAACTAATATTCTCGTCGTTACTTCTACAGAAGTAAGCATTGACACTCAGGCTAGTGGGTCAAAAACTAAAGGCAATACAAAGCAAGATAGGACCTCGCGAGCTAAAAGTGATCAAGTGAAGAAAGTAGAAGACCACCCTAGGAATAATAAGTTTAAGTTGAACAATTTGAATCGTGTTAATTCTATTATTAGCTATAAGAATACTGTAATTAATTCGAATTCCACTAATGCTTGCAAAACATGTAATGAATGTTTAATTTCTGGTAATCATGATGAATGTGTTGCGTCTTATTTGCGGCATTCTGTTAAATCCCTAGTAGATAAAGTTTAGAATGCAAAACAGGTTAAGCAATCTTGGAAACCTATAGGGAAAAAGTTTATTAATGTGGGTTTTCAATGGAAGCCTATATGTCATAAATTCAAAATTAGTGAACTTTGTCCTTCATTATCTAGATCAGTGCCCGTTAAGAAATGGAAGCCCACTGGTAGAATTATACCTTTAGGAACTCAGCACACTGTGACTAGGTCCAATGCTTCTACTAGTGTAGCTCCCACTAATAATATCATGGCATCTAGGAATTCTGTAGGTCTACAGATTGTTTGTACTAACCAATCGGACCCCATATTCACTTGGGGATCCACTGCTTCCAGTTATCGATTCTCGTTTGTTTTCAAAATCAAGTCGTACAAATCGTCCTTTGGTATTTGGATTCAGGCTGCTTGAAACATATGACTGGGGATCGCTCACGGCTCAAGAACTTCGTGAATAAGTTCATCAGGACTGTTAGATTTTGGAATGATCATTTTAACTAATTATGGGTTATGGAGATTATGTTTTTGGTGATAATGTTATCTCCCGGGTATATTATGTAGAAGGACGTGGGCACAATCTATTCTCTGTTTGTCAATTTTGTGATTCTGATCTCGAAGTAGCCTTCAGAAAACACACATGCTTCGTTAGAGAATTAGATGGTGTTGAGCTTCTAAAGGGATCTCGTGGCACAAACTTGTACACCATCTCTATCGAAGACATAATGAAGTCTTCTCCTATTTGCTTGTTGTCAAAGACATCTAAGAACAAATCATGGTTATGGCACCGTTGTCTCAATCACTTGAACTTCGGCACCATTAATGATCTTACTAGAAAGGAACTTGTGAGAGGTTTAGCTCTGTTAAAATATGAAAAAGATCATCTTTGTTCTGCTTGCCAATTGGGCAAAAGCAAAAAGTATGCCCATAAACCTAAACCTGCCAATACAATCATGGAAGTTCTTCATACCCTTCACATGGATCTATGCGGACCCATGAGAGTACAAAGTATCAATGGGAAGAAGTATGTGCTAGTTGTCGTTGACGATTACTCTTGATTCACTTGGGTAAAGTTTTTGCGAACCAAGGATGAAACTTCTGAGGTTATCATTAAGCTTATCGAACAATTGTAGGTTAGGCTTAACAAAACTGTCAGAATCATTTGTGAACAAACAGCTCATTCAATTTTATGAAAGCGTTGGAATTAGTCACCAAAAAAGTGTTCCACGCACTCCTCAGCAGAACGGTGTAGTAGAAAGGGGTAATCGTACTCTTGTGGAAGCAGCTAGGACTAAGCTAATATTCTCAAAGGCTCCAATGTTTCTCTGGGCGGAAGCCATTGCCACTGCTTGTTACACTCAAAACTGATCCCTAATACACACTCTTCATGGAAAAACTCCATATGAATTAGTGCACAACTGAAAACCGGATCTCTCGTTTCTACGTGTGTTTAGGGCTTTATGCTATGCAACCAACGATGGTCAAGATCTGGGAAAGTTGAAAGCTAAGGCCGATATTGGATTTTCCTTTGGTTATGCACATGATCGGAAGGGTTACCAAATCTACAACAAAAGAACCCGAGATATTATGGAATCTATTCATTTTACGTTCGATGAGCTGACTGAGTAAATGGCTCCTGGACACTCTAGTTTTGGACCCACACCTCAACTTTTGACACCTGGACCCATTAGCTCGGGTCTTGTACAGTATCCCACGCTTGCAGCTTCTTATGTACCTCCCTCAGAAGAAGACTTGAAGATTCTATTTGATCTGATGTTTGATGAATATTTTGAGCCTACAATTGATGATACTCCTGCACCACCAGCTGCTGCTGCTCCTACACCAACCAATTCGAATGGTTCATCGGTCTCATTTTCATAACACAAGAAGCTTCATCTGCTGACCATTCACCATCATCATTAAATCCTCAATCGTCTTCAGTACATCAAGGAAATGTAGTTGATAATTCTTTTGAAGATAACCCTTTTGCTACTCCGGAAGATGCTCTATTTGAGAATATATTTGCCCATGAACCCACTCTTGAGGCATATTCACTAGGGGATCCTAACTCTGCCACTTCAGTTCCTTATCTACAACCACATGAACATCTTAAAAAATGCACACATGATCATCCATTGGATAACATCATTGGGAATCCTTCTCGTCCGGTATCTATAAGAAAGTACCTTGCCACTGATGCCTTATGGTGCTTCTTCAACTCTGTACTATCAAAGATCGAACCAAAAGATGTCAAGACTGCAATATCTGAGGACAGTTGGTTTGATGCTATGCAAGAGGAAATTAACCAGTTCGATCGTCTTGATGTATGAGAATTAGTTCCACCTTCAGATTGTGCTATGATTATCGATCTCAAGTGGATCTTCAGGGTGAAACTTGATGAGCATGGTGACGTTCTGAAGAATAAGACGAGACTTGTTGCTAAAGGATATTGACAAGAGGAGGGTATTGACTTTGAGGAATCATTTTCTCCAGTTGCATGAATTGAGGCTATCAGAATCTTCCTTGCCAATGCTGCCAGCAAGAATATGGTTGTCTATCAAATGGATGTAAAGACTGCTTTTCTTAATGGTGATCTCAAAGAAGTGGTCTATGTTAGTCAACCGGAAGGATTTGTGAATCCCGAGCATCCTACCCATATCTACCGCTTGAAGAAGGCACTCTACGGCTTGAAGCAGGCTTCTAGGGCATGGTATGATACATTGTCAAAGTTCCTTTTGGCTAATGGATTCTACAAAGGCGTTGTTGATCCCACACTATTCACTTGGAAGTCAGGCAAACATTTAGTTCATGTTCAAATATATGTTGATGATATTATCTTTGCCTCGACCGACCCAAATGAATGTGACCGTTTTTCTAAAGAGATGGTTTCTAAATTTCAAATGTTAATGATGAGAAAAACATCATTTTTCTTAGGTTTACAAATTTCTCAAAATCCCAGAGGCATTTTCATAAATCAATCTAAATATGCTAATGAAATATTAAAGAAATTTAGATTTGATTCTTGTGACACTATTGACACTCCCATGGTGGAGAGAACAAAACCGGATGAGGACCACTCTGGGATCCTAGTTGATCAAACTAAATATCGTAATATGATTGGATCCTTGATGTATCTCACGGCCAGTAGACCTGATATTCTGTTCGTTGTATGCATGTGTGCTCGATACCAGGCTAAGCCTACTAAAAAACACCTTAAAGCGGTTAAACGGGTCTTTTGGTACCTCCAAGGAACCATTAACATGGGTCTTTGGTATCCAAAGGACACCGCCATGGCACTAACAGCCTATGCAGATGCTGACCATGCAGGGTGTCAAGATACTCGTCGAAGCACGTCAGGAGGTTCTCAATTCTTAGGTAACAAATTAGCGAGTTGGTTGTCGAAGAAGCAAATGAGTACTTCTATATCCTCTACAAAGGTTGAATACATTGCCATGTCATCATGTTGTGCTCAAATCTTATGGATGAGATCCGAACTATCTGACTATGGCTTTGTATTCAACAAAATTTCTCTGTACTGTGACAACAAAAGTGCCACCGTTATCTGCTGCAACATTTTCCAACACTCAAGATCAAAGCACATTGACATTCGACATCACTTCATCAAGAAACAAGTAGAGAAAGGTGTGGTTGAACTCTACTTTGTAAGGACTAAGTATCAGTTGGCAGATATCTTCACCAAAGCTCTTCCAAGAGATCTTGTTTCAGTTTATCCTCCCGTGACTCGGCATGAAGATTCTGCAGTCAGAAATGCTCAAACGTCTTTAGGAAGAGGATGAGGAGTAAAGGAGTTTCTTCACCAATTCTTTGCACATATTTTTCAAAAAGCAAAATACAAAAATATAAAACCAACAAAAACCCATAAAAATTTAAAAAAAAAAATCAGAAAATACCAAAAAAATATTGTTTTCTCAAGGCATGTCTTCCTGGTATCGATAACATCTACGGTCTTAGAAATGTCGTTCAATAATGACACGGGATTTTAGATGAAGCTCGAGCAGAAGTTAAAATGTTTTTCAAAACATGCCTAAATATGGTTTAAAGTTACTGCAGAATGTAACTAGCGCTTAAACAATGGCTTACAGTTATTTCAGACTGTAACCCGCTTTTTCAAGAAAGGAAAGTGCAGCACATAATCGATTTTTTTATAAATATCAAGCACTTATCCTAAAAACAAAAATGAGGAAAGCGCGTCGCCAAAAAGACTGTTGTTCCTATACAAATATTTTTCATTCTAAAGATTCTTATGGAAAATATTTGTATTTAATATGGTGGTAACATTGTTTGAAAATAAATCGGATGAAAATTTTTGAAAATCAATCGGACTTTATTTCTCATAAATTTTTATTACTCAATCTATGACTTGGGTCATCGATTGAGGGGGAGATTGATTTCAAACTTCATATTTTCAAATGATATTTCATCAAATGAGTCCATTTGTACGTTATAAAGTGGTGAATAAAGGTTTTCATTATTGGGTGTTAGTGTATGATCTTTCGTTATACTTAAAGATCTTTCAAAATGAAAATTTTCTTTTACTTAAAGATCTCTCAAAATTATCATACCTGACACTATGTTGACATTAAGGACCGAGGCTTGAACTGATGTGTTCAAACAAAGCCACATTTTTACCCAAAAATTTTCTCTAACTTATTTAAATCAATCGGGATCACAAATCTCAAAAGGTTTGAAATTTTTGATCGGGGGAGAGATTGTGATTTAAATCTTAAATCTGATAAAATGGTGATTGTTTTAGACTTTAAAAGGCACTCCTTCCTCCATGTGCTAAACGATTTCAAATACACGATGTACATGTTGAGGGGGGAGCATTTATCTAAAACCAGAAGTAAACGATGACACCAAGGTAATAGGTTGAAGCATTTATCTAAAATTCTGAATTTTAATGCTCGGTTTTGACACTGTTTTTTATTTCTAAATTTTAAAATTTTGATAATAAGGTGATCTTTTAAAGACTCAAGCAATCACTCCTTCCTCCATGTGCTAAATGATTTAAAAAAAAACGCAAATATTGAGGGGGAGAATTTATAAATGATCAAAAACAATTGATGTACAAAAGGCTTTGATTTTATATCACAAGTACCTTGATTGGTTTTTCAAATTGTTTTTCAATTTGTATCAAGGCGGAAAGAACAGTACCACAAGACCGACCATTTTTATTTAATGCATTAGAGTTATAAGGATGGTAAGGTTAGGTAATCGTTCCCACGATCCCGCCAGAGCCGGAGGGATCTACCCAGGGACAATCAACTAGTTAGTGTAGAAGTTCTTAGGTATGATAAAAAAAGGAGAAAAGTGAGAACAAGGGAAGAGTGCTGACTAAGATAGAGCTAGGACTAGAACAAACCCAACAAGGCTCTAATGATGAAGTCTCGGTAAGTACTAAAGGGGTTGAAGAATGAAAAAGACATGAAAAGTGAAAAGGTGAAAAGAAATAGCCCTCCAATAATTCAACCTTAGGGCAGAAACCGGGTTCAATGCATATGCAACTGGTGGTTACCAAGGTAACGCCGGTATTGAATACAAGACGTCATGGACCCGGTGACGCACTGCACTAAACTTCCCAGCTACTTAAGTTCTCTTAAAAGGACTTGTTTCATTCTCACGAGGAACCTACATAATCTATCAACTTTCTCTTAGAGATTGTTGATATTGAAGAAGGAGACCCTCTCCCTAGTCTCTGCTTAGGAAACCAAAATGCACTATTGATTCTAGAGCCAAGAGATCATCAATAAATCTCATTAGGACACAATTCATGAAGACTTGTTGTTTCACACAATGTGGAAAGTAAGAATATATATTGAGAGTCCTACTCATTATCCTCGTGGTATTGCTAGAACATCCGAGTGATATATAAAATATTCACAATGAAGATGGAAATCCTTCTAGAGGCAACATCAAACAAGCTCTTAGTGGGTGAAATGTGAGATCCTTCATGGATCAAACTTGTGAAAACTGGAAAGAAACGATGGGGGGATTCACTCTGAATCAAACTCCAGGAAATGGATTGACGAATGCTTTTGAAAAAACCTTTCGATGTGCTCTACAATTCTTTCCTCTAGCACATGGACTGCAATTATAATTTTCAAGCAAAAAGTATTTATGATTGAAACTTTATTTTTCTCATAAAAAATTTGTCGTATTGCAAAAACTCTGTCTTTAGCAATACGCGATTGTTTTTCAAATCAAATTTTCATCAATCAGTGAATCTCAATTCGCTGTTTCACTCACTCCGTATTTTCTACTTTGGGACCCTCCGGTTTGAGAATGGCTAGATCAAGCTGCGAAACCCTGTCAAGGAGATTCTTAGGAATTCTACGTGATCACAGTCAGTATTTATACTAATCAACGGGGAACCGTGGTTCTTGCAACCCTATTCAACGAAAGTGAACAAAGACACTTTCGTGTGTTTTATTACTAACTGTTGTTTGCAGGAACACCTGACGGTTGCAGCTGATCGAAACTGAGAAGTCAGTCCATAACCACATGCTCACACCTCACACTCACGTTTAAAGAAATCATGATAATCTAAAGACCTAAAGCAATGGTTCCGCAACTCTGATGCAAATATCATGATCCAACAAAGTGTGAGCATGTCGGTCCATAAGTAACAATATCACATGGATGCAATACAACAAAGGATGATCCAGAGATTTACTGTGGTTGATGATCATAAAGAAAGCTCAAAGATCACCAAGTCATGGATCAGTTAAAGACCTCCACTGGAAGTACAAAGTATTCGCACTTTGAAGAATAAAATACTACGAGCTACAAAACTAAGAACATGTAATAGAATGCTAGAATTTAAAATGTATAATCCAGATGTAGATGAGGTGACCTCCCTTAGGGGGAGATTGTTAGGATTTAGTAAATTCTTAAGTTAAAGACTCGGTCACCTCGAGTATTTGTAAGCATTAGAAAGCTCATAATTTTAGACGTTTAGACATTAGTAAGTAGCTAGTTAAGTAACACCGTGGACAACGGACGGGTCTTTACCCACTGTATACCTGATCCACAGCCCGTAGGAGGCGTATTTGTAAAAACTATAAATACCCTCTACCTCCCAAGGTAGAGGGTGGAACTTTCATATAATATGAAATTACTTTCTCTCACTAAATTTCCCATTCTCTCTAGTTTCTCCCTCTAGAATTCATCCATATTCGATCCATACACATAGTTATTATGTGTTTATGACAACCAATATCAAACAGGGTGGATTTCAAAATTTGATTTATATAACTATTAAAACATTTTCTAAATAATAGAAAATAAGTTATCTAACTATTTTTTGTGTAAATGTTATGTCACATTTAAAAATATGAAGTGTGTGACACAAAATTGTTTCTTTGATCGTAAATCAAGTTTTATGGTACCGTTAGTTTTATCTTAATAATTTCCATCAAATGGAAACTTGTAATAAAAGTGTTTAATGATTTGATTATAATGGAACGTAACAAACATATTCGAACCTGTGTTGAAGCATACCTGAGACGTTGAGAGATGTTGATGTAAGTATCTTTGTGATGACCTGTGGTTACGAGTAATTTGCGCATTTCACATTATGTATTACAAGTTACATGTTTGTCATTATTAAAACCGAAGAAATCGTTTAATTTAAATATAGTAATATTTTCACTTACACGTAATATAATTTTCCACGAGCAAGTGATCTAAATACAGTTTATAACTAATCTATTAAAACACAACAACCTTGCGTACCTATTTTCCTGGAGTGGGAGATCAACACGGAACAATGAAATCTAAAGCAAGATCCATCACGGTTTTACACACTATCTCTTAAATGAGTACAACAGCGTGCTAGAAGTTGATCCGGGCAGCAACAACACAAAGATCAAATCAGGAACATAAAAACAAAAGTGTTCGTGTGTGGGTGGTGTTCGGCCGACAAAAGCAAAGGTGGGAGGGGGAGGGGTTTTGGTGAATCTATAATTCTCTCTAAATGAATAATTATCATCTTATATTTATAGGGCTTAATGGATAATTACTAAATTAAAAAACAAGATAATTAGCATAATAAATACAGAGATAATTACCTTTTTTTAAAAGATTCTATATTATCTAATAATATCTTAATCTTTTAAACCAAGAAACCAAACAAGGTGTGGTATAGGAGGAGTGAATACGGTCTTTTTAACCAATTTGAAATTTAACTACTTCTAGTTTCAAAGAGAAAAAGAGTAGATATGCAAAACAATAATCACAACCACGATATATAGAGAGAGATAGACACCACGATATATACTGGTTTGGGATGGGGGTTTATAACATCTGTACATCTAGTTGCAAATCCAGGACACTGATACTATTCACTAAGTATAATGCTTACGGTGTATTACAAACCGTTAGAACTTCGCTCCACTGATAAACACAAAGATCAGCGCTCACATGAAGAGCTACTCCTAATGGAAGGTGTGTGCGATGAGTTGTGGCTGAGAATGTAAAGTTGGTTGTGGTAGGGTATTAAATAAAATGATAAATATGTGTGCAGTGAGTGTATAAGGGTAAACTCGGAAAAACGTGATTTGATTTGATGTGGATAATTGTAAACACAAGAAGTTTTATAATCCTCCTAGGCAGTGTACCTAACCGTTGTAGTGTATTATAGGTAAGACATGAGGGATTGATCGTTCTCTAGGAGAATAGTGAGGTAGGCTCGAAGTGTATAATGAATTAAGTCTAAGGGTTGAGGGATGATTATTTTTTGTAATTTTATATTTAATAGAAAGCAAGACAAAGCTCGGGTTTTGAAGAGTTTTGTTTTTAAAACTAATTAAAGTGAACTATGCCGAAAAGTAAATTGGTGAACTTCATATGAGAGAAAGTGTACTCACTTAGAATCTCATTACTCCCTCGTTATCTCTTATTGATTAGTCGAGTTATCACGTCCTTGTTTAGTTAGAGGATTGTAATCCTTAGTATCATTGAGGGTTGGTTACTAACTCTATGAACTATATTCTAATTGAGCGGCGCCTAAGAATGCTCTTTTAATTCTCAATTTCCACAATTCACGCATTAAATACAACAAACATCAAGTTAATTAATAACTAATCGTTTAGTCGGACGTTCAAGGTAGTAATATATTTTACCTATCCATTTTCCTACTCCTAACACAATTTCACAACTAACTAAAAGAGAATCGAAACACAATAATCAATAACAATGTTTTATGCAATCCTAAACGAATATTAATAAATCTAGCCTAGCATAGTAATGAAAAGAAAAGCAGATAAAGGAATCAAATAAACACAATTAAACATAATTGAATGATTAATTAAACAACTTATCTTATCAATACATGATGAGTCTCGGGGCTCAAAGCCTTAAAAATATGATAAAATTTGGACTAGGGTTTATCTCTAAAGTTGGCCACAAAGTTCCACACTTCTAATGAAAATATATATATTATTATAGTTGTGACGGCGTCACTTATTAGTTGTGATGCCATCAGCTCTCCGTCGTTAGGGTTTCGAGATTTGCACAGACTTAGTTGTGACTGCGACACCTTATGGATTGTGACAGTTCTATGCAGGAGCTAGCTTGGATAGAAAGTCTATTTCAGGTGGATGTCAGTTTTTGGGTTGTAGACTTATCTCATGGCAATTTAAGAAGCAAACTGTGGTGGCCAATTCCACAACTGAAGTAGAGTATGTGGCTACTGCCAGTTGCTGTGGTCAAGTGCTTTGGATTCAGAACAAATTGCTGGATTATGGGTACAACTGTTTGCATACTAAAATCTTCATTGATAATAATAGTACAATCTGCATTATTAAAAATCCTAATTTGCATTCTAAAACAAAACATATTGAGATTAGACATCACTTTATTAGAGATTATAATGAAAAGAAATTAATTCAAATGGTTAAAATCCATACCGATAAGAATGTTGCAGATCTACTTACAAAAGCTTTTGATGTTTGTAGGTTTCAATATTTAATTGCTAGTATTGGAATGTTAAATCTCGAAATGTTTGATCTTAATATGTTTTTGTAAGGTTTTGTATGGATTCGTATTGTTATTAAAGTCAAAAAGTAATTCTACTGCCAAGTGTTTGAAAGTGCTGCTTGTGTACTTAGTACTACTGGAATCTGCTGCTAGTTGAATTTCCAGTTGTTAAGTTTTAATCAATTTTGTGATTATTGTGGAATGTTTTTGGCTTGTGTTTTTGTGGTTTTGGACTAACATTTTGCAGAGTAATCAAAAGGAGATTGATTGGTTTGATGGAAATTTGGGAGTCTGTACTGCTACTACAAACTTACTGCTGCTAGGCAAAAAGTTAGTGCTACTTGGCCAAAGTTACTACTGCTTGGAAAATGCTGCTAGGTTTGAAAGTGGAGGGACGAAGTTGTAACATTTGCTATATAAATCCCTAATTGGTTCATTCAGTCGGATTTGTGCACTCAAAATTGTCTCGATCATAAACCATAACACTCTTATTAACATAAAAATTGATAATTCTCAATTCCCAAACCCTAATTCACTATGTCTAGCAGAAGTTTTGCCAATAGTCACAACTTGGTTGCTATTCTTGCTAAACCCTTACCAGAATCTGAAGGATTAACTAAAATCATTGATTTTCTTAATGCTTGCTCTATAAGGTATGCATTATCAGTATCTCCTACTATATTTCTTTCCATCATTAAGCAGTTCTGGGCTACTGCTAAGTCAAAAACTATTAATGGGGACGCACAAATTCAAGCTTTTGTGGATGATCAGGAGGTGGTTATCACTGAGTCATCCGTTAGAAGTTCCTCGGAACTAGCAGATGAAAATGGTGTTGACTGTCTCCCAACTCCTGCAATTTTTGGAGGTTAAAAGATGGGGTACGAGAAGCCAAACAATGCTTTAAAATTTTACAAAATGCTATTCTCACCCCAATGGAAGTTTTTAATTCATATAATCCTGTATTGTATCGGTCCTAAAACAACTAACTGGAATGAATTTAGTACTAATATAGCTTCTGCTATAGTGTGCTTGACTCAAGGACATCAATTTAATTTTTCTAAAATGATTTTTGAAAGGATGGTTAAAAACTGTGATGATTCAAGCAACTACTTTTTGTATCCAAGGTTTGTTCAAATTTTTGTTGACAAACAATTGTTAAGGAAAAAGGTTCATAAAGGAACCTTGGATACACCCCTACTAACAAAGAAATTTTCACATTTATGAAAAAGCAGGGACCTGGTTTTTCTGGAAGGGTTAAACCACTTCTTGAAAATATAATGAACCTTCAACAAGTACAGGATGAAGGTGCAGCAATCCAGCTATTACCCAACCCACATCCACCATTTTACCATCAACCTCTAAACCCCAAAGAAAGACCTATAAACGTAGGACATTGTGCAAAACTAGAAGGGGGGGATGAATAGTTTTAGAATTAAAAACTTTGTTTTAAAATATTTAGATCGACTTATGTCAATCTATATGAATGTGTATGTCGGACATTGATAGATAGATATATAAATGTGTAATGAAAGATAAAGAGTAAGAGGCACATAACCACGGCACGAGTATTTATAGTGGTTCGGCTACAAGGACACCTTCCTTGCCCTACTCCACTCCCCGAGTCACCTACTCGAGAGTTCTTAATCACTACACGACACCAACTCCTTATGGCGGAGAAGCCTTCACAACGTCGCCTACTCTTTTTTCGGTACTAGGCTAACCACCGGGTTCTTCCACAAGGTAGAACCACACCTATCACAACGTCGCCTACCCTTTATCAGGTACTAGGCTAAGTAACGAGTTCTATTACGATGGAGGAACTACTACCCAACACTACACAACACCTAACCCCAAAGGAGACCAACTCTTTATTACAACACCATCAAGGATATCAATATCCTTGGATACAACCTATCTCTATTTGTATATCGATGCACCTCATCGAGTATACAACCTTGGCATCCTTCACTAATGCCACTTGACTTGACTTCTAAGCATCTTTCACTAATGCCCTTGACACGGACGTTTGGCACCTTTCACTAATGCCTTCGTCTTGACTCCTTTAGCATTCTTCACTAATGCTTATGACACGGACGCTTAGCACCTTTCACTAATGCTTATGTCTTGACTCTTTCTGCATCCTTCACTAATGCCTTGGACACAACACTTCTATTAAGGGAGAAAGAAGTATCAACAAGAGAACCTCAGTGGTCTTGATGATGACGAAGCATGGCAACTCATGGACTTGAGCTTGCTCGACTTCTAGAGGTGGTGATCTCGCCTTTAAGAGGAACCTAGAGAATTATACAAAAACAAAATACAAACTACATAGAGAGATCCTTAGGATCTGAGGTTAGAAGGTTACAATACTTGGGGAAAGTATGTGTGGGAGTGGCAACCCAAAAGGAAGAAATGGCTCACTATTTATAGAAGAAATTTAGCTACTGTTCCACGGATCCCACGGATCCCTTACTTGAGGGATTCGTCCAATGTAATACTGGGGATCCGTGGGACGCTCCCTTTTGCCCATGGGTCATGGGTTATGGATCAAGGGTATCCAAGTAGATACAATGTATCTCCAAGATGCAATGCATCTAGTCCATGGGTCATGGGTTAAAACCATGGGTCATGGATAATATCCATATATGACTTAAGCATGATGTCATGCAATGGGTTATGGGTTATGCTCCATAAGTATGGGCCATGGACTTTGGGTTATAACCAACTACATTAAATGTATTTGGTCAATGGGTCAAGTACTTAAGTTTCTACCCATTTATATTTACCAATTATAAAACATACTAGTTATGTATATATTTACCCAATATGTAAACATTAGTTGTTGTACATATCTATTACTAAATCATAAAATCACTTATACTTGTTTTAGTGTTTTATGTGAAAACGTAAGTGTGTTAGAAAACTATTGGCTCAAACCATTTACGTATTTCATTTGTTTCATTAAAATGATTTTACGTTTGTTATCGACAAAACATTAGAAGATCGTAAAATATAAATAAACGTTTTTACGGCTTATTTGTATTAACAATCTCCCCCTTTTTGTTGATGACAAAACATAAAATTATTTTAAGGAAAAACTAAAATTCGTAAAATTTCGAATTGGAGTTTTTACTCTCTTCTCCCCGTTTTTGTCGAAATAAAAAGAGCGTCGAAAAGAAATTAACACAATGTTTTAAGAAAAACATGTAAAAGGAAAAAAAATATATAGAGAGCAAGTGATGGGAAGAGTTCTCATCTTAACTCCCCCTTGACGAGTCCATCCCTTTGTGAGGGCGTCAAGTAAGAAATACTACTAAGCTAATGCATTGTAACTATGTTTGCAAATGGTTTCGTCTTTGTGATGATAATGCTCCCCCTTGATGATTGCAACTTTGCAAAGGGAAGTCATAAAATATGATCCAAATGAGGATTATATTGCAAATAGTTTTGCAATGTATTGTTTGACACAAAGCTACCCTAGCTTAGTGTGTCAAAGTCTTCATGTGTATTTTGAAAATCTACAAAACAAAGGTTAGAAAACAAGTATATAATGCATAATTTCCTGCAAATAAGACTCAAGTTAGTATAAAACAGGTCTTCTGTTGCACGGATCCCGCGGTTCCCTCCTTGGAGGGATCCGTCAAGGCAAAACTCAGGGATCCGACTGTCTGATAATAGAATTCAGCAATGGTGATGTAACAAAAAAAATGTTAACATCAAAGTGAGATATGTATTCAAGCAACAAACATATACTCAAAGCAATATGGCATATAAAATATCATTCAATAAAACATAAGAGATGATCTACAAATCTCTAAAAACTAAGAGAATGATTTAGCCATGTAATACATATTCTACTAATACTAATAAGTGAGCAAAACTTAAAAAGCATCAATGTGCTTGAGTCTCAGGATGAGTAGACTTGTTGATTTGGTCCAATATTTTAAGAAGATGATTGAACATGAAATGCAACTCATTTCGTACTTCTCGAACAAGTCCTTGGGAGATTAGACAATTAGAGCAATTATTATCTTGATTAGGAACCGGAGGAGATTGGATGTTTTGAAGAGGCTCTACAAATGTTGGTGGGGTTACATTTAGCAATGTAGGATGAGGTTCTACTAAGAACGAAGGTGGTGGTAATGGAAATTCCTCCATATGATCAAGTCCTTGGTGGTTCCTTGTTTCCAACGGTGGACTAGTTGGTGTTGTAGGTGGTTCCCTATTTAATGAGAATGTTGGTGAGTGGGAAGTTCTCGGTGGTGAGTGCTCTAATGAATAGAGATTTGGATGAGAGATAGGTTCGGTGAAGGAATGTTGTCTATGTTCTAGGAATGAAGACTTAGGCGTTTTAATAGAACTAGGTGCATTTGGTTTAGAGCTTGATGAACCCTTTTCTAACCCAAAAGGTCTAATGCTAATTCTTGTAGTTCTCATGGAAATTGTTGATTGGGTTTGTTGAGGTGGGATTCTAGTACTATTATCTCTTACGGGTGATGATTCGGTGGATGAAATCTCATGAACCATATGACCATTCCTTTTGGATGAACCTTTTGTTGAAGAGCTATTGCTAAGTGCTTTGGTCATGGTGAGGATGTAATAGAAGTCTCTAACTACTGATTTTTAAGAATGTGATAAGAGTAATGACTTAGCCTCTCAAGAGTGTTTGATTTATAAAGGGTGAATTTGAATTAAGGAATTAAATTCATGACCACTAAGGGAATTAGGCATGCACCAAGGTCAACTAAGGTGTTGTTAAGCTCTAGGAAATCATTAAATGGTAACTAAAGGTGTTTAGTTTACCAAAGATGGCTTAAATTTGAAGGAAAAGCTGATTAAAGGCTTTCTGTAGACACGGATCCCTCTCACTAGGGATCCGTCTGGTTATAAACCAGGGATCCGTCTGTCAGACAGAGATGTGATGAAATGATTATGCTTTTTGTAAGGCCTAGTACCTATGAATCTTGAGGATTTGACTTTCCTTAGATGTCTTAAGTGGTGAATGTCTTAAATGATCAACCATAAGGAGTGATGATACTTAATGATGGTTTTGGGTAGGAAAGTGGACTTTTGAGATTCTAACTAAGTGCTTGAGGAAGATACCATTTGATTTGGGAATGAAAAATGATGACAATTAATCCTAGAAATCAGATGATGACTCAAGATAAATTTTGAAAAATCCAAAAAAAATAAAGAAAAATGAAAAACTAGTTTTAAGACTATTTTGAGATAAGAGTGACTAAAATCAATTTGCTAAAATTGATAGAAATATCAAACTAATTGTTTTGAGATGTGAGGAACAATGTGTGAGCGTTGGAGTAGAAATATGGTGGGTATTGGTAAGTTTGATAAATCAAAAGCACTTTGAATTTGATCCTAAGTTAGCTACGGTTGAATGTGAGACCTACTGTGCTTGACGAAGCCTTAAATGGTATTAAAGAATCATGTTTAGCCAACATGATGTGATCAAGGGGATAACTTTGATGTATAGTGATCTGTATCTGGTATCTGTCTGCCCGGATCCCACGGTTCCCTCATTGGAGGGATCCGGCTAGTTATAGTTCTGGGATCCGGCTACTGCAGATCAGAAGGCTTTCAGCAATTGTCCAATTTTTTGCACTCTTAGCAAATGCTTCTCCTAGTCATTTCTACAATGATTAAATGAAAAAACATAACAAGTATAATTGATAGCAAGTGTGGGGGAACTAAAAGGTAGCTAAAGATGAGTGACGACGACTACTTGAATGAATTCAAGATGTCGTAAAATCTCATCTTACTCGTTCCTAAGTTAAATTTTTCAATGCCAAATCATGGCAATTCCTACACACTACTTCCTACTCTACATAAATATTGTTAAGATGTTACAAACCTTTGTTTTAAATTGTTTTCACAAATTAAGGTCCTATGACCTTACCTTTCATCCCCATCTCCTTCCATATCACTCCTCGTCTTCATCCTCCCCTCCACTCTTCATCCCACCATCTCTACTTCTTTTTCTTCAAAAAGTTAGCGAAACACTTGAAGATCCCTTTAGTTTGTTGCCATTCTTGTGATGGGCTAGGAATGCCTGGCAATTGATTGATGTAATCTAAAGGGTCGAGATAGGTGTTGCCAAGGGGGTTGCTACTTCCTTCTCCTTCTCTTTGTCTCTTCCGCTCATCCGATGAATCCGTTGGTGGGTGGGGTCTCTTGCCATCCACCATGAACCTTGTAGTCTTTCCCTCGGATAACGGCACCATGACTTTGTTGCAAAAGCTATGATCAAAGGAATACGAAGAAGGATCTAAAGCAAATATGAAGCTTGCAAGACGGGATAGGAGCATTGCATAAGGGAGCACCATCTTGTCCATGCTTTTCACACTCGACATTCTCTTAATCATGTAATATGCAAGGTTGAAGCGAGTCTCGGTCACAAGGAAATAAATCATAAAGCTCAAGCACGCATTGGGGTAATCCTTGTTCCCTCCCAAGCAAAGCACATTCTCCCTTACCACGACTTCCTATTTCTTATACAACGGGAACATATCGGAAAGCTCCATTTGAAATGGATCCCTATAGATCACTTTGGAATTTCTAGTAACCCTCGATGGGGATGCCCTTTCCATGAACACGGTATCCCTTACCGTGGTTGCTTCCAGGATTCTCATGTGGTAGACTTCATGATGATCTACCATGTCGTGCAGCTCCGCCAAAGACCATTCATTGGAATACATGCAAACTCCTTGATATGGAACACGTAGTATTCTTCCAAGTTCTACAAGTGAAAGGGTGTACTCATGCTCATTTATGATGAAGACAATTGAGATGGTACCGTTCTCATTCCTAACTATTCTCATTGTTGAATTCAAGCACGAACACCGGGAAAATTTGCTCGTTTATGTCCAAAAGACAATCAAAGCCAATTATTTCAAAAACTTCTCGGATGTTGGTGTTAGCAAGGAATGATGGTTCTGCCACACGACCTTCATGAAAAAGCCTCTTTTCGAGCAACTAGAAAGCTTTCCTATCCTCCGAGCTAAGTCCATCCTTTCGATGATACATTAGGATGTAGTGGGCGGTATCATGATAATCTTGTTGGTGGTTACTAGGCATGATTGTTCCTATACATCAAAACCACAATGTGGTGTTAATTGTGAATAGTAGCCTAAATGGTTTGATCACAATTTTGCTCAAAACAACTTCATTGAATTCAAAGAATGACTTTAATTTGTATTAACAATGTTAATTCTTTGATTTAGATTATCTTAGAAAACAATGTGGTTACAAATTATCACAAAACCATTTGAACCCAACTTCTAAAGATGAAAATTATAATCCTAGGAATCGAGGAATAGATAGAACAATGTAGTGAAGATTATACTTACATAAGAGATTGTTTTGCTTGAAGGAAATGATCAATTTGCTCCTATGAACAGTAACTAGGTTTTTGTTCGTGAGTCTTTGATAGGGGAAAGTGATAGTGGAACTTCCACAGTGATCATTTCTAACTTATGTTGTCTTCTGTTGCACGGATCCCACGGATCCCTTGCATTAGGGATCCGGCTAGTTCAAAGTCAGGGATCCGGCATAACAACAAAAGTTCAGCTTAAGTATTCCTTGATAATTTTGGTTTGGGAGTTCTAAATTGCCTAGGGTTGATGTTTAAGCTCTATAACTTGTGGTTTGGGGTTTTGACGGTTTAATACTAATTCTATTTAACGAGGTTCCCTTTTTATGAATACATCATAATTCTTTGGGAGGTTTTTCAGAAATTATGATAAAATCCCATTTTATCATAATATAAGAAATTTCACATGGATACTCATTGACATAGATGAAATGTCAATAGTCCTTTTGTGAGTAATAATGATCAAGGCTCTCGAATAGCCGAAACATCATTATTACTAGTTTGTAGTGTTGTCTATACAAATCAACGAAGAATACTATTCTTGATGATGATTTCAATATAGATAACTACTTTGGTGATTACTAAGAAAGTGTAAACATACTACTAAGACTTTAATAAACAATATTTGTAATTTATTAAAGATCATACCTTTGCTAAATATTCTTTTTAAGGAAAGAAATATTTAGAGAAATTCTTTGTGATCTTTTAAGGATCCCCAAATCCATGTATGGGGAATACTATGCTAAATATTCTTTTTACGAAAAGAAGTATTTAGAGAATTTCTTCATGATCTTCTTGGTATGCCCAAATCCAAGTATGGAGAATTCTTAACAAGAAAAATATTAGAACGTTCTATCATTGTCCAATATTAAACAATATGATGATTTTTAAAACATGACTTTGAAAAAAATCCTTCTTTGTAGTTTTCAAACATACACGGATCGTATCAAGTTTTTAAAGTACAACATACTCTAAGAAACTTGGTAACGAAGCTCTGATGCCAATTCTGGAAAACTAAAAGGGGGGTTGAATAGTTTTACCAATTAAAAAATTTGTTTTAAAATATTTAGATCGACTTATGTCAATCTATTTGAATGTGTATGTTGGACATTGATAGATAGATATATAAATGTGTAATGAAAGATAAAGAGTAAGAGGCACATAACCACAACACGAGTATTTATAGTGGTTCAGCTACAAGGACACCTTCCTTGCCCTACTCCACTCCCCGAGTCACCTACTCGAGAGTTCGTAATCACTACATGACAACAACTCCTTATGGCAGAGAAGCCTTCACAACGTCGCCTACTCTTTTTCCAGTACTAGGCTAACCACTGGGTTCTTCTACAAGGTAGAACCACACCTATCACAACATCGCCTACCCTTTATCCGGTACTAGGCTAAGTATCGAGTTTCATTACAATGGAGGAACTAATACCCAACATTACACAAGACCTAACCCCAAAGGAGACTAACTCCCTATTACAAAACCATCAAGGATATCAATATCCTTGGATACAACCTATCTCTATTTGTATATCGATGCACCTCATTGAGTATACAACCTTGGCATCCTTCACTAATGCCACTTGACTTGACTTCTAGGCATCTTTCACTAATGCCCTTGACACGGACGTTTGGCACCTTTCACTAATTCCTTCGTCTTGACTCCTTTAGCATTCTTCACTAATGCTTATGACACGGACGTTTAGCACCTTTCACTAATGCTTTCGTCTTGACTCTTTCGGCATCCTTCACTAATTCCTTGGACACAACACTTCTATTGAGGGAGAAAGAAGTATCCACAAGAGAACCTCAGTGGTATTGATGATGACGAAGCATGGCAACTCATGGACTTGAGCTTGCTCGACTTCAAGAGGTGGTGATCTCGCCTTTAAGAGGAATGTAGAGAATCACACAAAACCAAAAAACGAACTACATTGAGAGATCCTTAGGATCTGAGGTTAGAAGGTTACAATACTTGGGGAAAGTATGTGTGGGAGTGGCAACCCAAAAGCAACAAATGGCTCACTATTTATAGAAGAAATTTAGCTATTGTTCCACGGATCCCACGGATCCCTTACTTGAGGGATCCGTCCAGTGTAATACTGGGGATCCGTGGGACGCTCCCTTTTGCCCTTGGGTTTTGGGTCATGGGTCATGGGTTATGGATCAAGGGTATCCAAGTAGATACAATGTATCTACAAGATGTAATGCATCTAGTCCATGGGTCATGGATAATATCCATATATGACTTAAGAATGATGTCATGCAATGGGTTATGGGTCATGCTCCATGGGTATGGATCATGGACTTTGGGTTATAACCAACTACATTCAATGTATTTGGTCAATGGGTCAAGTACTTAAGTTTCTACCCGTTTATATTTACCCATTATAATACATACTAGTTATGTATATATTTACCCAATATGTAAACATTAGTTGTTGTACATATTTATTTCTAAATCATAAAATAACTTATACTTGTTTTAGTGTTTTATGTGAAAACATAAGTGTGTTAGAAAACTATTGGATCAAACCATTTACGTATTTTATTTGTTTCGTTAAAATAATTTTACGTTTGTTATCGACAAAACATTAGAAGATCGTAAAATATAAATAAACGTTTTTACGGCTTATTTGCATTAACAATCACAAAATGGTGCTAAGCTTCCTCAGGCTAGCACTGGTATGGTTGCAGATGAGGCATCACAGAAGGGCAGAGTGACATGTTGGTGAGGGCTACCACTACTGCTTCTAGCTTAGCAGCAGGGCAGGACAGTGGTAACGTACATAAGACCCAACCTAAGGCAACATCTGAAGTGTTAGGTTCTCAGAAACTTAATGCAGATGATGGAAACCCCAGCCAACCAAATAATATGGGGGGCTCAGATGCTCAAATTGGGTTTGAGACTGAGTTTACATCCTTTGGTTCACCTCTTAGGGAATGTAACACATCCCGAAGTGATGAGGATAGACATGATACTGATGAATTGATGGGCACAAATGTACAACCTGAAATTTCATGTGATCCACTTCTCAGGCTAGGTAACACAAGCCGAAGTGGTAAGGATAGTATGGGACTAATAAAGGAATTGATGGATAAATGTACAAAACTGTCACCAGCATTCCTTGGCCTCCAAACTCTCACAACTACTCAGGGTGAAGAAATTAAAATCTTGAAGAAGAGGGTTAGATTTTTGGAAGGCATTCAGAGGTCAAGAACTCATACATTTAGGAGGTTAAAATAGCAGGAACTGCACATAGGGTGACTTCCCCTGATGAACCAAGTTTGGGGGAGGATGCTTCCAAACAAGGGAGGAAAGATGATGTAACAGGTTCAGGGGAGGCTCAAAAAAATGAAGGTGCAGGGATGGATAATTTTGGTGTTGATATGAATGATAATAGAGAGCAGGATCAAGCAGCTAAAACTACCAAAGTTACTAAAGAAAGTATTGATGCAGGGGAGGAAACTACTGCTAGTATTGAAGAACTTGTTGCTAGTGCAATTTTACCAGGTTCTGGATCTGCTGCTCTAAAAGATTCTACTGCTAAAGTTGCTACTCCTACTGCTGATACAGAAGAAGTATTTGATGATACAGAATTGGCTAAGGCAATGATATACTTGAAGAAATCAAAGCCAATAATCAAAGAATCTTCTGCTATAATAGTTAAAGCTACTCAACCTACATGACAAATAACAAAGGCACCTGTCAAAGGTGTAGTAATTAAGGAACCTGTCTTCAAACTCAAGACAATCTCTCAACAACCACAGTATGAAGGCAAAGGCAAAGGAGTGTTAGTTGAAGAACCTAAGCCTGAGTCTGAAATACCTATGGAGTTCTGGCCTAAAAAGAAGATTGTAGCACATGATGAGAAAGTTGCTACTGCATTACAAGCTAAATTTGAACCTGAAAATCAATAAGTTTTGGAACAACAAAGAATAGCAGATGAGAATGAAGCAAAGACTTTGGCATTGTTGGATAAATGGGATGAAGAGAGGATCAAATGTGATGCAGATATTGAGTTAAATAAGATGCTTAAAGAAGAAGATCAGGAGCAATACACTATAGAAGAAATAGCTTAGTGGTTAAAGGGGTTTATAGATGAGAGGAGAAAAGTGTATACTTATGAAAGATTGCAAAAGAAGATGCTCAGACCACCAACAGTCAAACAAAGAAGATAGGTTCACTCTTATTATCTGAAGAACATGAAGGGCTACAAATTAAATCAACTATCTCATATTACTGACAGTGAAACTGAAAAGATGTATGAGGCACCTAAAAGAAAGTTGAAGCCTTTGTGCCCATGGAAGTTGAAGAACCTACTCAAGAGAAGGTGGTAGAGGAGGAGAATGTGGTGGAACGAGTGGAGAAGGCAGAAAATTTAGAGATCAAAAAGGAAAGTTCCAGTTCTAGTGTGAAGAGAACTAGAAGTAAGTTAAAAAGTAAGGGAAGAAAGAAGAGAAAGGCAGATAGGTCAAAAGCAGTTGAGCAGACTAAAGAAACAGAACATGAAGTACAATACTTTACACTGAAAAGTTGAAGAGAAAGTAGAGGAGTCAGTATCAAATGCAGAGGATAGAGAGAAGATGCAGGCACTTATAGATCTGACAAAATATCAGGAACCTGAAGTTGTTGATGCAATTCCTTTATGGATTAAGCATCCTATCATTGATGTTTCTTCTGGAATTCAGGATGGTAGTGAAGCTTATTGGGACATCAAGAGAACCAATGGTAAGAACTACAGGTTTATCAGATTCAGTCAAATGGTTTAATACATGGATAGAGAGGATCTTGAAGCTCTCTAGTGACTATTTATGGAAAATCATAGTCCTTATCCTGAGAAGATCCCTAACAGAGTGATATGAAACTATTTGAAAGTCATGTTTGAGCCAGGTCATGAAGATGTAGAGAGGAAAAAACTGAAACACAACACAATTCAACAATGGAGGCTATATCAGTGTTGTGGTGTTCATGTTTTATATGCTCATGGTTTGGTGATATACATGCTTGTGGAGAAAGATTATCTTGCACTTAACTTCAACAAAGACATTGTAAGTCAGATGCTGAAACCAAAGATGCTAAGAGTTCAAAGAGATTTATTATCTGATGATCAAGCATACAAGTTGTTGAAGAAGTATGAAAAAGTTCTCCATACAAAGAAGTAGAATTAATGTGTTTGGAAGTATCCTCTTGGTGATCGATTAAAGCTAAAAAGGAAAATTGATTATTTGAGGAGCAAATATCAAGTTTAGGGGAGGATTGTCGGGTTTTAGAGATACTACTGCTCTTGGAAGAATCAATTGTTCATGGATTTCATGGAAAAATGTTCTAAGTCTTAACTGCTGTTGGTGTGATTGAAACTGTTTCTAGTGGATTCTATCTACTGCTAGGTGTTACTGAGAATTATCAAAGGAATACGCTAAGTGGTAACTACTGCTAGACCAAGTGAAACTAATATTGGTATAAAGTTTCTGCTGCTAAAGACTAAGTACTGCCGGAGTAAAGATATCTACTGCTGATGTACTTTAAACTACTACTGGATTCTTAGTGTTAGTTTGTAATTATGGAATGACGTGTACCTATTATATAGTATTAGATAAACATAGAAAAGATACGATAGAGATATACATTGTATAGGAAGTCATTGTAACCGATTAGGACTCCTGAATTTATAAAAGGGGATCCTAGGTCATTGTTTAGAGATATAAGTTTAAGGCATCTTCAAGGTTGTAAACCCTAGTGATAATTAAGATCGCTCGTATTATTCTAATAATATTGAAGCGTTTGGTTGTTAAGCATTGTGTTCTTCTTTTTCATTAAGTGTTAAATTCCGCGTGATACTTTGTAAATCAAACAGTTTCTTAACAGAAGCTATTAACAAACATTTTTATTTACAAGTGTAAATTGGGATCAACACATATCAAACAAACAAGACTCGAAAATTTAAAGAAATATCAGTGTTGGATCGATATACTCTGACCAAACTAACTATGTAGCTTGTAAAGGCTTAGCAACCTCGGATAGATCCTAAGTCACTAACAATGAAACACTGATATAACTTAACTAAGTATGCGGAAACTACTTCAATAAAGCTAAGAAGAATAACTTTAACTTCAACGATTTTATTAGTACTTTGAACCTGCTTGATACACATATTTACTAACAATCCCTAACAACTCTAATATCGAACTTGATAAACTCTAATATTCTCTCTAAAGCCGTATTCTAATAACGTATATCTAATGCCAATCTAGGGGTCCTTTTATAGGCATAAGGATAACCCTAGTCGGTTTACAACTCTAATCCTTGTACCACAAGTAATACTAAACTAAACTAAGAACATTATAGAATTACATAATAATCCTTAACGATTTGCATAGCAGTCCTTTATCCTTGCAGTACTTTGATGAGTGAGCAGTACTTTGACTTTCTTCATTAAGCAGTACTTTGAATTTCAGCAGCACTTTGAATATAATTCCCAACAATCCTCCCCTAACTTAAATTCTACTTGCTTGACTTCAACTTTCTTTGTATCTTTAACTTTAACATCTTTGTCTTCAAGGAAAGATTGTATCTGTATTTTCAGATTTGTCTTTTACTCAATGTGCTTGTATTATCATCATCAAAGTAGTCTTTATAAGCAATCCTTTTCAGCAACTATCAGCAATCTTCATCTTTTCAGCTACTCAGCAAAATATGGCAAATTGTACATCAGGTCATAAAGTTTCAGTCTATTCTCATCACTTCCAGGTGTGTAAACTCCTGTGAGAGGTGAATCATTGAAAATTTAATGGATTTTGATGTCTCTTTACCAAAGCCATTAACTCTGGAGTAGCCAATGTTTAGGTGTGTAAAACCATGGTACATTTATAACCATATGATTTTTAGCAAATCATCAGCTATCAACGGATTTGTTTTGTCTTTACCAAAAGCCGTACCCTTGTGGACTAGTTAGTTCTTGCAACCATGGTGAACTAATTATCATAAAAATGGTTTTTACCACAAGCCATTTTTCATGTAGGCTAGCCAACTCGTCACTATATCAGATATGGTGAGTTGATTACCATACAACTTATTGGCAAGTTTTCACACCCCCAAATTACCTGCTTTGCAGCGGAATGGAATTCCTGGGGGTTGACTGTCACAGCACCACAGTTACAGTTATATTGAACGACCTAAAGTGTCGTTTAAAAACACATCATTTGTTATTTATTTAAAGCATTCAGAGTTACAAAGATAGGTCCTAAAAGTAGATAACGTTTGCGTAAACAAGTTTATTACAAGCCAAACGATGTTTTAAAAGTGCCATAATTTACAAGTGAGACGCCGCGTCACCGCGATTCTATGAGGGGTCCTTATGCGTGCCATGATGTAAATGTCTTAGTTACCTAAAAATACATTGCTAAAACGGTCAACAATAATGTTGGTGAGAAATCATAGGTTTATGAAAAAAAAAATGTTTTATACAACTACCACAAGTATAGGCCATGTATGACAAATATGTCACATAAAAATGTTACAATTGTTATAAGCACATCACACCGAAGCTAGACTGATCATGATGTTCGCCCCAACAGAGTGTTTGCCAAACAACTCAAATTATGATATTAAATGAAATGCATCCGTTTGACCAGTTGGGACCACCAACCCGGATGGAGGAGTCACCCTCAATAGATCTATTCACTCACCCTCGCTTCTTCCAGAATTAACGGTTCATGATTATGAAATGGGGACATTCAATTGGCAATGAGGTAACTTAAGCAATGTAATGAATTTGATATACTTGGTATCGTAATAAAAATGATGTGCAATGTATTCTCCCCCGTAGGTTTGAAATAATGTATAAACTTGTAAAACGGGGCTATGAAAACTCACTTGGTACAATGATGTGATGGCAAAAGTGACTACACTGAAATGAAGCGCAAATCTCTAACTGCGACCTATTATGAATGATATGATTCTAATATAAGTCATGATGTAATGTTATGCATGCAACTCATATGATATCCATACCACTTGTGCATTTTTGAAAATAAAGTTTGTCGTCAAAATATAAGTTTATATCGTCTTGACAAGTTATAAATTACTTTACAAGTACTTACGTTGAAATGATATCCCACGATAGTCATTTAGTGATTTATTAAGAATTTATAGTTTTTCGTCGTAAAACAATATAATTTGACAATTCATGAAAGTGACCAAATGGCCTCGAAAAGCTAGTCGTAAAATAGTGAATATCGAGTGTTAGGAAACAACTCAATGGTTTTGGAAAGCTTGTCACATTATCTACAAGTCTTAGCATTTAACTTTTGATCATAGAGGTCTCGATCGTGGAGAAAAATATAGGCGAAGTAGGGTACTTGGACTAAAAATATTGTTTAAGGTTAGTTTTCGGCAAAGTTTGAGTGACCGTATTTTATTCGTTACAACTCCGTTTGACGAACGGTTGAACATTTTGGAAAATATGCTAGGTGAACTCACTTTTACTAGAAGATATCGTTTTCTCAAAAGTATTCTATCGATGTGAAAAACGACTCAAAACATGGTCATTCGCGACAATAATTTTTGACTAATAGGAAATATATATAAGTGTTTATACTTGTATAAAATAGTTACGTTAACCTTATTTAAACGCGTGGAACTCAGTCGTTATAAGTCCGTTTTCTGCGTTTTATATATTTTTAGCTTCGTCTTAAAGTATACTAATATATTTTTGATAAATCGACTCATTTAGATAACGCTTAAAGCTCATTTTTGACCTATATATAATTCTGGACAGCATGCAGTTTTTCTGAAAATATAGTTTTCGTCGTTAAACTTAAAAATAGCATAACTTCTTCGTTATAAATCCGTTTTAACCCGTTCAAGCGATCACGGTTTCGTTTTAAAGTATATTTTCTGAATATATAGCCCAAAATAATCCATGACCTATCTAAATTTACATATTTTACAAAAACGATCAGACCATTATTTAATGTTGTCGAAAATGATTTTTCTTGCGTAATACTTGTTTCAATCACTTCAAATCAACACCAAATCTATTCTAAACCTACCATACACCTTCTTAGGGTGTCATGGGTTCCTAAACATCCTCAACAAGGATATGTTTCATGGGAATAATTATAGGATGAGTTATACTAATAATAAGTACCAAAACCAATAAATGTGGTATAGATACACATGAAACTTGCATGTTTCCTTACGAAAATGATAAAATAACTTAAGTAAGATTTTGAAAGATTAGAAAAGATCATGAAATGCTTAATAGTATGATGATGAGGTTTATGGAACTAGGTTACCTAATTACTCCTAGGTTTTTATTGCAAAACCTTAAAAGAAGTATACTAGTGTTTGTAAAATTACTTGATCCTTAAAAATCTTGTGATTCTTCCTTTTTTTTGGTCTTGGCCGAAAATGGTGATGAGTTTGGAGAGGTTTCTTTTGTTTTTCACCTTAGAATATGTGTAGTATGTGTTATGTTTTAGGATAATAATTGTAGTATGTAAAATATCTAACCTATACATGTATATGTGTTTAAGCTAGTAATTTTAGAGATATTTTTACATGATGACTAAGGGGTGTGACTAAGGGTGGCCGGTTATGGGGTAGAAATGGGGAGGGTTGGGTAGTTTTGATAATTAAATGTATTGTTTGTTAAGTATAGTGTGTAAATTGTAAGTATAAATAGGTATTAATTGTAGCGTTAACTAAAAATAGATTCTAACAGGGCAAAATAAAATATATCGAAGTCATACAAATTATAAAAATACATTTCTTACAAGAATTAAGTGAATAAATAATTATCGAGTTGAATTTACGAAAACCGTCGTAAATATATATATATAACAATTTATATACAAAATAAATTTAAAACATCGGGTAAAATAATAATATAATTTTTATAGTCTTAAAATGAGTATAAAAATATATCAGGATAATTTTTGGAAGTGTCGGATCAATTATTCAAAATAAATGATTATACGATAGCGTTTATTTAATAGGAAAATATACGTTAAATGAAATATGCAAAACCATGCATGAACTAATATGATGATAATATTACTGATGATATTACTGATGATATGTAGACTAACTCTAGTCTATATGAAATATCCTCAATGATTTTTCATGAATTCGCAGCTAAACCCTTAAGGTTACGCGAATTTGATACTCGTGAACCTAGTTTACGAAAAATGATGAATAGTGAATCATGAATAGTGATTTTTCTCCTGGAATGAATAGTGTTTCGTGAATAGTAAAATTTTGAAATACGTTCTCAGAATATCAAATCGACTTCAAAAATGATGAATAGTAAAATGATGAATAGTAACCATTGAATAGTAAATTCCCGAGATGAATAGTAAATTTGAGAAATGACCTGGAATTACGAATTGTCACATTTGCCCACCCAAAAAGGAATTCAGTCCTTGAATTCAGTCCATGTTGGGTTCTACGGTGTTATCGGTGAAAAGGTGAGGGTATTTGAGCCGCATCTGGTCTTCTCGTTTCCTAGTAAACTCGGGACCTCTTCGAGAATTCCAGCGAACTTTCACGATAGGAATACAACTCTGCTTCAACTGTTTGACCTCTCGGTCCATGATTTTTGCTGGTTCCTCCACGAAATTGAGTTTATCGTCGAGTTGAATTTCTTCCAATGGAATTACGAGTGATTCATCCGAAAGACATTTCTTGAGGTTTGAAACGTGAAACGTGTTATGTACATGGATGAGTTCTGACGGAAGCTCGAGTCGATATGCTAAGGGACCAACTCTGCTCAAAATTTTAAATGGCCCAATGTACCTCGGGTTCAACTTCCAGAGTTTTCCGAATCGTACTACACCTTTCCAAGGCGATACTTTCAACATAACCTTGTCGCCAACTTGAAATTCTAGTGGTTTGCGTCGTACATCAGCGTAGCTTTTATGTCGGCTTCTGGCAGTTCGGAGTCTATCTCGAATCTGAACTATCTTTTATGTTGTTTCACGAACCATTTCTGGACCAGTGAGTTGTGCGTCACCAACCTCGGCCCAACAAACAGGTGATCGGAACTTTCGACCATAGAGTGCCTCAAATGGTGCTGCTTTTATGCTGGTGTGATAATTGTTATTGTAAGAGAATTCGATCAATGGCAAATGGTTAGCCCAACCATTTCCAAAATCAATCACACATGCTCTCAGCATATCTTCTAATGTCTGAATCGTTCTTTCGCTCTGACCATTGGTCTAAGGATGATAGGCAGTGCTCATCTCTAATTTGGTTCCAAATGAATCTTGTAATGATTTCCAGAAGTTTGAGGTAAATCGACTATCTCTGTCAAAAATAATAGAAATTGGTGCCCCATGCCTTGAGACTATTTCCTTGACATAAAGTCTAGTAAGTTGTTCCATGGAGTAAGTCTCTCTAATTGGTATGAAATGGGCTGATTTGTTAAGACGATCAACAATTACCCAAATGGCGTCGTAACCTCCTGATGCCTTAGGGAGTTTAGTGATGAAATCCATTGTAATGGGTTCCCATTTCCATTGGGGAATTTCTGGTTGCTGAAGTAATCCTGAAGGTTTCTGGTATTCAACTTTCACCTTAGAGCAAGTAAGGCATTTGCTAACATACGTGGCAATTTCTGCTTTCATGTTCGGCCACCAATAAAGTTTCTTGAGATCCTGGTACATCTTATCAGAACCTGGGTGAATAGAATACTTTGACTTATGCGACTCATGCATAATAAACTCTTGTATTCCGCCATAACGTGGTACCCCAAATCCTATCCTTGAAGCATAATACTCCATCTGATCTCTTTACAAAGCCATTTGCATTCTCGGGCATACCATAGAGTTTTTCACTTGGTCGGTTTTCCTCCTTGAGTGCCTCGATCTGAGCCTCAAGTATTTTTTATGGTAGAGGTGAACTAATCGTCATTCCTAATGATCTGACTCTTAAAGGCTTGTGTCTTTCTTTTCGGCTAAGAGCATCTGCCACAACATTGGCTTTTCCTGGGTGATACTTGATTTCGCAATCGTAATCGCTAAGTAATTCCAACCAACGACGTTGCCTCATGTTAAGTTCCTTCTGATCAAGAACATATTGCAAACTCTTGTGGTCCGTAAACACTGTACACTTAGTTCCGTAGAGGTAGTGCCTCCAAATCTTGAGTACAAAAACTACGGCTCCCAACTCAAGATCATGAGTGGTGTAATTCTTCTCATGAACCTTAAGTTGTCGAGAAGCATAAGCTATCACCTTCTCGTTCTGCATTAACATAGCTCTAAGCCCTTTATGTGAAGCATCGCAGTATACAACAAAGTTTTCTGTTCCTTCGGGTAGTGCCAAAATTGGCGCACTGCAAAGCTTTTGCTTCAATAACTGAAAAGCAGCTTCTTATTTCTTTCCCCATTCGTATTCGGTTCTTCGTGTCAACTTGGTCAAAGCTTTAGCTATCTTTGAAAAACCTTCAATGAATCTTCTGTAATATCTGGCAAGTCCTAAAAATTGACGGATCTCTGTAGAATTTGTTGGGGTAGCCCAATCTCTTACGGCCTCAATCTTTGCAGGGTCAACTTGTAATCCTTGACTATCAATGACATGACCAAGAAATTGTACTTTTCAGTTCCAAAAATCACACTTCGAAAATTTGGCATACAATCTCTCTTTCTTGAGTAGTCCTAAAATCGTTCTTAGGTGTCCTTCGTGCTCTTCTTTGCTCTTTGAGTAAATCAATATGTCGTCGATAAATACTATCACAAACTTATCCAAATACGGTTTGCATACCCTATTCATGAGATCCATGAATACTGCAGGTGCGTTGGTTAGTCCAAACGGCATTACTTGAAACTCATAATGACCATAACGAGTTCTAAATGCTGTTTTCGGGATATCCTCCTCCCGAACTCTAAGTTGATGGTAACCTGACCTCAAGTCAATCTTTGAGTAAAGACTAGAGCCTTGCAACTGATTGAACAAATTGTCAATCCTGAGAAGCGGGTAACGGTTCTTCACAGTTAGCTTGTTTAGCTCTCTATAATCTATACACATTCTGAAGGATCCATCTTTCTTCTTCACAAACAAGACCAGTGCTCCCCAAGGCGAGGAACTAGGTCTAATGAATCCTTTGTCTAAAATTTCTAGTAACTGGTTAGACAACTCTTGCATCTCTGATGGTGCTAGTCGATAAGGTGCTCGTGCAACTGGTGCAGCTCCTGGCACCAAGTCAATCTGAAATTCTACTTGACGTGTCGGCGGAAGTCCTGGTAAGTCTTCGGGAAAGACTTCAGGAAATTCTCGAACAATCGGTACATCCTCAAGTCGCTTCTTTTCTGTTATATGTGCTAAGAAAGCATAACAACCCTTCTTTATGTACTTCTCCGTTTTGATGCATGATATAATACTGAGTGTAGTTCCACTTCGTTCCACGAATAATCAAGGTTTCTCCGTTGTAAGGAAGATGAACAACTTTTTCATCACAAATGATTCTTGCACGATGTTTAGATAACCAATCCATGCCGATAATGACGTCGAAACTACCAAGTTCTACGGGCATAAGGTCTATATTGAATGAATGATTTAGGAAATTGAGAGTGCAACCACGGACAATGGTGTCGGAGCTAATTAAGTTATTGTTAGCTAATTCAATGTTGTATGAAGTGTCTAATGTGGTTGGTTTGATATTGAGTAAAGGTGCAAATATAGTGGACACAAAGCTTTTATCGGCTCCCGAATAAAATGAAACTGATGCATAACGATTATTGATAAGGAACGTACCCGTGACAACATTCGGGTCCTCCTTGGCTTCTCCTCCTCCCATGACATAGGATCTTCCTTGTGCCATTACACCTTGATTCCTGTTCCCTTGATTCCTCCACTTTGGACAGTCCCCCTTGTAGTGTCCCCTCTCTCCACATCCAAAACATGTCACTTGCGGTTTCTGATTTTCCACCATAGCTGGAAGCTTGCATTCCTTGGTTTGATGACCCACTTTCTTACAATTCCCGCATGGGTTAGGGAAACGACCGGGATTATGATAACTTTGACACCTATCACACTTAGGCAAAATACCCGTGTATCCTTTCCTTTCCTTTGGGCCTGCAGCATAGGCCTTGGCAACTTCTTGCCTCTTTGGTGGTTGTTGAGTACCATTGCCACCTCGGTTGTTGTACCACTTTCTCTTGTTGTTGTTATTGTTGTAGTTGGTGTAGTTGTTTCGGTTGTTATTGTAGTTGGTGCGGTTGTTGGTATTGTTGTTGCGGTTGGTGTTGGTAATGTTTCCCCTCTTCACAACTTGTGCCATGAGTTTTTGAGATACTCGGATAGATTGTTCAATCATTTGTGGATCAAAAGAAATCACATCACCTTGAATAATCTGGGGAAGTCCTCCTATGAAAGCTTCCAGTAGTTTTTCATTGTCCGAAACCATAGATGGACATAATGCAGCCAACTCTTGAAACCTCCTAATGTAGGTCTCGATGTCATACCCAACAATCACTAGCTCATAAAATTCCGTTTCCAATTTCTTCACCTCAGTACGCGGACAATACTTCTTCGTCAACAACCCTTTGAATTGCTCCCAGGTGAGCTTGTAAGCATTTTCCATACCCATAGGTTGTGCATAAGAGTTCCACCATGACATTGCCCCATCTAAGAGGGTACTAGTAGCGAACTTAACCTTGTAATCATCTGGGCAATTGCATAGAAGAAACACATACTCCATCTTCTCAAACCAATGGATCATAGTAGTGGCTCCTTCTGTGCCTTTGAACTTTGTGGGATCACCGCTCGTAAAATCCTTGTATGAACAATTCCGAACCCCAGACCCTCCTGCAGTCCCTGCAGCAGTAGCAAGTCTGGCAGCTTTGGCAGTAGCCGCAGCCTCAGCAGCAGTAGCAAGTCTAGCAGCTTCAGCAGTAGCTGCAGCCTCAGCAGTAGTAGCAAGTCTAGCAGCTTCGGTAGTAGCTGCAGCCTCAGCAGTAGTAGCAAGTCTAGCGGCTTCGGCAGTAGCCGCAGCCTCAGCAGCAGCAGCCACTGTTTCTCGCTCTTTCCTTAGTGCCTCGGCTATACTATCCTTTACATACTTTTGGATAGCCGCTTGTGTCATTTCAGGTGCAGCTTTCTTTGGCGCCATAACTCTTCAAAACCATAAGATGAAACAATGATGAGAATCCATAAGTAGAAACAAACATTACACATATATATCCACAACCAAAACATGCATAATATAAATGAAATCACAATGGAACAACCACGAAATATCACAAATATAATCACAACACACGTGAATAATATACATGAAAATTTCAGCCTACATGGACCGATATCATAGATAGCACAACCATTCCTACATATTAGAGTCAACACTTGATACATTTGTTTGTACAACAACCAAAAGATTACAAGTTCTTTAAAATATGTCACACACCTCGTGACTAGGATAATAGTAGTAAAATCTAACATGACATAAGTCTGATCTAGGCACCTCCTGGTGCTCCTCCTGATCGATCCTGAAGCTCTCGGACCTGTGCAGTCAAACTAACAACCATATCCGTCAAATCACTAATCTGACGCTGAGTAACAACATCCCTACTCTCCAAAGTAGCAATACTCGCACGTGCCAATGCTAACTCATGAGCCTGTCGCTGTAGCTCATCCTGTGACATCTCAGCTCTATCATACAACTCTGGCATCTCCTGCCTCAACTCTACAATATGCTCCTGGTTCACTAGCTGTCTAGTCTCCAACCCCTGATAAGAAACATCAATGGAAACCCTACCTATCACTAAACCCTCTATCTCCTCCTCTATTTCCTCAACTCGACTCAAAGGGATCTCCTCTAACTGTCCTAAAACCCTGTCAATATGTACCTGCTGACGATCTAATCGTGTCTCTAGTGTGGTAATAGTAGGCTGTCTAGCAGCAGCAGCCCTAGAACTCTCACCAATCTCAAACCTAGCAGGTGGTGCGGGCTCAGTAGTAGGTGGTATAGGTGTGTCAAGTCGTGCGCGCTTCTTGAGCGGCAAATCCGATATGGGTATAGGATCTCTGAGGTAATAAGATGAGGATGAAGATGAAGATGATGATAATGGAAGTGGTGATGGTGAATGAGTAGGACTAACTGGTGGTGTAGGTGCAACTCCGCCCTCCTCAAAGGGTTTAATCTCAGTGTCGGAATATATGAGTGGTAAGTCTGATGTAGAGCCAACTGAAGATAAGGCTATAGTAGTGTGTGACAAGACATCATCCATGTTAGTGTCTGATGAGACATCCTCCATGTCAGTGTCTGAAGAAATAGTGATGGGATGGGAATCTGAAGACATCTCTATGACAACCGATGTGAAATAAAAGTAAATAACTCGAATAAAGTGCGTATGAATCTGCATAAAAAGTGAATATGCACTTATGATGAAATGATGAGATGCTATGATGATGTAGTTATAGTCTAGGGTCAATGATGCATCCTAGTTCTCTGTAACCGAAGCTCTGATGCCAATCTTTCACACCCCCAAATTACCTGCTTTGAAGCGGAATAGGATTCCTTGGGGTTGACTGTCATATCACCACAATTACAGTTATATTGAACGACCTAAAGTGTCGTTTAAAAACACATCGTTTGTTATTTATTTAAAGCATTTAGAGTTACAAAGATAGGTCCCAAAAGTAGATAACGTTTGCGGAAACAAGTTTATTACAAGCCAAACGATGTTTTAAAAGTGCCATAATTTACAAGTGAGACGCGTCGTCACCGCGAATCTATGAGGGGTCCTTATGCGTGCCATGATGTAAATGCCTTAGATACCTGACAATACATTGCTAAAAGGGTCAACAATAATGTTGGTGACAAATCATAGGTTTATGAAAAAAAATGTTTTATACGACTACCACAAGTATAGGCCATGTATGACAAATATGTCACATAAAAATGTTACAATTGCTATAAGCACATGACACCGAAGCTAGACTGATCATGATGTTCGCCCCAACAGAATGTTTGCCAAACAACTCAAATTATGATATTAAATGAAATGCATCCGTTTGACCAGTTGGGACCACCAACCCGGATGGAGGAGTCACCCTCAATAGATCTATTCACTCACCCTCGCTTCTTCCGGAATTAACGGTTCATGATTATGAAATGGGGACATTCAATTGGCAATGAGGTAACTTAAGCAATGTAATGAATTAGATATACTTGGTATCGTAATAAAAATGATGTGCAATGTATTCTCCCCGTAGGTTTGGAATAATGTATAAACTTGTAAAACGGGGCTATGAAAACTCACTTGGTACAATGATGTGATGGCAAAAGTGAGTACACTGAAATGAAGCGCAAATCTCTAACTGCGACCTATTATGAATGATATGATTCTAATATAAGTCATGATGTAATGTTATGCATGCAACTCATATGATATCCATACCACTTGTGCATTTTTGAAAATAAAGTTTATCGTCAAAATATAAGTTTATATCGTCTTGACAAGTTATAAATTACTTTACAAGTACTTACGTTGAAATGATATCCCACGATAGTCATTTAGTGATTTATTAAGAATTTATAGTTTTTCGTCGTAAAACAATATAATTTGACAATTCATGAAAGTGACCAAATGGCCTCGAAAAGCTAGTCGTAAAATAGTGAATATAGAGTGTTAGGAAACAACTCAATGGTTTTGGAAAGCTTGTCACATTATCTAAAAGTCTTAGCATTTAACTTTTGATCATAGAGGTCTCGATCATGGAGAAAAATATAGGCGAAGTAGGGTACTTGGACTAAAAATATTGTTTAAGGTTAGTTTTCGGCAAAGTTTGAGTGACCGTATTTTATTCGTTACAACTCCGTTTGACGAACGGTTGAACATTTTGGAAAGTATGCTAGGTGAACTCACTTTTACTAGAAGATATCGTTTTCTCAAAAGTATTCTATCGATGTGAAAAACGACTCAAAACATAGTCACTCGCGACAATAATTTTTGACTAATAGGAAATATATATAAGTGTTTATACTTGTATAAAATAGTTACGTTAACCTTATTTAAACGCGTGTAACTTAGTCGTTATAAGTCCATCGTAAATAATTATCGAGTTGAATTTTCGAAAACCGTCGTAAATAAATATATATAACAATTTATATGCAAAATAAATTTAAAACATCGGGTAAAATAATAATATAATTTTTATAGTATTAAAATGAGTATAAAAATATATCAGGATAATTTTTGGAAGTGTCGGATCAATTATTCAAAATAAATGATTATACGATAGCGTTTATTTAATAGGAAAATATACGTTAAATGAAATATGCAAAACCATGCATGAACTAATATCATGATGATATTACTGATAATATGTAGACTGACTCTATTCTATATGAAATGTCCTCAATGATTTTTCATGCATTCGCAGCTAAACCCTTAAGGTTACGCAAATTTGATACTCGTAAACCTAGTTTACGAAATGATGAATAGTGAATCATGAATAGTGATTTTTCTCCGAGAATGAATAGTGTTTTGTGAATAGTAAATTTTTGAAATAAGTTCTCAGAATATCAAATCGACTTCAAAAATAATGAATAGTAACTGATGAATAGTAAATTCCCGAGATGAATAGTAAATTTGAGAAATGACCTAGAATTACGAATTGTCACACAAGTTGTCAACCATCAACGGATTTGAAATATCTTTACCAGAGCCATTTGTTCATGGATTAGCCAGTCCTTTTGTTAAACATGGTGGACTGATAAACTTTTTGTTGTAACCATCTCAAAAACCATTTGTTGCTGTTAACGTTTGTTTCAAAATATTTGGCACTTTAACAAAAGTTTGCTTATTTTCTATTAAAAAGTCTTTCACTGGTTTTGTGTTGCAAGCAGTACTTTGGTTAAAGTACTGTTTGATCAGCAGTACTTTGAATAAAGTACCTATTTTTCAAAAATTTATACAATTAAGAACCATACCAGTTAATAGTCCATTTAATGAATAGTTCAATGACCATGAGAGCTGTGTCATTCTCTTCTTCAACCTCCATACCATGATCTAGCATTCTTCTCATAAGATCTCTTGTAAGTGGATATCTTCTTTCTGTTAGCATGTGAATCATGGTCCCATCTTCCAGCTCCAAAACATGCACTCCAGATTCTTCAAAGAATCTCCAGCTGGTAATCTCCCAGACTTCTTGATTTTTCCAGATTTCATCAGTGCTTGTCTCTTCTGTTTCCCAGATAGTTTTGAGGTCTCCAAGCAAGACTAAGCCAACTCCATTTGATGGAATGTGTTCAAAATATTCTTGCACCAGTTGGTATAAATGCCATAAATCCTCTCTGTTGATGATGTGCAATATGTCCCATAGCAAATTAAACACTCTGAAACACTCATCTTCTCTATGGAACATCAGATAATCTCCTTCCTTTGATTCTACGACTTCAAATGTAGATATCTTTGACTTCTTTTCTACAACATCTTTAGACTTAGCATGCTCAAAGTCTACAACTCTAAGATAATTCCTCAGCTCATCAACTGTATATGTTATCAATTGAATCTTCTTTGATGGCTGTTCTTCTTCAGTTGTTCTCTTTCTTTTTAAACTTCCTTTTCTAGCATCCTCATTCTTCTTATCATCTTCAAAAGATATAATGCCTTCCACTTCCTTCTAATAAGCTTCCCTAACAGCATCATACAGGTCTTTCATCTATATATATTTCTTTGTGCAGACCTGTATAACCTCTTCCCTTTAGATAGGCCATCATAGCATTCCTCTCCTTAGCAATACTCTGAGGTATCTTGGTATAACAGGTTCAGGTTCCTTCACTGGTAGAGCAACCTCAGCATCATATTCTGCTTGAAACTTCTTAGCAGCTTCTTCATTCTTAGCTACTTCAATAGCTCTTATTTTCTTCTTCTTTATTTCTATCAGTTTGTCTTTGCCTTTGTCCTTTGGATCTAAAGTAGGTTGAGAAGCTTGAGGTTTTTGTTCAGCAACTCCTGGAATACTAACACCCCTTGGTATTGATAGGTTTTGCAATATTTGAGCAACAGTCTCATCATCACTTGCAGTGTGCTCTACCTTGGGTGTATCAGCTTCCTCTTCTTGTAGGGCTGTTGAAGGACCAGCTTCTTCTTCAAAATTTAGAATCCTTGGTGTAATAAGCTCTTGTCTATATGTTCCTTGAAGAGCAGCAGTACCTTGATCACCAGCACCTTGATCGTCAGTACTTTGTACACCAGTACTTTGTATTCCAGCACCTTGAGGCTCAGTACTTTGAACACCAGTACTTTGAACTTCAGCTTCTTTAATTTCTTTTTGTGACTCATCAAAAGTATCAGCAACATCTTCATAAGCTTGAGCATCTTCATTCAAATTCTGTTGTTCCAAATTCCTCCCCAATTGGAATGAAGAATGCTTGTGAACCTTCTTGCCCTTTGAAGGCTTCTTAAACTTCCTTCCTTTCTTCTTTTGAGACTTGACCCATAATCTGTGATGTTGAACTAAAGGCCATACAAAGTTCTTCAATCTTCGAAATTTGGTGTTCAACCTCACCAGCTGTGCAGCTTGAGCTTCATAATCTTTCTTCAATCTTAATAGCTCCCTTGTCAAAGTTAGGTATCCAGAACATGACCCTCAGAAGCCATATCTCCCTCATCTCCTCCAGATGTTTGAGACCCATCTGTGGAAGTATAATCATTAGGAGAAGATGGTGGGTTTACCTCTTGTTCTGAATCACCATGAGTAATATCGTGTGGAGATGCAGAACCTTGTGTTTCAGTACCTTCTTGTGCAGCAGTACCTGTGGAGAAGCAGTATGTTGAGAAGGTGAAGCAGTACCTTCCCTTGATCCTGAACTCTCATGTTCTTCATCTGCAGCAGCTTCATCTCTGACTGCTTGCACTATCTCCATCATATGTGCTGTTAAAGGTGTAGCCCGTCCAGAAAATTTATCACTCTTCTTAGCCATGAAAGTGAATATCTTTGGGGGTTGTACCACAACAGGTAACAAGCTCGAAGGTTTTGGTACATCCTGAAGTTGTTTGTTCAAGAAAACTTGAACAAATCTTGGATACATTAGCCATGGTGAACCATTGGAGATATGGGAGAGCATACCATCAAGAATCAGTCTAGAAAAGTTGAAGAGGCGATTGGTAGCTAAGCCCACTAAAGCAGATGCAATATTTGATCCAAATTGCTCCCATGAAGTACTCTTGGAACTTAAACAATGAAGTAATACATGAACCAGGTACTTCCATTGTGGGCTGAATAAGGGTTTCTTAAAGGTTATTTCTGTGAGAGATCCTTCATACCCAATATCCTTTAATGTATCCCAAATCAATTGTTTATCAAAACGAACAGCCCCTTCCTCATCATCAAACAGTAAATCTTCTAGAATGGAGGCTTCACTAACTTTAACAATTTTCCCAGCAACCTTAGCCTGAATATTTGATTCATCATCTTCCTTATGAGATCTAGCAATTGCCCAAAATTGTTAAATCCAAGGCTCAATAACATCAGGTTCGACCAAAAGAGCATAGTTGATTGATGATCCGGCGAAGAAATCAATTATGTCATGAAACTGAACATTTGCCGGTGTTTTATCTAAGTTGGCCACCATGTTATGCTTGCTAACTGTGTTTCGATTCGCCATTGTTATGTTATAAGAGAAAATGGTTTGATGAATTGTGAACGTGAATAAGAGAAGAGAGATATGGAAAAGATTGATAAGGATAAAGATAAGAGGGAAAATCGGAGGGTAGTTATTTATAGGTAAGATTTAAAAAATCACAGCCCAATTAATACAGTTACCGTTTGTTTGAATTTTACCCCATCTTTTGACCGTTGGACAGTACCTTGACAAGACTAGCAGTGCTTTCCACGTAAGCAGTACTTTCCAAAGCAGTACTTTCACAACAGTACTTTCAGAAAAACAATAAGCAGTACTTTTCCAGCCTCTTCTTCACAATGGCAAAAACATGAAAAAGACATTGTTTATCCTCCCCTTAAACAATACATAGGACTATCTAACTAACTAACAAGTTCTCCCCTTAATTGTAGCTTAATAATTAATCATACCAATACTCACCACCAAGTGATTGAATCTTGAAACATCAAATCCTTTTGTGAGTAGATCAGCTACATTGTCATCTGTGTGGACCTTGACAACATTAATGAGTCTATGCTCATAACAATCTCTAATAAAGTGATGCCTAATCTGAATGTGCTTGGTCGTGGAGTGATAAACTGGATTCTTCATAATGCAAATTGTACTCTCATTGTCAATGTTGATAGGAGTATTCTTAAAGTTGAATCCATAATCCAAGAGTTAATTCTGCATCCACAATACTTGTCCACAACAACTTGCAGCAGCAACATATTCTGCTTCAGTGGATGATGTTGCTGCAATGGTTTGTTTCTTACACTGCCATGAAACTAATCTTCTTCCAACATACTGGCATCCTCCAGTGGTTGATCTTCTATCATAATTATCACCTGCATAATCACTATCTGAAAAAGCTTCCAAGTGAAAAGGTGAATCCTTTGGATACCACAACCCTAACTTAGGTTGTTGTTTCAAATAACTAAAAATCCTCTTGACTGCATTCATATGAGAGACCTTAGGTGAGACTTGATACCTAGCACATAAACAGACAGCAAACATGATATCAGGTCTAGATGCAGTTAAGTACATAAGAAAGCCAATCATAGATCTGTAAAGCTTGACTTCTACAGGTTGACCATCTTTATCCTTGCCCAATGAGTTGCTAGATTTTATGGGTGTGGTGACCGGCTTCATAGCATCAAAGTTAAACTTCTTAAGAATGTCAGTGACATACTTGTCTTGACTAATGAAAATTCCAGCCTCTGATTGTTTAACTTGAAGCCCCAAAAAGAAAGTTAATTCACCCATGGAACTCATTTGAAATTCTTGTTGCATCAGCTGCTCAAATTCTTTCACCATAGACTGTTTTGTAGCTCCAAAGATGATATCATCTACATAGACTTGAACTAGCATGATATCCTTCTTTTCTCTCTTGATAAACAAAGTCTTATCAATTGCTCCTCTCCTGTAACCATGTTGCAATAAGAAAGTGGAGAGTCTTTCATACCAAGCTCTAGGTTCTTGATGAAGGCCATACAGAGCCTTAACAACTTTGTAGACTTTGTTTGGATAGGCAGGATCCTCAAAACCAGGAGGTTGTTTGACATAGACCTCCTCTGTAATCTTGCCATAAAGAAAGGCACTTTTGACATCCATTTGATAAACAAGAAAGCCCATATATGATGCAAAAGCAAGGAATATTCTAATGGCTTCAATCCTTGCTACATGAGCAAACACTTCATCATAGTCCACTCCTTCTTCTTGTCTATATCCTTGAGCAACTAATCTTGCTTTGTTCTTGATGACATTCCCTCTTTCATCTCTCTTAACTCTGAAAACCCATCTTGTACCAATGACTTTCTTTCCATCTGGTAGATCACATAATACCCAAACTTCTTGAAGTTTGAATTGAAGAAGTTCTTCTTGCATGGCTTCAACCCAACTCTCTTTAGTTAATGCTTGAGCTACATTCTTGGGTTCTTCTTGAGAGATAAAACAAGTGAATAAACATGTCTGTTGATCCTTATGATTCATCCTGCTTTGTTTATACAAAAAGCTAAGTAAAGCATTATGTGGTTTAGAGAAACCTTTAGCCTTGGTTCTTGTGAGCACTCCAGAAGTAGAAGGTCCAATGATTTGACCAGCAGGATGATCTTTATGAACACTTAATGTAGGAGTCTGTGGAACTTCAAGATCACCATCCAAATTTGTGAAATCAGCTCCTTCATTGGAATTTGAGAAGATACCTTCATCATCTAATTCATCATCAGTGTCTTCTAAACCAGGCATGTTAGGATCATACAAATCATCAGAAGTATTGTCAATTGGTGCAGCAGTACTTTGATCCAAAGTACTGTGATCTAAAGTACTGTGAGGGTATGCTGTAGACTTACCCTTTTTCTTTGTTTCTTCATAAGCTCTTCTTTGTTCATCCTCATAAGATTGTGCTATTGTTTCTTGAAAAATCATCCTATTAAGCTCATCTTGAAGAGCCTGATCTTCAGCAGACAAAGTGAATTTTGGTTCATCATTACTTTTCTCCTTCTCAACAGTTATAGGTTCTTCATCAGGAACAGCATTAGGTCTAATATTGACTCCATGAACAATGTACTGTAAATCTTCTTCTTTGTGATCAACTTGATTTTCTTCTCTAACAGGAACATAATTCATAGAAGGAGTCAAAACATCAAGATCAAACATCCAATCAGGACCTTTACCCTTTTGATTTTCTTGATCTTCTAAGAATTCAACATGAAGACAGTCTTGAACCTTTTTGGTGACCTTGTTGTATACTCTAAATCCTTTACTATTGGTACAATATCCCAATAAGTATCCTTCATCTAACTTGCCATCAAATTTTCCCGAAGCATCAATAGTATTGAGAATGATCAAAGGACATCCAAAAGGTTTCATAAAATGTATATTAGGTTTATTTCCCATAAGCAACTCATAAGGTGTCTTCATCTGAGGTTTAGTGACTAATACTTTATTCAACACATAGCAAGCAGTACTTACAGCTTCAGCCCAAAATTGAATAGGTAATTGTGAATCTGCAAGCATTGTTCTGGCTGCTTCTATCAAGGTTCTGTTCTTTCTCTCTGTAACGCCATTCTGCTGTGGAGTTCTAGCAATACTAAACTCCCTCTTGATTCCTTTCTTGGCACAAAACTCATCCATAAACTTGTTCTTGAATTCAGTCTCATTATCACATCTAATACCTCTTACTTTGAGTCTCAATTGGTTTTCAAGGGCTATTATAAGATCATGAATAGCATCAAAGGTTTCATCTTTAAACCCCAAGAAAAAGACCCAACTAAATCTACTGCAATCATCTGTTACAACCAGGAAGTACTTCTTTTTGTTTAGACTTGCAACAGAAACAGGTCCAAACAGATCCATGTGCAGCAACTCTAAAGGATCTCTAATAGTTCTTTCCTCAATCTTCTTGCATGAAGCTTTGTGTTGTTTACCCTTCTTGCACGCCAAACATGAGTGATCATTCTTGTATGTTTTGGAAGGTAAACCTCTAAATAAATTTTCTTTAACCAGTTTCTTGATATTCTTGAAATTCACATGGCCTAGTCTTCTATGCCACAGATGTGCTTCTTCAAGTGTTGCCTTTGCCACTAAACATGTTGCTCTTTCAGAAGAGTTAAGACTCTTCATATCCAAACTGTACACATCATTGGTTCTTGGTACTCTCAGTATTACCAAGTTATCATCAACAAGCTTGAATTCAGGGGAAAGAATAAGACATTCTGTGTCAGTGAATAACACAGGGTGCTTCTTGTCACAGATCTGAGAGACTGACAAAAGATTGAACTTGAGCTCCTTCACATAACGAACATTCTCAAAGTCTATGCTTCCTGCCTTGATGGTTCCTTTGCCAGTAATTCTACCTCCACTAGGATCATTACCAAATGCAACTAAAATCTGACAGAATCTCTTTGTTTCCTGTCATGCTTCCAGAGCAACCACTATCAACAATTAAATGATCTTTAAGCTCCTCTTCTGGGTTTCCCTGCACAAAGATAAAAGAGTTAGTTAATTTTAGGAACCCAAGCCATTACTGACTTGTGTTCCCTTTATGGAGTTACATACTTAAATTCTTTAAGTATGTAATTTTCACTGTCTTTAAGCACATGATCAATTATCTTTGGTTGTTCCAAAGATTGTGTTGGTTTTTCAACAAAAATCTCTTTTTCATCCAAATTCTCTATATTATTTTCAACAAAAATCTCTGTTTCACTCTTACTTGCTGAAAGTACTGTTTGTTCCCCATCAGTACTTTCTTTCATAACCCAGTTGGTTTTAACTTTTTGTGTAGAGTTCTTTGATCTAGATACTCTTTTTGAGGTGTAACACCTTCTAGATTGATAGTAATTAGATCTCCTAGGGCTTCCATTCCAAAAAGTGCTAGCAGTACCTTGATTAGGTGAAAATCTAGCAGTACTTTGAGAAGGTACTGCTTGAGAAACTTTTGGCTTATTAGTACCTTGAAAAGTGTTTGAGGGTACTGGTGATTTTGAAAAAGGTATTCTCTGGTGAGGGTACCTATAGTCTTTTGAGAAGTTGATGTGGTTAACCCTATGTGAATGATTCCAGACTGGTTTATTCTCCCTTGGTTTTTGGTTGGCAGATCTGGTCTTTGGGAATTTGCTTAGATACTCTGAGTGAAAGTCACAGTCATTAATCAAATGATCAGGACTATAACAAACAAAACACAATTTTTGACCCATACTCCCAAAATTTCTTCCTTTAGTTCTATGACAAAACCTATCCTGACTTTTTGGTGAATTATGAAAATTATTTTGACCAAAATTATCCCAAAAAGGTTTAGCAATATTTTGAAAAGGTTTTCTTAAAGGTACTCCTGAATGTTTAGCAGTACTTTGAGTTGAAGGTACTACTTGAATCTTAACATTATCATCCTTAGGTTTCTCAACTGTTTCTTTTGGGGTTTCAGAACTAGATGGACCTGAATTAGATTGACCAGTAAGCTTTTTCCTAAACTCTAAATTGTCTACTCCAAAACGAGAAACATCTGTCCTAAGTGGTTGAAAACTACCAGTGGGATGAGGAACTGCATGATAACCCTTGTCTTTCTTAAATTCAGGAGGTGTTTGACTAATAGATTCCTCATTACTAGTTGTGTTCTCTACATAGTTAATGAGTTCATCATCACTAGTTGTTATATCCTCATAATCAAGTTGTTCCTGATCACTAGGTGGGTTCTCTTCTGTGCTACTAAAATCCATACCAAAACCTAGGCCAGTTTTAATGTGTGCTCTTTTCTGTTTTTCAACAAAACTAACATGTGAAAGGCCATATTTTCCCCAAGCAGCAAATTTTTCTAACAATTCATCCCTTTCCTTAGTCATCTTTTCAAGTTCAGAAACCTTACATCCTAACTTCCATTCACTCAATTTTAATTGATAATCCTGTTGTTCATACTTTTCTGCCCAAGCCATTTCATTATTTTAATGAGTTATTATTTTGGCTTCCATTGACTCTAAAGTAATTTGATAACCAGCTACCTTAGACCTAGCCCTTCTACAATTATCTCTTTCAGTTACATAATCTTTAAGCACTTTTTGATAAAAATCAGGACACTTAGAACATACTTCAGAGATAGGGGTGAACTTGGTGAAGTAGCTACCATAGCGAGCAGAACAGGTTCTTCTTCACTTTCCATGCTCCAATCAAAGCTTCCAAGACCATCTCTAGATTTCATAGCAGCAAATCCTGGTTCCTCGTCAAAAGCTGTGCTTCAATCAAACTCTTCCACTACGACCATAGAGTAGGTCACTGGTTCATCATCAAATTCAGCACTCCAGTCAACCTCTGATAGGTTTTCTTGAGCAACCAAAGCTTTTGGATTTGGTTCAGTAATAGGAATTTCCCTTAGTTCAAGCTTGGGTTTCTCAATCATTCGGTTTGCCTGATATTTAGCAAACTTGAATTCTCTTGCAAAGTGTCCAGTTCTTTGACAAGTAAAGCATTCAATCTTGGACTTGTCAAATGTTATACCCTGTTTGGGGTTTGAAGTCAATGCCTCTTCCTGTTTTCTTCATGAACTTCTTGATCCTAGCAGTGATCATAGCAACTTGCCACCTTATATCAATTTATTCAAGAGCATCTTCTTCAATTTGTGACAAATCTTCTTCATAAGTGACGGGTAGAGTGGCTTGCTGAGCAAAGAATGAGCATACAACTTCATCAGAATGGATGGTGTTTGTTGGTGATGAGGTGGGAGTAGGATAAGCAACAGTACTTTGAGTAGGATAAGCAGTACTTTTAGTGGAAGTACTGCCTTTCTTTTCAGAAGACACAAAAGCAATACTGTGTGATTTTGAACTTGTTTGGCCATTCATCTCCTACTTATACACCTTTAAGTGGTTGTAAAGATCATCAAAGTCCATAGTGTCCAAACCAGGTTGTCCTCTGATCATAGTAGCAATCACATGCCATACAGATGGCAAACTTCTTAAGAACTTCAGGTTTGCATCTTCAACAGATACCTCTGCTTTGTATAACTCTAGCATGCTGAGAAGATTTTGGAATCTATCATAGGCAGCATCAAGACTTTCTCTTTCACCAATAGTGAATGTTTCAAACTGTTGCTTCAACAGATTTCTATGCATCTTTTTGGAAGCATCATTACCTCAAAATCTTGTCTTGAGAGCAGCCCATAGTTGTTTTGCATCCTTAGCATCATGAAACTTGAGTAGGTGACCATCAGGAATAGCAACCAATAGTATGTTGAGAGCCTTTTCTTGATTTCTTCAGTAGTCAGCGGCAAGACAGCCTTAGGAGGTTTAGGTTGTCCAGGAATTTCTACAGGATCTTCAATAACTTCATTACCATTGACAATTACATTCCACAGTGCATGGTCTGTAATAGTAATGTACTGCCTCATCTTCATGCTCCAGAGATCATATTCTCCCTTCTTGATGATAGGAATTCGGAGTGAGGTGATGGATGGGGGTGGTGCGTGTCGACATCTTTAGGGTTAGTTGTTAACTAGGTTTTAAGGGTTTCTTCTTAATCAGAGTTTCCACACAAGCTCTGATACCACTAGTTGGATCGATATACTCTGACCAAACTAACTATGTAGCTTGTAAGGGCTTAGCAACCTCGGATAAATCCTAAGTCACTAACAATAAAACACTGATATAACTTTACTAAGTATGTGGAAACTACTTCAATAAAGCTAAGAAGAATAACTTTAACTTCAACGATTTTATTAGTACTTTGAACCTGCTTGATACACATATTCACTAACAATCCCTAACAACTCTAATATCGAACTTGATAAACTCTAATATTCTCTCTAAAGCCGTATTCTAATAACGTATATCTAATGCCAATCTAGGGGTCCTTTTATAGGCATAAGGATAACCCTAGTCGGTTTACAACTCTAATCCTTGTACGACAAGTAATACTAAACTAAACTAAGAACATTCTAGAATTACATAATAATCCTTAACGATTTGCATAGCAGTCCTTTATCCTTGCAGTACTTTGATGAGTGAGCAGTACTTTGACTTTCTTCATTAAGCAGTACTTTGACTTTCAGCAGCATTTTGACTATAATTCCCAACAATCAGAAATAGTTCAACTTTGTGTTTAATCTTTTAAAGATTTTTTTTGTTGAACTCTAATCATCAGCGATCTAAAACAAAACATAACATGCAATATAAACATGTCCGAGACCATTTAAATGATCTTGAAGCCGTTTTCTTTATTATGATAAATTGATGTATTTGTGTTGTTATTGTAATGGAAAAGAAGAAGAAGATTAGTAATTTGATTCGGCTTTGATGATGAACAAATGGAGATGAAGGAGGTTCGATGGGAGAGATTGGTAAGAGAAATTAGGTGAAGATGAGGGGGCGTGTTTATCATATGTGTGTGTTTAGCCTAAATGGAATAAGCCAAAAGTTATGGTATTGACTCTTAATTCCGTTACATTAGGAACGGTTGGCGATGGATCACATATCTGGACTCAACTATGAAATTATATGGTGGGTTGAAATTTTTGGACTATTAAAAAGAGTTATCCATAATTCATTTTGGATACAATTTTCTGATATAATTTGATATAATGAGTGGTATTTTTGGACATACAAATTTTCACGGGGTTAATTATTTCACGGCTAGAATTGGTAGTGAAAAATGGCATGTGTTATATTTTTGAAATGAGAATAAGTTTATTTAACAACAATTAGGCTTATTAAATTGATGTGTATAATGCACAAATTTTGTTATTTATTACTTTGTTGTATGTGGTGAGGTAGAAAATGTAAATGCACATAATCTAACTAATGATAATTGAATTTTAATAAGACAATGTTCTTTTATTGGAGGATCAAAATTTGTATTCTTTGGCGTCAATTATCTTACACAAACAAACACAATAAGACTATCTGAACCAAAATGAAAACGGAACAATTGTGTTATGAACTTTTCATCTCTCCTATACTAAAACTATAAGATACAAAAAATAAATTAGAAGAGTAAAGTCCGGTAAGGAGTTTTAAGATAATGTTTTTTAACTTCTATCATCCAAACTCAAACACATCTTGCATATTGAAATAAACCAACAAGTTAACTTAAACCGGACTCTTTTGTTTTAAACCCATTTGCAAATATTTTACTCGAACTCGTTTGTCTCGAATTTTTAAAAGAAAACAAATGAGTAAACTTTTTCAGTTGTAAACGTGTATCATATACAAAAGTTGAGTTATTGATATAAATAAAAGTTTGATTTGTTAATTATAAACAAGACATGTGCATCGCACGAGTCAAAATGCCCCGTAAATCTTAATTTACAGCCGAGTTTGAACAACAACTAGCATACATTTTACTCAATGAATGATTTAAAAGGCTTTTTTCGTCCTACTTCACTAGTCGGCACAAAACTTGATATGGAAAGAAAGAACCAAGTCAAACTTGTATTCTCTAAACAAAGAGTAGAGTTATTTTACATACCAAACTTTTCTTACATACTAAGGGACTCATCTCCATCATCCATTTAAAAAGAAATCAATGGCTGAGATTAAAAACATTTTATTATTTCACATATTTTTTATAATTTAAATATCTCTTAAACCGTTAATCGTTAAGCAAAAATAATTACACCATCACGACGAGTATTTAATTATCTTTCTATGACGCACTTTGATATACTTTCGAAAAAAGAGAAAAAAAATCGTTTTTTCACGTTTTTTCGTCTTTTTTTTCTTCGAAACTAGAATTTGCATGAAATATCATATATGATTTAACACTAATTTGAATATCACATGTGATATTAGTGTTAAATCACATATGATATGTAATATCATATGTGATACTATTTTTAAATCATATATGATAAATCACATATGATATACATCTCATATATGATATAACACGAATATCATATATGATATAACACTAATAGTGTTATATCATATATGATTTTTTAATGTAAATTTCAGTAACGTAAAAAAACGAAAAAACTTAAAAAAAAACGTAAAAAATACGAAAAAAAAAATTGTCGAAAGTATATCAAAGTGCCTATCTATAGAAAAGATAATTAAATGCTTGTCGCAATGATATTTTTTTTCGCTTAACGATTAACGGTTTGAAAGTTATTAATATTTGAAAAAAGATGATGAAAGTGAGTTTTTTAAATTGTTGGATTAATTTCATCCATTAGATTAAATAAAAATGGATGGTTGAGATTGATCATGTAAATAATCTTTTGTCCTCAAATGATCTTAAATCCTAAACAAAAAGTCCAACTTTATTTGTAATTGCGTGCAGATAAGAGACAGTGAAGAAAATGTAAAGTTAAATAAAAGCCCACGTTGCATAATTCAAATCCCCAAAACTTAAAAGGACTCATTTTGCGTATATTAACCATACATAAATTTCATATGATCATATACAATCATTGTACGACACTTAACAACAATGGCTACCTTAAACAACTATCATCATGTCTTCACAACACACAAACAAACAAAATTTACAAACCCCTTCTTGTTATCTTCATCAAAATTGTTTTATAAATCAAGAAACAGTTATAAAAAACAATACCCTTTAGTTAAATCAGTTGCAGAGGACAAAGAGTTTGTTACAGAAAATATTAGTGTGGTTGTTGAGCATGAAAAAGAGGAAGAAAATGGAAGTGAAGATGAAGAAGAAGTTGTGGTGAAAAATGAGTTTGTGGGTAAAGCTATAAATGCTTGTATTGTTCTTGGTTTTGGTACACTTGGTGTCACTAGGTTGCTCACTATTGATCACGAGTATTGGCATGTAAGTTTTCACTTCTCTCTCTCTCTCTTTTTTTTTTTTTTTACTTGATCAATTTTTGTTTGTGGTGTGTCTAGGTTGGGGAATTAGTTTACAGATAACTCTTGTTATTAAGGGGTTGTTTGGAAATGCGTTGTGAAAGTGATCATTGATGGTCTATGCCGGCATGCGTTAAGAATTTGTGGAGTTTGGATGTGGCTTTAGGAAGTTACAATGGTGACTCCATTTCAATTATAGTTTCGATTGCTTAAAGCTAGTGATAGGCTGTGAATGGGGGTGTTTAGATGTGCATTTAGAAAGTTACTATTGTGACTCGAAGATTCACTCCCACAATTAGAGTATAGTTGTTTAAAGCTATGGATTTGTAAGTAATCCTAGTAAGATTATTGTTATCCCAGATATTTTTGCTTTCTTCCAGTATAATACAGTAATAGAATTAGAATCACAATTCCTTTTACCCAAACACTCAAAATGCTATGGATGTGCATTTAGAAAGTTACCATTGTGATTACTACTCACGCTATTAGTTTAAATGCACATGTAAACAGGCCTTAGTTATGGAAGTCCAAATTTGACTTTTAAGAATCGAACTTATTGGTTGTTTACTTGAAATCAGTAAGAGGAATGGTAAAAGATTGATAGTTCTATTTTATATATGAGAATAACTCAGCAACATATTTTATCTTCAGCTAAATGCCAAATCAATTTTATCACGGATGCTTAAATATTACTTAGCATTTTGAGTAACTCACTGAGTGATTTAAGGCACCCCCCTGGTATGTAAGTTGAGTTAAATTACCAGAAATGTATGATTGGATTCTGAAAAGCCCTGACATTGGATTTTAACATCAAATGTTAACTCTCTGTAGCATGGTTATAACGATAACGGAAATAAGTTTAGGGGATTAGCATTTCCAACTATCATACATGGCTTTTATTATAAATTTCTTCTTTTTTTTTTTTTTGCAAGACATACCATTATTCTTGTTAAAGTGCTTACACAACACTACACTTTGTAACAATGAGTGAGATTTAGTAAATCACATAAATATAGCTGTAAATGTAACCATATTAGCTGGGATCTTGTGTCCAAAGCTAGTTATTATTGAAAAATGTGGTTTTTTATAAGCTCAACTGCAAAAGGTCAAAATATTGGCTTCAACAAATTGTTAGTTTCGATTCCTAGAGTTTATCGTTATGATTATATATGGCTGTAGATACTACGGAAGATTATCTTTAGTTCTGGTATTCCTGTCCTTGACTCGTTTCCTTAAGCTTTCATAATATTTAAAAAAAAAAATCACTATGCAGGTCTCCTTTAGCTCATAAAATGTGTGACTTGTTATAAATGATGAATAGCATAGAACCAGGGAAGCTCAGGTGAATCGATGTGTATTTATTGTAGCTTTCTATATGAGGCCCCTATCAATATGGACCCTTTACGTGTTACTTTGGCATAAAGCGTTCTTTTTAGCCGGTGGATAGTTATCTTGTTTACTTCTGTAATACAGGGATGGACCCTTTACGAGATACTTAGATATGCTCCTGAGCATAACTGGATTGCTTATGAAGAAGCTCTAAAAGAAAATCCTGTATTCGCTAAGATGGTGATAAGTGGCATCGTTTACTCTTTGGGAGATTGGATTGCTCAAGCAAGTTCTTTACTTTCAAACTTTTGTAATATTTATTACTGGTTCTTTCCATTTCAATTGTATATAAATGGTTTTTGGTTATCAATTTGCAGTGTTATGAAGGGAAGCCGCTATTTGAGTTCGATCGGACTCGCTTGTTTCGATCTGGTCTTGTTGGATTTGCTCTTCATGGATCCCTTTCTCATTACTATTACCAGATATGTGAGGTAATACCCATGTTTTTAGTAAATATTTTAACCACGACTGGAAAGACAAGACTTATTATCAGTCATTTGTCAATTTTACATATATATGTTTTAATACTAGACTAAAAATAACAATGTGGTGAAGGTGCTGATATGTGTATTTCCATTTATCAGAATCATTAAACTACCTATAGACGTTATGTTTATAGTAATTAACCTTCTAAAATTTTGTATCGGAGTTTTAACTTTCAACTGTGTATCAGTCCTATAAAGACTCAATACACTTGTTTCGATTGATATATCTTTGACTAATGCATTTACTATTTTTTTGTAAGGCTCTTATTCCTTCCAAAGATTGGTGGGTAGTTCCTGCAAAAATTGCGTTCGACCAAACGGCATGGTCAGCAGTGTGGAACAGCATCTACTTTGTGGTTTTGGGGTTACTGCGCTTCGAGTCTCCTGAGAATATATTTAATGAGCTCAAAACGACATTCCTGCCATTGTTAACGGTAAGAAATATTTTCTATCATCTCATATGAGAAGTCTGATAGTAGTGTAAATGAGATAACCTAAAGTAAAATTTCCATTTTGCACGTTTTTTCTTGTTCCAATTACAGTTGTGTGAGCAGAAATGGAGGTGAAACCATCAAAACCATAGGCCATAATTTCATGATTTTCATCATATTTAAATTATATGGAACCTATCAATTTGGGTTGTACGCTGTCGGTAGTAGGCGTTACCGCATGAAAATATAAAAAGTATTTTTATAAATGGTACATTACAACCGTGTATTAAAATGCTTACAAAATTCAAAATCACTTAGTAAAAGGAATACATTAATTTATTACCGGATCTGAAAAAAGATATGAACAAAATTTGTTGATAGGTTAAAGCCTAATCCGACCAGGCCCGTTTTGATTTTTGACCAACGCATAATATTACTGGTTTTGACCTCTACTCATTTTGATCCATTACCTAACCCATCCAGTCTGCCCTTTTCACCACTGCGGCACTGTGACACCAATAGGCGTCTTGTCACTTTCTGTCACCAATGCTGTTGCAATATACTATATAGGTCACGGTCTCATAGAGGCAAGTTTCAAAGTTGTGTACGAGGGGCCAATAAGTTGGACTAGTTAAGGTGCAGGCATGCTGGCCTCATAGTTATACAAGTTTATATTCTTCTGCAAAAGATTGTGATTTTAAGGGGCATTTGTTTTTAATGGCTTAAAGCCCTAAGCTGGAAACTGTTAGTGCAAGCGATGGTATTTAGACTTTTAAAATGTTTGTTGACTGATATTTGATGCTGTAAATATAGGCTGGGTGGAAACTATGGCCATTTGCACACCTAATAACATATGGCGTGATTCCTGTTGAGCAAAGACTGCTTTGGGTGGATTGTGTGGAGCTCATATGGGTAACAATACTCTCTACGTAAGTATCTCCCTTTTACCAAAGCGTCTAAGTATTGATTCATATGGTGATACCATACAACTGGAAAATGTACAAATATGATCAGAGAGCATGATTTGCATCATTTCTTTTTTCAGATACTCTAACGAGAAATCAGAGACGCGTATTTCAGATACATCAGATGTTGACCCAAAGCAATGATTTTATATCTTTATCAGTGTGATAGATGCGGTCATGCGGAGCTACATTTATTTGGACACAGTGTCGAAGTGTGACATGTGATCCTTATACAACCGGTTTGTAAAAGATAGAAAAAGGTTGTATCCAGGCAGCGTATATAAGTTTCACGAAAGGGGTACTAATTATTAAGTAGTGCCCATTGGAAGCATAATCATGCTATAGGCTTATGCAAATTACACTTTGTGCAATTAAGAGATGTAACTTGAAAGTCATACTGAATGAACGTTGGCGAAAAACACAAAAAGAAACGTAATTAATTAATTATGATTTTTATATGTATTTTAAGTATATTTAGATATAAAAGACATGGGATGGGATTTAGTGGGAAGATAAAATAAAATGAGAAGTGTGAGAAATCTTACTTGCGACACATTTAAAAAAAGAAAAAAAAAAATGTATATACCTTTGTATCTGCATATGAAATGTGCGGTTGTGTTTTCTTTTAATCTTCTCATTTCAATTTTATTTCTTATTTGGTCATAACTTTAACATACACATGTTAATTATGTTTGATAGTTTCTCTATTAATTATTTTTGATGTTGAAAGATTTAGTATGTTTTAATCTACCCGACTAACCCGGACTTTAGTTTGCAACCACACAATGGGTATGTTTGCGCAAGGGGCTGGGGCTGGGCTTGGGCTTGGGTTGAGGCTAGGGATTGGGCTGAGGTGTTGAGTTAAAGATATATGAAAACAAATAGAATCATAAAGACACCACAGAGTACACAGCAGAAGACTTAGAATCATAACAATAATTAATTAACTGAAAATAAAACGTAACATACCTCTTGCAATTGGCTAGATCTCTTCAATTCAAGAACCCTAATTAGGGTTTATGTGGTTTAACGAATTGACCCTTACCGCTTTTCAATTCAAACCAATTGATGTAACAATAGTGTGTTACACCACGTTTTTGTACACACGCATATTAGCGATTCGATGCGAATGCTAGTTCTTGATCACAATAGGATAACCAAACACCTTTATTATGCTCAGGTCACTCAGAAATCCCTTACAATGGGGTTTCATTCGTCGACCAAGAATAAGAGGGAAGAAAAGAATAAGTTTGGCCTTCTAATGAAATCAAGTGTACCAAAGGATGAATACATGGGGATGTATTTATAGCCTTATGGTAGATGTCAAGTTTACTATGGTTTCCGATGTGGGATTCCATAGTTTTGGCCAAAAACAAGCCCAAAAGAGGGTTCCTAAAACCGTCTCTTGGCTTGTTTACTTTTCTTCATATCCCGTTGACATTTAATGACCGATAGTCACTTTCGATAAGTGCTTATCGCTCGTTTAGTCGTTTATTGTGAATTTAATAATTAAACATAATATTTTATATTAATTATTTAAACATCGAGTCTCATACGTAAAGTGTGCAATCTCGTGGTCTCGAGTTCAAATCCGGTCATACACATATTAAATATATCCATAAACCAACAGCTCCCACTTGGAGATATCTTAGTATGCATAATGACATTGGTTAGCATCTAGCAACACGCCAATGACCCCAGAACAACTCGAGTATGGTTTCCTGGAAAAACCTTTTGATGATTCATCATCAAACTTATCCTTTTGTTTCTAATACCATGTTAATAAGAATATGGATCTCACTCATTTCTTGATTAACTATTTTGTTTCTCGCTTTATATGATTTATCAAGATTACCAATTCTTCTGAACATATTCCAGAAGACCTTGGGCATGGCCATGCAAACATCTTGACAACCCTACGAGGCCCAGAAGATATTATACTTCAAAAATAAATTTGAAGGAAACAAATCCCGTTTTGACTACGAGCAGAATTCATAAATTTCGCAACACTTCTGAAAACAACCCTTATAACTACCATTTACGTATAGCGTTAGATTGCCTCACAGAAATGCACTACATCCATGACATTTCTCTGTATCTCAAGTCAGAGGATAAATATTCATGATGTACTTAATGACTAAGATCCATAAAGTACCATCATGTGGTTGGGATAAGTCATATACTCAATCCATTGAATATCATCGGAAATTAGTCATGCTACACATCAATATACTTTCAAGTATATTCTAACTAATACTCAGATTTGTCTTAATTCAATATCATTCCCATGTTATTGATCGACAATGGACTATTTAGAATAACTTAAGTTATTCACGGATTAAACATGCAAATATAGGACACAATATTATAAATGAAATTAAACGTGTAAAGTACTTTAATTTATTATAAATAATAATTGTTTAACATCCTTTATCCAAATACTAAATAGATCAATGCATGATAATACTTAGTTAATGAATTTTTTCCTCAAGTCATGATAAGCATACTTGTTGACAAGGCATAATTTCAACTAACTTTGATCTATAGGAATTTTGAGAATACTTATTTCAAGAATTCAATAAGTGAATTTCTTGTATGTGTTTACACATATCTTGATATTGTCATATCATTCCATAAGATCCGTGACAACCTGAACCACCTTTTATGACAATCATCTTTCAAAACTTTTAAAGTTTAAAGTATTCTTTATTCTTTAATATATATAATGCAACTATGCTCTTAGTTGAGCATAACTAGTCAACATGGTCATTATCAAGGATACCATTACTAGAATTGAGTGTTATCTCAATTATACCAGCATCATTGTGTACAACAATATGCTCTTTAAACATCCGTAAACTTTGAATATTATTTTTTGGTGCCATTCAAACTTCAAGTTTGTTGACTATAACAATTACATAACAATTGTTGTATAGAATCAGGGAGCAACTCGGTGAGGGAATGCAATTCTAAATACAAACATAAATATTACAATGTTGTTAAATCATCTTGTAATCAAGCATGATACAACAACCTTATACACAATATGATGTACAAAATGAATCTTCAAGTTAGACTTTAAGATCTCATTCATATTCTATCTCGTCAAAGATATGTATTCATCATATTCTATTAGACTCATTTATTTACCGCATATGTTTATAACAATAAACATATATTCCAAGGTTGTATGAATTATTTCCAAATCTTACAAACGAAGTTTCATTCCCAACTAAAACTTAATTTAGGTGGAATGTAGTTGCCCATACAACATATAAGATTTAAGAAAATAAAAAATAATACTCCCACTAGCTTTCATGAATACTTATGAGTTGTCTTATTTTAATTATTAAATCAAACATGTATTTAATATTAAACATAAGAATCATCTCCTAGATGCATGCATATATCCATTCATGGATTCTTGCAGTCTGTACATATTCAAAGATTATTTGAATTCATAAAACTCCTTTGCATTACTTATCGTCCTCGCAAAAGTAATTCCAAAACAAAGAGTTTTGATATTCATAGTCAAAATTTCATATCAATGAAACTAAGTATGACAATTATAATCTTTATACTTCTATTTAATGTATCTAGGAAAGAATATTCAATCATAGTTAATTGCTTAAGTATGATTAATATTATTATCACTAGACATACATTAAATACGTGTACAATATTGTCCATATGATTTCTACACAAAGATTTAAACCACTAGGGTTTTCATCCTTTGAAGAAAATCATCTTCATTAAGATAAACCAAGTATCTAAAGTTGATTATCTTTATGGACAGCATCTCAACATTCATAGTATGATTGATTTACCACAATTCAACATTTGGTAAATTCATCATCATGATTAACAGGCTTACCATGATCCTGCAACTCATAATCCTCAGCATATTAAATATCTGAGATATCCTTACGGATATATGAATGACAATTCCATCATATTGATGTCTATCATATACATGTTTAGCCTCATCATGATATTTGCTAGTGCATTTTAGAAGATTATGTATTTTGTAACTTTAATCTTTCAAGATCTAAACCAAAACTCCCACTTGCCTTTAACAATTTAAAGATTACCTCTAAATAGTTTAGCAAGTAGAGCAACAATACATTGTTCTCTTTTGGGATATTACAAAAAACATTGACAGTTCCTGACTTTAGTTTGTTACAACCCACTCTACAAGTAGTTTAACAAATTCAGAAATTGATTATAAGACTTAATGTGATTCATCAGATTCCATAAAAAAATGGTGTCTTATCAATCTTCTAGGTTGGAGTCTTATTGAGTATATTCAATCTATACTCAATCTTCTAGCCTTGATAACATGTGGAAGAAACTATAGTTATCTTGAATCAAACATGCCAATAGATTTTGATTCTTCTAACTGAACATACCATAAAACTATGGTATTTCATTAGAATTAATATTGTAAGATAAGCTAACAATATTTTAAGATAACCATCTACTCTTTGGCTTACCTATTTACCAACAAAGTAAAACTTAATGGTACAATAGAATTGCCAAGTGAATTGCATGCATTATAACACAAGTATTCTTGACCAAGTCAAAAAACATATCAGTTATAATCCCACTATACGTTATAAGTCATTGATCAACTCATTGACTTCATGCATATGTCTTAAAACATAGCAAGTTAACGTCTTACTTTATATTGTAAGTCTTGTATTAAATGACTTCATGTTTGTGACTTTACAAAATCATAAACATTTATAATTAAAGTAATTATGAACACCGCCTCGGGTTTCAATTAATATTTCAAGTTAATATTTACTACATATATTTAAGTCATTCAACGAATACTCAAATTCAAAGTAGTATTAGATTACTTTATTTAATTATGTCATTCCATGAAATGTTCAATGTAAGAAACTACTGAAATCATCCATACTCGTTCTCACGACACTTGGATATTTTACCTTGGGCTACAATCTAGTTCACGTTCTCACGTAACATAAATTGTAACTACAAGTGTTTCTGAAATATTAAATGACATAAATATTTAAAGTAGTCTTTGTTATCATCTTGACACATGTTCTTAATGGGGCAATCATACACATTTAAATGTATAATTCCTATTGGAACGTTACTCTCTTACCTTGCGGTCAAGAGAATCCATTTAAATCATATTTATATGTGTTTTACCTTGCACACAATATATATTTCTCCCACTTGTGCATGGAACAACATTATGTAGCAGATAAACAACACGATACACGTTCGTTTATTTGATTAATATGATTTGTGTCATAGATATAACAAGTAGATGTAGGACTATATTGATTAGTAAGGAAACGCACATGACTCTCCTTAAAACATAAGTGCCTACAATTGGAAAGTAATTATCTTTGAAGATAATATGGGTTACTACACAGGAAATAAGGCTAGTAGCTCCCACTGAATTAGAAATCAATAAAACAACTTCTTATTCAGTAATGCAACACAAATGCTCCCACTGAATCTAACAACATTGTAAGTGTTGCATAACCAGTGAAAACAACTTGCTTGCCTTTTACTTTCCTACACCTTTGAAGAACCATACGTAATCATTACTTAGGTACTAAAAGGTGTATTCTACTCTGTAAATGATGGGTTATCCATCAATGTTATTAACTTGAAAATTGGGTATGCAATTTCTTCCTTAACAGGCCTACCATGCCCATACTGGTATGTAGCACCTTTAAAGGCTAAAGCAAAACAACTAGATAAAATATGCTAGTTTGCCTTTTACCAATTTTCGCGGTAATTTGTCTAGCTTCTAATTTTGTAACTCGTATACATGTTTTCCAGTTAACCAACATTCATGTTTGTTACAAAAGGATTCATTCACCAAATGAGGGTAATGAAATCTTTATGGAAAATATGATGTGCAATTCATTGCTATGAGTTACATTAGAATTTAGACAATTCAAACGTTCCTATTATACCTTTCTCATTCATGAAAAGGAATAGGATTGAGTTTCATGCTTCTCCCATGGAAAAGAGACTTCGTTTGTCTTTTCGGTAAATTATTCTCGATCAAACATTTGTTTGAAAGCAGAATGGATCAATTTACTGATCAAAGACTAAACCTCGTTTATGGTTAAATGTTGCATTTATACATTCAAAAGAATTACAAAATTCAATTTTAGTATTTTCGATAATTAACCTTTTCAAGAAAATTAAATACCCATGGTTCATAAACATATAACCATTTAATTTTCACTAAAAACTAGGATCCAAATTGACATAGTTTCATCACATCAGTTGATCTGCTAGTAATGAAATTATTCAAAATGGTACGAGTCGAGCCTCAATTGCCAATTTTCAAATTGCAATTCCTAGATTTATGGGATTTACATTTAGCCAATTTCAATTGCCATGTAAACATGTTTTATCCCCATCTTATGCCTTGAGTTGTCGGGTTCTCACTACAAAACTTAATTAAGTTGTCCAACTTAAGAAACTGCAAAATCATCCATGCCCGTTCTCACGTCACGTGGATATTTTACCCTTTGATTACGATCTAAATCATGTTCTCACGCAAATAAAAGGTAATCTCAGGTGTTTCCGTTTCATTGGATGGCATACAACTTAAATTAAGGGTAATAATTTTGATGTCAAATCAAATATGTACAAAGATGTCATGCATTCATCTTCGTAGCATAGGTTTTATTAAAACATTTATATTCTTGTTTTAATGTTTAAGCTTTTCATCATCAAACTTTAATCGAGGTATTGGTAAACCAATTAAAGAATTACCTTTAATCCCACTATATCCTACTGCTGCATGAGTCATAAGACCCAAGTTATTCGGATAATTACCACAAAAGTGGCGCGTAGAATTTAAAGTAAATCACCCTTAAGATTTTATGCACACATATAGGAATACTTGGTAGCTCCATTAAGACGCACAAACGAGCGGATAATTAGGTCAGCGCGAAACATATTACATACCCTCATCTTTAAGGTAACAATTTAATGCGTACCAACCTTATACCCATCACACAGTTTGTCCTTAATGGGTGAGCCGTTCTAACTATTTTGTGCAAAAAATCAATCAATTAAACGATTACGATTACTATGCTTAAAAATATATGTTTCACCATTGTTTAGGTCAGTTTATTTTTCTTATAAAAATACCCTTGTTACATATAACAAACAAGCAAGTATTTAAAAAATAAACAAATAAACAATGAATGCATAACATAATAATTAGTCATGCATATCAAATAGCCACATGCAAACCTTTTGATAAATCTTATTAATAATCAATTCTAGATATGTCAATATGTACATGTTTAATTAAGACTTTCACCCGTTTACAAGAAGGTGAGCCACATGCATCGATTCATCGATTGCTTAAGTCGAAATCAAACACATACCACATAGCACATAATTGATTTAATAATAATAATTGAGGTCTTCCCCAATTTTAGATCTATCATAATATTTAGTGTATATCACTTAACCAAGTAAAACATACAATAAAAGCAGATCCATGATAAAACATGCATGTAATTATCATGGATGTAAATCACACTAACAATTAATGCAATTAAACAGAGTTACGCAATACACACAAAATTGCATGCAACCTAGGGTTTCTAATTCAAATAAAACTGAAGTTTACAAAACCCTAATTAGGGCACCAAAAAACGCCCCCCCCCCCCCCCAAAAAAAATTAGGGTTTAGGTTTTGCAAACCCTAGATCTACGCATACAATTAATAACACAAGCAGTTTATTTTATTTTATGTGTTTCAGTATTTAATTACTTGTTATACAAGGCTCGTGATGCCACTGTTGAGTTAAAGATATATGAAAACAAATAGAATCATAAAGACACCACAGAGTACACAGCGGAAGACTTAGAATCATAACAATAATTAATTAACTGAAAATAAAACGTAACATACCTCTTGCAATTGGCTAGATCTCTTCAATTCAAGAACCCTAATTAGGGTTTATGTCGTTTAACGAATTGACCCTTACCGTTTTTCAATTCAAACCAATTGATGTAACAATAGTGTGTTACACCACGTTTTTGTACACACGTACTATTAGCGATTCGATGCGAATGCTAGTTCTTGATCACAATAGAATAACCAAACACCTTTGTTATGCTCAAGGTCACTCGTAAATCCCTTACAATGGGGATTCATTCGTCGACCAAGAATAAGAGGGAAGAAAAGAATAAGTTTGGCCTTCTAATGAAATCAAGTGTACCAAAGGATGAATACATGGGGATGTATTTATAGCCTTATGGTAGATGTCAAGTTTACTATGGTTTCCGATGTGGGATTCCATAGTTTCGGCCAAAAACAACCCCAAAAGAGGGTTCCTAAAACCGTCTCTTGGCTTGTTTACTTTTCTTCATATCCCGTTGACATTTAATGACCGATAGTCACTTTCGATAAGTGCTTATCGCTCGTTTAGTCGTTTATTGTGAATTTAATAATTAAACATAATATTTTATATTAATTATTTAAACATCAAGTCTCATACGTAAAGTGTGCAATCCCGTGGTCTCGAGTTCGAATCCGGTCATACACATATTAAATATATCCATAAACCAACATGAGGTTGGGGCTTATATTATAAGCCGAAGTTGAAATCTGTATTTTTGTAAACTTGTTTGGCAAATGGGCTTAACCTTAGGCTTATTATTGCAAAATTACTAAAAATGACATAATTAAATGAGTTTTTGTATATATTAGATATTTTTGTGGGTAAATAAGTAATTTATTGTTCAAAAGCCTCGGACTAAAGTTTTTAGCCTCTTTTATGAGGCTAAAGTTTTAAGCTCTTTTTAGGGGCTTATGATTTCATAAGCCCGCATGACAAACAAGACTTATTTTATAAACCGGCTTATTTTAAAAGCCCAAGCCCCATAAGCCCTTCCCCAAGCACAGTTAATATAATCATTTCATTCGGAGAGGTAATGAAAAGGGCAATTTTTTAGACTAGCCCGGTCGCTCAAAGTGGCGGACTTTTGAGGACTCACTCAAGTGGTTTTTTTGAAATAGATCGAGCGACTTGCGACTTTTTAAGTTTTAATATTAAGGCGACATGTGTCACTGATCTGTCTCAAATAGTATATATAAGAAAATATCAAATTACGAATACTCGTGAGAATTACAAACCAACCTTTTAGGAAAAAGAACGACACGCAAAACCCGCGAATACTCGATAAGTGATACCGGGCAAGTGATTACCCGGGTCGTGTCCCAATGAGGAGTGAATTGACGGTTACGTTTGAGGTTTGTTATTAAAGTGCTTGAATGGATCGGGAATTTACGTTTTTGGTTACGATTTCTAAAAATTAAAGCACGAGAATGAAAATAAGGCACGTAAACAAAAGTAAATAGCTAAATTAACAACTACTAAGCATAAGAAACAATAAAACAATGCTAAACTACGTCCTAGGGTGCTAAAATTAAGAAACGCGAAAAACCGAGAACGCACCGAGCTCTAAAAGTGAAAACTTTTCAAATTAAGACCTACGGGTGCAAAACCAATTTTCCTACGTCCTAAACAACTAAAATAATTTTAGAAAAAAGCCGGGCATTTTTTTGATTTTTATTTTATTTATTACGAATTAAAAACTAAATTAAACTAATTAATTAATTAAAAATACTAAATGATATTAAAAAATTCTAAAACTTTTGTTAAAAATACTTAAGCTATATTATAACCTAGGAAAAATATAAAACAGGTGAAAGCTTATAGAAATAAGCTGTTAAAAAGCCATTGAAGGCTGCTAGCTTAAACTGGCTAAATGTCATTAAGTAATTAATAAAGGAAATCCTAACATGGGAAAACTACTAGTGCATATGGTAAGCGTGGTTTGTGGTGGGGTTTTGAGTGCACAGACCCAGGTTTGATTCCTGGTTCTGTCACTTTTGCCAATTATATATATATATATTTATATATATATATATATATATATATATATATATATATATATATATATATATATATATATATATATATATATATATATAGGGAGGTTAACATAGGATAGTATCTTAAAGTAGGAAGAATAAGAAGCGATCTAGACCATTAGATGTATCAAAAATGATGTCATCATATTAGATTTAGTTGAATGGCATTAAAGTAAATAATTTGATATTAGTGGTAAATTTGTAATCCCATTTGATGACCACATCACAATCTATTTTTTAACTCCGTTAATCTTGTTTGACTTTTGTTTACCATTTTATTTTTCATTTGACTTCTTTACAACCAATGTTTGACAGCTTTTTAACATCTATTTTTATCTTATTTTGATTCACACACAACCAATTCGTTAATCATAACCATTTCAAATGTACATCATAACTTGAGACATGATAAACTGATACACAATAGCAACAAGATTGATACATATCAAAACAAGACAAAAATAAAAATAGAAAATAGAGATACACCAAGATTCAAACTATCTTTTGATAGTGATGCAAAATATTATCAGCATTGGACTGTATATTAAACTTCATACACAAATACAACAAGTCAAAAATTGATACACGATGTATTAATGTTGTAAGAGGCGCTTTATTTCACAAACTCAAAATCTGCTACTTACCAAGGGACAATTCCTAGCCGTTGGATCAATCAAACATTTTTTAAGGATTAAAAACACGGAGGGACCATTCTTGCCAAAATCTGAAACTTTCCCCACCACAAAAACACAACACAGGCACTCATTTCACCATCACAAACAAAACGTCTCTTTCTCTCTCTTAATTCTCTCACTAAAAACAAACCCTAACTATCAAAATCAACCAACAATTAACCGTCAAAATAAAAAAAACACAAAATGCAGGCAATTTTCAACGAAAAAGCATAAGCACAAAAAAATGGATCAAAATAAACCTACCGACTCCGAAAATGATGGTATGAAGCTTCAAACTAATTATTTAGATGTTATTTATGTATCTCTACTGATTTTATACTTATTTATGAATGTTATTGCTATTTATGAACATTTTTTGTATTTTTTGTTGTATTCTGTCATGAAATTGATGATTATGTATTTATTTGAGATTTTCTTTGTCATACTTGTAAAAGAAGAAGATATTTATTAAGATTTTTCAGTTTTTCTTTGATTTTAGATGTTTTTCGATGTTTTTCCTGATTTATTAAAGATTTTGGAAAAATATCACTAGTGATAAAAACAGTTGTGGTAGATGTGGTACTGATTTGAATATGGTGAAAAAAAAACAGTGGTAGTGGTAGTGGTTTAGTTTTGATTTTTGGTAGTGGTAGTGGTGGTAGTGGTAGTGTTGGTGGTGGTGGTGGTCGTGGTAGCTTGTTACAAGTATAATTTTGATATAACTTATGATGCGTTTTTTAGTGTGACAGAGAAATATTTTATGGTATATCACTAGTGATAAAAACAGATGTAGCGATTATTGATTAGTTATCACACGATTAGTGATCATGTAGCGCGATAACTGATACATTTTTAGTGTTCTTCGTGGTAGTAGTGGTGGTTTAGTTTTGACTTTTGGTAGTGGTACTGATGGTAGTGGTGATGATGAAGAGCAGTCACGGATAACTTAAATATTTAATGGTATATCACCAGTGATAAAACAAATATAGTGATTTTTTTTGATTTTTGATAGTATAACAACTGTGATGATAAGCCGTTATACTTGAAATAACTATATTTCAAATAAATCTTGATTAGAATTTATAGTGTCTTTTTGTTTTATATAACATAAGACATTAAAATTTTGATTTTGAAAAAATGTAGAAGATGATATTTACAAGCATCCGGAGACAATACAAGCTTTAAGCGGTCGGTTTTTGTCGCTAATAAATCTTTAAACATAAAAATTGCAGACATTCTGTTTGTTTCTTAAAAAAAATTTGTAAATGCAGTTTTGTCGACAAGCAAATTTTTGAGCCTATCTCCAGAGATTGATAAGGAAAAAGGTAAATTGCAACATATACGCATGTCTTCTTTAGAAAAATATCAACTGTGATAAACCCTGTATGTATGCGGCATACTTGTTTTGACATTTAGCTTCGTGTTATATCACGTGATACAAATTGATATGACATACTTGCAGTAGAATGTTATAAAATTGTATGACGTATAAACATTCAGAGTTTATATTTATCAGGAATAAATATTCATAAAAACTTACTTGGGATTTGTTTTGTGCAGATTGGAATACAAGTCTAAATGAAATGAAAAAGAAAAGAAGTAAGAAACAACCTCCAGTTCACAAAGTCACCATATCGGGAAGCGTTTTGCTGTGTAGTCAAAGTAGTCGTAAATCTAGTGTTTTGGAAGAGATTTCTTAAAGCAGTTGTTAAATATTTAAGAAGAATAGTCGTGTTTGCAGTTGTTGCATATATTGACTGAAAATGAGTTATAGTTGTTGTCAATTTATGTTGCTGAATTCTGAGTTATAGGTTTTTGTGTTTTTTGTTATGATAGTGCTTAAGTATATTAATGTAGATGTCATATTGCTTTTAAATAAGCTGTTAGTTTTTGATTGGATGTGTTGTTGTTTCAGTTTAGTCTTTTTGTTGAATCATCTGTTATATTGTCACTGGTGATATTTTTGATTCATAATATCTCCAGTGATATTTCAAGTAATGTATAGTATCACCTGTGATATTTTAAGACAACTTTTGAAGTTATTGTGTTATGCTTTTTGACTTTGTGTTTTATCACCTTCTTTACAACTTCTAGTGGTTTGAAAACTCCTCCTTTTATTCATCATGATTTTATTGATACTCCTGGTGGATCGGTTTTTTGGGTTCCTAGAGTTGCTGCTAGTGTGCTACCAGTTGTGTTTAGTGTTTATGATTCTGTTGAGGATTGCATTAGTATGTACATGAGATATGCTTCAGAGGAAGGGTTTGGTATTAGAAAGTCTACTCAGAAAAGATTAAGGGATGGATTTGTAAAAGAGAAGTATTTAGTTTGCAATAGGGAAGGGTACCCAATGAAAATTCATTTGAATACGTTAGCTCCTAAGAGATATAACACTGCATATTACATATACCAAATATGTATAAAAACAAGAAATAAAACTACAAAAATAAAAAACTTGACATATCTAAAAATCAAAGAAAGTGTTACATCAAATTTAACAGAATATCATAAGTGGTATAAACATCAAAATCAAAACCAAGTGTTGCCTCATTTTTAACAAAATATCACAAGTGATACCAGATACAAAGAACTGTATGAATCACAAAAATCCTCATAAAATTATTCCAAACTATTGAGCATAAGTTTTTTTTAGCAATATTGAAAAGCTATGAATTACAAGTGTTACATCAAACAAAATAAATAAAAAAAAATGTAAAATCAGACTTATTGCAGCAGATTCACCTTCAACGGAGCCGCCTCCAGAACACCGCCCGGGCAATGACTAGAGAATAGGTAACGCACTAGCCGAAACTCCGGGAACCCAAAAACTTATCCCCCAGGAGTGTCAATAAACTCATGATGATTAAACGACTTATGTGTTTTCACACTATAAGAAGCTGTAAACAAAGGTAAACATACGGTAAATAGGATATTATCACAACTTAAAAAATAATAAGATTTAAGAATACTTATAAAACAATAACAATGAAATATTACTAGTGATAATTTACATGACATATAATAAAGTTTAACCTATAAATATCAAAACGTATTAAAAACAAAATATCACAAGTGATACTACAAATATCACAAGTGATACTACAAAGCTACAGTTCAAAAGCAAGAATTTTGTTTATTTGTAACTCTTTTATACCCAGTTGATTCCCTCTCAATTTCAATTGTACATTAAATATCCTATTGGGAACTGAACTCACAAAGATATGTGCATACTATAACAATTATGTTGTACCATTCAAGACGAGACCGAAGATGTAAAGGTAGATAACACCTAGGCAACGACCTCCACAAGGATAACAACCAAAAGCATTTTACTAGGAAATAAATATATCATAAAGTGTTTTACCTTGTCCAATAAGGTGAAAGGGGCCTTGAATGGTTCTAAAACTTTTCCAACAGGTTTTGCAGCATCATTCTGAGAGAAAATTTAGTTCAGTGTTAAAAAGTATAAATTGCGCTCACGAGCTTCACCACGCATCTCAGAATACATATTTACTGTGATCTCGACAAAGTTAAAGCATTCATACATCGCATACATTAATAGAACCTATCTTAACAAGCACGAAGTTTCATAAGAAAAACATTACCGACCGCATCTCCAGTTTCAAGCCAAACAGCCGAACACCCTGAACTCCAGTTAGCTAATTTATTTCCATAATTCAAACTTCCATGCCCACCATTATAAGCATCTGCCAAGACATGAGAGCTTCTACTGCATCCAATGGTTGTATCTTGAGAAGCACATAAAACAACAAAATTATAATATCATTAACTTTGGATATCACTGGTGATACCACCGTCACGATAGAGAGCGATTCAAAAAGCAATCGGACATAAAATAGCATTTCAGTCTTTATTTAAAACATAAATTCAACTAACAACTTAATTAATAAGTAAAATTACAAGAGCATATAACAAGATTATCAAATATTTTTCACTCACACATTTTATCAAACACTTGGTGTGCAACTTGATAAGAAGGATTGTTACATAACTTGATCCACATAATTAACAAGTGATTCAACATCATTATCAACCACAACAATATAAATCAAATAAGCTTCTGAAACAAACGGTTCATTCAAATCAAAATTTGCTACTTACCGGAGGTGATGATGAGATAATGATCGGAACGGTGATGGTGATTGGAATGGTGATGGTGATGATGACGGTGATGATGATCGGAATGGTAATTGTGGATCGGGATAACTAATTTTTGGAGGGAAAAAATGAGAGCAGAGGAAAACACATACAAAGTGTGTGTAAAAAATGACGAATGGTAAAAAGAAAAATAAATAAAGGCTTTATATAGTTGGAAGATTAAGGTTAAACATATTAAATCTTAGATTAATCTCAACCATTAGATCAATCCAAATAGAAGGTGAGGATTTGTCCCTTGGTAAGCACCAAAATAAGAGTATGCAAATGAAAATTCCTCATGTTGTAAGTGATGAATGATTTTTATTATGATTATCATGTATCGATATGATTATATGATTGACTACTTCAATTTTTGTAAAAGATTCTAATGTCTAATAATCGGATTGAGATGCTCTCACGTTCAATTGAACATGATAGGTAATGTTGTGTTTGTTGTAATTGTGAATTTGAATTAAAATAAAAATAGATGCTTTGCAATAATGGCAATGTACAATCACAACAAACACAACATTATCTATAATGTTCAAATAAACATGAGAGAATCTCAATCCGATTATTAGACATTAGAATCTTTTACAAAAATTGAAGTAGTCAATCATATAATCATATCGATACATGATAATCATAAAAAAAAAATCATTCATCACTTACAACATTGATACAAACCCAAAAATGTAAACTAACAATAAAAAACGATATTTAAAAGTGTTGCCATCTGATGCCGAAGACGAAGGCCAAACAAAGACAAAAGACGAAAATGAAATTTAAAAGTTTTGCCGTGATGATGGCTTTGAGTGTCGTTAACATGGTTATTTATAATTCTTTTTTAAAACACAAACATATCATACTATAGATCACAAATTCACAATCATCATTCCAATCTTTGTTGGAGGTGCATGCATGTACTGCAGTATGCTAATAAATATTTTTCGATTTAACTTGTATGATAATTTGTACTATCATGCATGGGGCTAGTAATTCAGAGCTTAATGACATCTGAAAGAATGATGTCTGAAATTAAATCATTAAAAATATAATGATAACTTGACATGGATTTATAAGATCGTTACCTTATAAGCATTATTTTACAAAATGTTATAGGTTGGGTAAAAATCTATATCTGGTTTTGTAGGAGATAAAATAGGAGTGTTATAATTCCTATATTGCCCTTTTTAATTTCACAAAAGTTTATATTAATTCAATAACATAAATTCCACTTGGCATGTAGCTATTGGCTTCCTACACTACACCATTTTAACAACTATTCCACATGAACCTCATTCTATATATATATATATATATATATATATATATATATATATATATATTTCTTTTACCAAACTAACTAAGGGACTAAGACATTTTTACAAAAAACTAAAACATGGAAAAGCTTAAATCAGTTGGGATTAGCTTACGAGCGAAAAAAAAAAATGCTTTTGTTTTGGGGCAGAAAAGTGACAAGAAAAAGCAAAAATAAGCTATCTAAGGGTTCTAACCTACTTTTACCTAAATAAGCATTAGTGGGAACCTAAAATAAGCAAAAAAAAAGGCAGTAAAAAAAACTATTAAGCCCTGAAAAGGGCTCTAAACTATTCTTGTAAAAGCGTCTAAAACAACCAATGGGGGGTTGGACTAAAAATAAGCTATCTAACACAGTGAAAACTCCTAAATAAGGCAACCTATGTAAACTTCCTATGACTAAGAACAAGAAAAGCAAAGTGGAGCTTAATTTGAAACTCGTGACAAGCTTTTACAAGATGCAAAAAAGGGGTATTGTGGTCTGCTAAGGACTGCAAGACAGGAACAAGGGCTCTAAAGGGGGCTTTTAATGGCCTTTTCAAGCTACAATACTAACTCTAAGGTTCTTCAAGTCACTAATCGTCAAACTGTAACGATATTGTTGGAACACAACCTCCCCGGCAGCGGCGCCAAAATTTGATCCATCTCAAATAGTAAATATAAGAAAATATCAATTTACGAATACTCGTGAGAATTACAAACCAACCTTTTAGGAAAAAGATCGACACGCAAAACCCGCGAATACTCGATAAGTGATACCAGGCAAGTGATTACCCAGGTCGTGTCCCAACGAGGAGTGAATTGACGGTTACGTTTGAGGTTTGTTATTAAAGTGCTTGAATGGATCGGGAATTTACGTTTTTGGTTACGTTTTCTAAAAATAAAAGCACGAGAATGAAAATAAGGCACGTAAACAAAGTAAATAGCTAAATTAACAACTACTAAGCATAAGAAACAATAAAGCCAGAAACTACGTCCTAGGGTGCTAAAACTAAGACATGCGAAAAACCGGGAACGCACCGAGCTCTTAAAGTGAAAACTTTGCAAATTAAGACCTACGGGTGCAAAAACATTTTTCCTACGTCCTAAACAACTTTAAAAAAATTTAGAAAAAAGTCGGGTATTTTTTTTTTTTTTTTTATTACGAATTAAAAACTAAATTAAACTAATTAATTAATTAATTAAAAATACTAAATCATATTCAAAAATTATAAAACTTTTTGTAAAAATACTTAAGCTATAATAGAACCTAGGAAAAATATAAAACAGGTGAAAGCTTATAAAAATAAGCTGTTAAAAAGCCATTGAAGGGTGCTAGCTTAAACTGGCTAAATGTCATTAAGTAATTAATAAAGGAAATCCTAACATGGGAAAACTACTAGTGCAGATGGTAAACATGGTTTGTGGTGGGGTTTTCAGTGCATAGACCCAGGTTCGATTCCTGGTTCTGTCACTTTTGCCAATTATATATATATATATATATATATATATATATATATATATATATATATATATATATTCATTTACCAAACTAACTAAGGGACTAAATGAAGACTTTTTAACAGAAAACTAAAACATAGAAAAATTGAAATCAGTTGGGATTAGCTTATGGGCAGCAGCAGACATGAAAAAAAAATAAAAAAAAATAATAATAATAATAATAATAATAATAGGTCTGTTTGGTTTTGGGACAAGAAAAAGCTATAAATAAGCTATCTAAGGGTCCTAACATACTTTTACCTAAATAAGCATTAGTGGGAACCTAAAATAAGCAATAACAAGGCAGTAAAAAAAAACTATTAAGCCCTTAAACGGGCTCTAAAGCTGCTAACTGGCTTAAAGCGATCTAAAGCAAAAATGGGGGTTGGACTAAAAATAAGCTATCTAACACAGTGAAAACTCCTAAATAAGACAACCTATGTAAACTTCCTATGACTAAGAACAAGTAAAGCAAAGTGGAGCTTAATTTGAAGCTTGTGACAAGCTTTTACAATCTGCAAAAAAGGGGTATTGTGGTCTGCTAAGGAATGCAAGACAGGAACAAGGGCTCTAAAGGGGGCTTTTAATGGCCTTTTTAAGCTACAATACTAACTCTAAAAGCTAAATAAAGCTAAAACACAAAATGTTCATATATTAAAGGTCCTAAAAAACTAAATTTAAGCTAATGTAGCCTTGAAACAAGGCATTAAAAGGGCTGTTAAAAGGGCTTGTGGAGACAGTTGGGACTGTTATAAGACTTGTGACAGACTTTTAAACTAAAAAAATAACTATCAAAACTACTTTTCATGCTTGAACATAAATTAGATAAACTGTATTAAAGCCAATTTGAACTTGGTTTGATATTCAAAATGGGTCAAGATGGGAATTCTGACCCAAAACAAGTTCAGTACCAAACACCCTTTAAAGACAAACTGATTTTTGAAACCGGAAAGATTTTGGAAACTAAAAAAAAAAACTGACTTTATCATAAACAACAAACTTCAATTGACCTTAAACACACTTTTCACAAACATGAACAAAAATATTAAAACTGCTTAAACTTGAATAAAATGGAACTAAAAGCATGAAATTAAATTGCATTACTGAAATTAAAAAGTACATGTAATTTAAATTACAAGAAAGTAATGGACTAGAACTTGAAAAAAATTCTAGACAAAGTTTTTCATTTTACAAGATGCCTATTTATACAAAAAAACTAAAAGCTTCTGTTCTTCCTGTCTTCTAGTGTTGTGCTTGTTGTGAGAGAGAAAGAGTGAAATGATTGATCTTGTGCTTGTCCTCAATACATCATTGCCATTGAATCACCCTTGGTCACCAAGCATTGCATCACAACCATTGATTGGACTTTTTACTTTATAAAATCCTTGGATTGCCAGTGTGGAGGTGAGAGTCAGGAGAGACATGTGAACATTATTTGTTTGTTTCTGCCATGGAGAGGGACATGAGGAGGGGGGAAAGGCTTGGGAATTTTTGGCGCCAAGTATTGAGTTTTATCCTGGGTTATGTTTTGCTGGGTTTGAAGATTGACCAGTGGGAGAGTCAATGGGTAAAAATGTGATGGGTGGTTCAATGTTAGAGGGTTCAAGGAGGTTAAGTGTGTGGGTCAAAATGAAAGGGGGGTTAAAGGTTGTATAGGGGTTTTATTTGTATTATGTATTTTGTTTAAAAAAATTTAAATGTATTTTTTTTAAAGAAAAAATGTTTTTTAATGAAAATAATGGTTTTAATAAAAAAAAATTTGGTTTTAAATAAAAATTTAGGTTCGGGGGTAAAAATAGGAATTTTGATTTTGATTTAAAGGGTAATATGGTAAATTGGTTTCGGGTAAGGGTAGAATGGTAATTTGGGGTTTAGGGTTTGGTTTTGAGTTTTTTTTCCCAATCTCACTTCAAAAACGTGTCCGGGATCCAAAAATGTAGAAAATCCACTCCCGGCTCCGTCCGCAAAGAAGTTTTTCCATTCTGAGCTCAATTCTGTCGGTTTTTGCCCTGTTTTTTATCCTTTGTACCTGAAACACATAAAAACACATTCCAAGGATATCTGCAATATAAATGGGTATATTTCAGTGTTTTTAGACGTTTTCGTTGGGGGCTTAAAATGATGAGTAAAAGGCCACTCATCACCCCCCCACACTATCAATTGCTTGTCCCTAGCAATCCGATCATACGAAGTAATGAAAGGATCAACAATACCAAGAATACCCCGTTTTGAATTTTTATTCAATTCTAGAAATTTAAACTTGAACGTAAATAAATAACATGCTTGATTTTCAAAACATGGCATCACGGAACGGGATTCACACAAAATGGGTGTCTCCGGGGAATTGTAATCGTCATCCTCTTTTTGATACTCTCAAGCCAAGCTTAAACTTATTGTGCAAACGTTTTTGTAAAATGCTAACACTACTTATATTAATAATCTATGTAAGTCGAGACTTAACTTTTTACTCCCGCAATTTATAGAATTTAAGTGAGTGTGCTCATTTTCAAAAGTTTGATCATTGAAATCGACATTTTTTATGGTTGTTATCCACTTAACCAAAATATTAACTCACCGGAAACTACAAAAGTCTAAGGATCGAAAGGGCCTTTTCCATATAGCGGCTTTCTTCTCGGCACATCCCAAAACATTAGTTTTAGGTGACCGGGCTTTTGACACCTCACAGAGAATAGTACCGGAATCAGTGGGAATTCGATTCCAAAGATTTACGAGGATACCATTAAGTTAAGACTAAACCTAAATGGATCGCAACCGAAGATGATTTAGAGATTCGAGATTCAAATGTGAGATCACTCCATGTAGCGACTTTCTTCTCAGCTTGTCTTTTAAGGAGGCTAGGTTTTCACCCTCAAGAATAGCATCGGAGCTTTCGGGATCTTTGAAATCAAGAATTTCCAAATTACCGTCAAACTTTTAGACAACTTTGACGAATACTAGTTCAACTTCCGATTTAAATTTAAGAAAAAGCAAGTTTCACACATTTATTCATAAGTAACATAATACTTTTATTCAAGCAACTCATATTTTTCATTTTTCCACTTTTTTCATTTTTTTTTCAACTTTTTTTTTTCACTTTTGACTTTAACTTTAAACTTGCAAATTTTCTTTTGCATCATTCAAGCAACATTACGATACATTCATTTTGCAACATTATTCAGATTTTAAGAATGTATGCTTTTCTGAAAATTTAAATAAAAAGTTGAACTCGGACTCTAAATCAATTTTGCTTAAAAAATTTTTATTGTAACAAGACTATTTGAATGTTCAAAAGTTTGACAATGAGCACGTATTTTACTCCGTTTAGTGATCTTCTGGGAGAAAAAGCCATAGATTACTTATATAAGCTCTAAAGAGAACCAACTACTCCACGTTTAGCATTTTCATTTGCACAACGCGTGAAACCTTAGCCTAATTGTTAAGAGAGCAGATAGATCAACACTCTAACAGAGTTGGGATTCCCCTTGTTCTAGCCTAATCAAGACTAAACTTCCATTAACACCGAAGCATTAACGCATAATTTTTGTACAAAGCACTTCTTTTAAATGCAAATACTTGACTTAAAACGATAAAATTTTTAAATTTTTGGTCAAAACGGGGGTGCTAGGGTACTAGAAGGTACACATGTGATCAAAATTCGCTTAGAATTCCCCCCACACTTAGAATTGAATATTGCCCTCAATATTCAAAGTACCAGCTGTAGCCGAAACTATAGAACGAAAAAAGGTAATACTACTAGCCAAGTGTGGAAGCGAAATCTTTTTTCACAAAAAGAATTAATAAGATATCCCTAGATAAGCGTTAGCAAAAAGATCGGATATTTGGCAGCTGGATTGAAAACAGGCGCATCAATCATCACGATCTACGGGAATCCTAAAAACAGAGAGCAAACACACAACAAGCAAACAAGTAAAGGAATTCCCCCACACTTAGTGTTAGAAAATAGAAAGAAGACAGAAACATGGGTTGTCACCCATGAAGAGCTACTGTTTTTGTTAACCGAGTCGCTAGCTTGACTCGACCCCGAATTCATTGGTCCATGGGGGAGCAAGTGGAAGAGAGAATCTCCATCGGACTTTCATTCAAATGGTTTGGAGAAACATTGAATGTGCTGAAAGTTCCACTCCGATGAGATACAACCGGCTCAAAAGAATGATGAATGGAGATGCCGGGGTCAAAGATGATGTCCTCACTCCCGTGGGAATAAAGGAGAGGAGAAGTCACATCATATGTGAGGAATGGAAGAAAGACGTTTATAACAATGAAGATAAGATCTTCATCCTCACAAGCAAATTTTTCATTTTCTTTAATTTGAATATCATTATTAAAGCTCATTTGGTCATTTTCAACAAATACCTCAGGAGGGAGAGGCGGGGTAGTGTCCTCAATAATCAAACTCTTATGATAGAGCATGTCTCCCCCCGGGTCAAGATCAAGATCAAGATCAAAATATAAATGATCATACTCCGGAGGAGATATGATATGAGAGAGTTCACCAGAGAACTCTTCGGGATCTAGATCAAAGCGAAACGAATCATACTCGGGAAGAGATATATGAGAAGTGGTACTGTCACGACTCGTATCTTCAGTATGATCGATATCCAAACAAAACGACTCATAAGTCGAAATAGAAATATCGGGATGAGAAGTGGACCCACTACTCTCCTCGCGTATCAAAGATAAAACTTTCAAATTCGGGTAAAGAATCCTTCATTTCGAGCTCGGAGGATCGGCGGCTTCACTTCAACAATTTCTTCAACATTAACTCCCTTCGGGGGAAGAGAAAGTGATGGTTCATCGTATAGCATTTTCTCAAGTGAAATAGTATCTCCCCTCGGATCACAGTCTGTAACATCAATTTCTGGAAAAATTAATGGAGTGAGAGAAGGAAAAGATTCAGCAACGATAGGTTCTGACAACGGAGTGGGACTGCCACTCGAAGAATTGTCCGAAAATTCAAGAACTCCTGGAGAGTACTCCTCACCATCTGCATAATCGATGTCTTCACAAGATGACGAATCTTCATCAAATGAAGTATAATCATTGTCAGAATCAGAGAAAATCTCAGAATGATCATTAGAAATGTCACGAGGAGGAGAATTATCTTTAAAAGGCATTGTTAGGTCACTAGATTTACAACACAAGCTTAATAGATAAGAGATAGAGGCGGTTAAACACGATAAACATACACACACACACACGTTAAGAGTAGCACGGTTAGGCGTGGAGTGAAAGTGAATGAATAAAATGAACAACCAACCTTCAAATGAAGGTTTACAAGGGGTATTTATAGGAGGGAAGCTAGGGCAACACTCCTGGTTCCCATCCTTTTCCTTATTGGACTAGGCCTAGGCTTATGGGCCTTCTACATAAGCCTAAGGCTAATAACAAACATAAAGGCCATAATAAGCTAACTATTACATATTAATCACTAACACTTGATTAACGTTTAGGAGTGATTCCAACAATCTCCCCCTAAGTGTTGGTGATGAAAAACTATAAACGGTGAAGGCGTTGATGTAATAGTAGCTTTGACGTCTTCTGACAATCTTCTTTCTTGTGAGAAGAATTGCCTTGATTCGAACAATCTCCCGGTGTAGAGATAGTTTTCTTTGAACAGTTTTGGTTTGACGTCATCTTTGTCATTGTTCTTTGATCATTGTTCTTTTTGGTGGTAGTGATAGTATGTTGTTGTTGTGCGCATCAAATCGCCTCAGTGCTCCATTTGCCGGTGTCTCCATGTCATTCTTCAACATGCTCATACGCTCTTTGACGTTGGATTTCGATCTTGATGAAGTTCTTTAAGTCTTTAACTTTGTAGATTCTTTGGTTTGACGAAGAATCATTCGACTTTTGTTGCTTTTAGTTAGACCTTCCATTAGTGATGATGTTGGCATGAGCATGTGAAGAATCTGCACGATCATTCCGCTCTAGAGCTTCCATAAGAAGAAAACATAAAAAACGGTTAGTAATAAGCGGATTCCGGCACTTACAAGTTTGAACTTCGAGAGTGTTAACAGCATAGTGTGAAAACACAACTCTAATTCTCACAAAGGCCGTTCTGAACCGGAGTCCCACAAGTGAGATAACGCGATGTACCGAAATACACCTACGGTTCAGATGAGTATTTGAGGTACACCGGCATCACCTCCCACTGTAGACCATTTGAGACCACTAAGAGTAATCCACGGGGAGTTAAAGGCGACTGCTTTGTCGGGTGTTTGATGTAGACCACGGCGGGAGTTTCCATTCAATCACGAGGATCACGAGATGTGAACCTCTCATAAATGTTCTCGATAGATTGCTAAGATCTGTGTAGGACTCGATAACGTACCACTGATGTTCTTATTGTTGAACATCAAGTGATGAAATGTCAAGTGTACCTAAGAGATCTTTTGATGAATCTCGTGGCTCTAGACTCAATAGTGCGTTTTGGTTTTCCTGGCGGAGGCTAGGGAGAGGGTCTCCTTCTTCAATATCCGCAATCTCTAAGAGAAAGCCGATAGATTATGTAGGGTTCCCAGTGAGAATGAAACAAGCTTCTGTAGAGAGAAACTTGAGTGGCTAAGAAGGTTTAGTGCATGCGTCACTGGGTCCATGATGACTTTTAATCTTCAATACCGGTGTCATATAGTGACATCCAGTAGCATATGAATTGAACCCGGTGTCTGCCCTAAGTTGAATAATCTGGAGGGCTATTTCTTTTCACCCTTTTCTTTGCATTTCTTTTTAATTCTTCAACTCCTTCTTTCTCCGATTCTCATTTTCTCCTTTTTATAATCATACCTAAGGACTTCTAAATTATAACTATTGGTAGTGTCCTTGGGTAGATCCCTCCGGCTCTGGCGGATCATAGGACGGTTATTCCTAACCTCAATCACCTTATAACTCCATTGCCATAAAACCATTTTCAAGAAAATCTCTCAAAGGGTTTGTGAATGAAAACATGTTTGAACCACTTTGTGAGAGTTTTATCTTTTAGCGAATACTCCCCTCCACATGTGCTTTAGAGTTTAGACAAAACGCACAGTGAGGAAAGAGCGCGACTTTTGAATTGATCGACTCAAGATAGACAATCCCTCATGAGACACGGTTACGTTACATAGTTAAAGAGTTGCATTGTCAGCTTTTAGGTGACAACTAGCTCTAATAACTATCTTGAAGGTGTGGACAACCCCAAAAGGTTGTCAAACCCGTCAAGGTTCATGTCTACCAAGAGTTTCTCGAATGGTACATTCTACTCGGACAAGTCCTTTGCGAGACACGTTTACATCACTAGCGAACTAGCTTGAAATTATTACCCGTCCCGGACAAGTCTTTTCGAGTTACTAACAGTTAAGATTTCGTCAATTCGTGGGTTGAAGTCTTGTCACACGAGAGTTCATATAGCAAAACACAATATATTTCTTATCACGTATTTTCTCCCCCTCAAAAATGGCATATAAATGTTATTTTTGAAGAAATGTTGAGAATAAATATGACCATTTTGAGTTTTGTGGGAAGATGACCACTGAGAACAATTTGTGAACAAAGATTTTTGTCAAATACTCCCCCTCAATGAGTGATATAAACGGTTGAGGTTTTGAAAAATCATAAGGGGAAGTACTTGTTCTTTTGAGTAAAACCTTGAAAAGTGAAAGGTTTGATAGGTTTTACTCAAAAGTAAGAAGCTTTCGCTCCTTTTATAAGGATTGTGGCACTGAAGCGTACCACAGGGTCCTTTATTTACAAGAACGGGTTGTACACTGTCATGTGTGCACAAGCCATAGACATAATAAATCATACATCCAGATTTATAATGAAAGAAGCAGTTCAAGGGGTACCAGGTAGTCCAGAGATGTTGCCGGAGTGTGAACGGGCGTTGAAAGCCGGTGATGTTAATCTGGGTCGACCTCCAACATAGCTCTCAATCTTCGAAGCGGTCCCTTCGATACAACCGTTCATCAATCATCGTGATGATCCTCTTCACATCCCTTCGATCCTAAGAATTCCATCGCTTAGAGAGACCCAATCTTGATGTATATCCTTCAACCGATAAGCCAATCCGTCCCTAACCATCTTCAAAGTGTGATCTCCAAACTTGTGAAGATCTCTACACGCCATTAAGCAATTTCTTTGAAGTTCATCTGCGGTAAAGCGACGCCGAATGCTTTCTGATGGCGTATATTAGGAGAGCTGGTTGATGTCGGGAAGATCAAGCTGCGGTGGAGTGAAGTTGACACGGTGCGATAAGATTCTACTACAAGCGGAGATCTTCTACACGTTCTTTGATAACTATGCGTCACGATGAAGATGAGCACGACTTGATGAATTCACGTTGTACTTCGATGGAGAATTGTCTCATACGACCCCGTACTTTGGCAAGGTACATGTCTTCGATGTCGTTGATAGAAAAATTCTCAAAGTCAGCTTCAGAGAATGCATAATCCCTTTCGTCCTTTCCTTTTGACCACAATCTTCTTGAGAAAAGTGTAGTCCCATTTGGATGAAAGATCAACGTGTTTGATGGCGATACTCTTTGTCTTGAACACTTCATGTTGAGATTTCGAACCTGCGCAGCCGTAGTAGATTCTTCGGTGTTCTGGCCAATGATGAATCCCATACATTGCATCACGGTCATACTCTTCCACTGTGTTGGAGAACAAGTGGTTAGATCTTTCCGGTTGTGAAGGTGAAGCAATTTGAGCACCGAGAATCCTTTCTCTATCAACTTCCTTTTCATGAGGCTTTAAGTAATCATACAACAATCCGTATGTAGAATGATGCATGTTCTTCGCTTGACGGAGAAAAATGATATATTTCTCCCATTCAGGACCAAGACTACTCAGGAACTTAGTATTAACTGCAATTCTTGGCATGATGATGTTGTGTTTATCCAAATCATTTATGATGTCCGAGAATCGATGATGATAAGACTCTAGTGTCTCTCGAGGTTCAATCATGAAGTGTTCATAAGCCAAGTAAATTTTGGATTCCATATCCTCTTGATTGAGTGCAGATCCTTCCATAAGAAGATGAATATGTTCCACATCGCCTTTGCAGTCTTTTGAGCATCAACACTTCGAAGAATTGGGTTAGGTAATCCTAAGAGGATATATTGCATTGCAAGTTCATCAGCTTCATAGTGTAGAAGTTCTTCTGCATTTAAGTCTCCAGTGATAGCAATGTTTGATTGTTCATCTCTTGGTGGATTAGCATTTGGATCACCGGGTACAATGACAGTTGGCATTTGAAATGGACCTTCCAAGATAACCTTCTTTAAGAACTTTCCATGTGGCTTCTTCAGATCACAAAACCTAAAGAACCTAATCACCCATTGATCGTAGTTTCTGGAGTGAGCATTGGAGGTCTATCAAGTGATCCAGCCTCATGAATTGATTGTTGGTTGCTTAAAGCTTCACACATCTTTGCAAACCAAGTGGGTTCCTTCATAGTGTTCCTTGATGGATGTTGATTGAATTCATTTGTGTAGGGTTGAACTTGAAGACTTGGTGGTGGTTGAACCATTTGAGGTTGTGGAATTGCGGCAAGTTGTGGAGTATGTTGTTGATTAAATTGTTGTTGATAAATTGCTTGTTGTTGATTCCATTGTTGATGTTGTGGAGTTAGTTGTTGTTGACGTTGAGAATAAGTGTAAGGGAAATAGTTAGAGTATGGTGGTTGTGACATGTTAAAAACTTGTGTTGGTAAACAATGGATCTTTGTAGTCGAATGAACCTTTGTTGATGAAGTATCCTTAGGCGTAGAAATCACAATAAACCAAGTAGGACTTATGCGTAAAAACACCAAAGTTACGCGTAACAATGAGGGTTACGCGTAGTTTTAGCTTACGCGTAAGTAGGGTAAAGGCACTAAAGTTATGCGTAGACACAAATTTAGGCGTAGGATTACCTTATGCGTAAGACTAGGCTTAGGCGTAAGATGAATCTTATGCGTAGGATTTCTACGCGTAAGCTTTATGCTTATGCGTAAGTTTAGGGTTTTATCCCAAATGATCTTTTACACTATCACAGTGCAAAAGATATCTAAAGTCGACGTGTTTTCAGGCTTATCCAAGCAAGAAACCACGGAGTAAACCACGAAACTGAAGATCAAACCAAGGAGTGAGTTACGCGTAAAATTAGGGTTTTAGTTACGCGTAGCTTACTCGTAAAAGTGATTTTGCCCAAAGTTGTTTCTAAACCAGATTTTTGTTATGGAATAGCTTCAATATCACCAAAATAACACAAAAGTGTGAAACTTGATGAATCAAAACGGCTAAACAGGTTACGCGTAAAACGACACCCACGAACAAAAACAAGCTTAAAAACTATGATCCACCCATAAAGTTTGAAACTTATTGCCAAAAACAGTTATTTTAACACCTTAAAACATTGAAAGTACAAGAATCTTAGATTAAAAAGTGTAAAAGACGTGTTTTTAAGCGAACAAAAGATCTCGTTACCTTTACGCGTATGACCAAAAAAACTTACTTCAAAAGCAATAACGATTCACCCAACTAGTAGGCGATTGATACCCTTTGTTAGGTCACTAGATTTACAACACAAGCTTAATAGAGAAGAGATAGAGGCGGTTGAACACGATAAACACACACACACACACACGTTAAGAGTAGCACGGTTAGGCGTAGAGTGAAAGTGAATGAATAAAATGAACAACCAACCTTCAAATGAAGGTTTACAAGGGGTATTTATAGGAGGGAAGCTAGGGCAACACTCCTAGTTCCCATCTTTTTCCTTATTGGACTAGGCCTAGGCTTATGGGCCTTCTACATAAGCCTAAGACCAATAACAAACATAAAGGCCATAATAAGCTAACTATTACATGTTAATCACTAACACTTGATTAACGTTTAGGAGTGATTCCAACAGGCATGTCACACATTTTATCAAAAATACCCTCAGACTCACTTGAGATTGGGAAAAGGTTCTCAACTCTAGAAGATTCCGTTTCCAGAATAGTGCTAAGATGCTCGTCCCCCATACTTAGAGAGTTTACGGGTTCTTCGGGCGCGATTTCGGCTGACAAGCTCTTATAATATTCTTTCATTTGAATGGAGTCCTCATCATCATCATCAATGAAAATGAAAGTCTTGTGATATTGGTACATTTGTAGCATTGTAGACATCGTCATCGGTGGCTTGACAATCATAACAGGGATGGGGACCACCACAATAATAACATCTTTTTGTAGAAGGAGTATTGGTATTGACTTTAGAAATAACCGGTTTGTTTCTTGACGTCGGAACTTTCGATTTGTTCTCGATGATCATCAATATATCTTTCGGGGTATGATACAAGATATTGCCACAGGGGGCTGTATTAAGTGAATCTTGATCGGTTTTCGTTAAAGCATTGTAGAACATATCGATCTGAAGCAATTCCGAAAAACCATGATGTGGGCATTTTTGTAGGAGATCTTTGAATCTTTCCTGTGCCTCACCAAAACTTTCATCAAAAGACTGCTGGAAGTTTGTAATTTCGTTCTTAAGATTTTTCGTTTTAGAATAAGGAAAGAAACGATTTACAAATTTTGAAACGAGATCTTTCCAAGTAGTGATCGATTGAGGGGGTTCTTTTTCGAGCCAATTCCGTGCTACCCCCTCGAGAGAAAACAAGAATAACATCAACTTAATTGCTTCACGAGGAACATTCTTATATTTTATAGTCGAAATTAACTTATCAAACAATCGGATGTGAGCATAGGGATCATCCCTCTCAAAACCATAGAATTGATTTGACATAATTAGTTGAATTAAACCGGTGTTTATCTCAAAATTCTCGGAAAGAATCTCCGGTACAACGATAGCATCTTCGTAACCCTCGGTGGGTACTTGGAGCAATTCTGACATCGTACGCGTGTCCTCCATTAGAATTAAACATATAGAGGGAAAAGAAGAGAATTAAACGGTTATGAGGATAACGAAAAATAGAATTAAATGGTAAAAGAGGGTAAGAGAAATAGAATTAAACGGATAAGAGGAATAAAGAAGAATATTTTTGGGGTTTTAATATGAAAACGAGTGCACAAGCACAAAAAACAATCAATCAAAATGATACCGAAGAAAAAACACAAGGAACTTAAACCAATAATCACAAGCGTATTCACGCAAGTGACACAAAAGCAAGTTTTGAATCTTTTGTTTGGGAACTTATTATGATAACATTCAAATTGAGAATGTTATATGATTGATGTCTTTTATTTTTATTAAACATAAAAACAAAATATTTTTGGTTTTATTTTTTTTTAACTTTTATATATATACAAAAAGAAAAGGAAAATATTTTTATGTTTTAGGGTTTTTGGAAAGCAAATAACTTCACGAGGAAGGTTCTTCAAGTCACTAATCGTCAAAACGTAACGATATTGTCGCAACACAACCTCCCTGGCAGCGGCGCCAAAATTTGATCCGTCTCAAATAGTATATATAAGAAAATATCAAATTACGAATACTCATGAGAATTACAAACCAACCTTTTAGGAAAAAGATCGACACGCAAAACCCGCGAATACTAGATAAGTGATACCGGGAAAGTGATTACCCGGGTCGTGTCCCAACGAGGAATGAATTGACGGTCACTTTTGAGGTTTGTTATTAAAGTGCTTGAATGGATCGGGAATTTACGTTTTTGGTTATGATTTCTAAAAATTAAAGCACAAGAATGAAAATAAGGCACGTAAACAAAGTAAATAGCTAAATTAACAACTACTAAGCATAAGAAACAATAAACCGATGCTAAACTACGTTCTAGGGAGCTAAAACTAAGAAACGCGAAAAACCGGGAACACACCGAGCTCTAAAAGTGAAAACTTTGCAAATTAATACCTACGGGTGCAAAACCAATTTTCGTATGTCCTAAACAACTAAAAATAATTTTAGAAGAAATCCGGGTATTGTTTTGATTTTTATTTTATTTATTAAGAATTAAAAACTAAATTAAACTAATTAATTAATTAAAAATACTAAATAATATCAAAAAATTCTAAAACTTTTTGTAAAAATACTTAAGCTATATTAGAACCTAAGAAAAACATAAAACAAGTGAAAGCTTATAGAAATAAGCTGTTAAAAAGCCATTGAAGGCTGCTAGCTTAAACTGGCTAAATGTCATTAAGTAATTAATAAAGAAAATCCTAACATGGGAAAACTACTAGTGCAAATGGTAAGCGTGGTTTGTGGTGGGGTTCTGAGTGCACCTGAGACCGAGTTCGATTCACAGTTACTGTCACTTTGCCAATTATTTATATATATATATATATATATATATATATATATATATATATATATATATATATATATATATATATATATATATATATATATATATATATATATATATATATATATATATATATATTTCTTTTACCAAACTAACTAAGGGACTAAATGAATACTTTTTTACAAAAAACTAAAACATGGAAAAGCTAAAATCAGTTGGGATTAGCTTATGGGCAGCAGCAGACATGAAAGAAGAAAAAAGAAAAGAATAGGTCTGTTTGGTTTAGAGAATGAAAAGGGACAAGAAAAAGCTATAAATAAGCTATCTAAGGGTCCTAACATACTTTTACCTAAATAAGCATTAGTGGGAACCTAAAATAAGCAATAACAAGGCAGTAAGAAAAACTATTAAGCCCTTAAAAGGGCTCTAAACTCTTCTTGCATAAAAGCAGTCTAAAAACACCAAATGGGGGTTGGACTAAAAATAAACTATCTAACATGGTGAAAACGCCTAAATAAGGCAACCTATGTAAACTTCCTATGACTAAGAACAAGAAAAGCAAAGTGGAGCTGAATTTGAAGCTTGTGACAAGCTTTTACAAGCTGCAAAAAAGGGGCACTGTGGTCTGCTAAGGACTGCAAGAAAGGAACAAGGGCTCTAAAGGGGGCTTTTAATGGCCTTTTTAAGCTACAATACTAACTATAAAATCTAAATAAAGCTAAAACACAAAATGTTCATATATTAAAGGTCCTAAAAAACTAAATTTAAGCTAATGTAGACTTGAAGCAAGGCATTAAGAGGGCTGTTAAAGGGGCTTGTGGAGACAGTTGGGACTGTTATAAGACGAGTGACAGATTTTTAAACTAAAAAAAAACTATCAAAACTACTTTTCATGCTTGAACATAAATTAGATAAACTGTATTAAAGCCAATTTGAACTTGGTTTGAGATTGAAAATGGGTCAAGATCGGAATTCTGACCCAAAACAAGTTCAGTACAAAACACCCTTTAAAGACAAATTGATTTTTGAAATTGGAAAGATTTTGGAAACTAAAAAAAACTGACTTTGTCATAAACAACAAACTTCAAATTGACCTTAAACACACTTTTAATTACAATGGACAAATTTCACAAACATGAACAAAAATATTAAAACTGCTTAAACTTGAATAAACAGGAACTAAAAGCATGAAATTAAATTGCATTACTGAAATTAGAAAGTACATGTAATTTTAATGACAAGAAAGTAATGGACTAGAACTTGAAAAAAATTCTAGACAAAGTTTTTCATTTTACAAGATGCCTATTTATACAAAAAACTAATAGCATCTGTTCTTCCTGTCTTCTAGTGTTGTGCTTGTTGTGAGAGAAAAAGAGTGAAATGTTTGAGCTTGTGCTTGTCCTCAATACATCATAGCCATTGAATCACCCTTGGTCACCAAGCATTGCATCACAACCATTGATTGGACTTTTGACTTTATAAAATCCTTGGATTGCCAGCATGGAGGTGAGAGTCAGGATAGACATGTGAACATTCTTTGTTTTTTTCTGCCATGGAGAGGGACAGGAGGAGGGTGGAAAGGCTTGGGAATTTTTGGCACAAAGGATTGTGTTTTATCCTGGGTTGTGTTTTTCTGGGTTTGAAGATTGACCAGAGGGAGAGTCAATGGGTAAAAATGTGATGGGTGGTTCAATGTTAGAGGGTTCAAATGGGATAATGAAAGGGGTTCAATGGTTCTTAAAGGTTCAAGGAGGTTAAGTGTGGGTCAAAATGAAAGAGGGGGTTAATGGTTGTATAGGGGTTTTATTTGTATTATGTATTTTGTTTAAAAGATTTAAAATGTATATATATATATATATATATATATATATATATATATATATATATATATATATAAGAAAAATGTTTTTAATGAAAATAATGGTTTTAATAAAAAAAAATTTGGTTTTAAATAAAAATTTAGGTTCGGGGGTAAAAATAGGAATTTTGATTTTGATTTAGAGGGTAATATGGTAATTTGGTTTTACGGTAAGGGTAGAATGGTAATTTGGGGTTTAGGGTTTGGTTTTGAGTTTGTTTTCCCAATCTCACTCCAAAAATGTGTCCCGGGATCCAAAAATGTAGAAAATCCACTCCCGGCTCCGTCCGCAAAGCACTTTTTCCATTCTGAGCTCAATTCTGTCGGTTTTTACCCTGTTTTCGATCCTTTGTACCTGAAACACATAAAAACACATGCCAAGGATACCTGCAATATAAATGGTATATTTCAGTGTTTTTAGACGTTTTCATAGGTTTTTCGGGCTTAAAATGATGAGTAAAAGGCCACTCATCAGTCACCCAATAAAGTCGCGCCCAATCATTGTTGTACTACTTTTGTAGGGCCTAACTAGGTGTACTTTTTGAGCGAAATCTATCAAGCGACTTTTTATACTTTGAGCGACCTTCTATTTTGTCATTTTTTTACTAAAAAAGTCAAACTTTGAAAAATATTATTTTATTCTTTTTGCCTCTTCCCAATGTTGAGCAACCTAAGTGACTTACAACTTGGTACAGTGAGCGACTTTTGTTTTTACTTTTCACCTTTTTGTACTTCTGTCAGTACTTTTGTAAAAAGTAATATTTTTTAAATACTTTATAAACTCTTTTTTCATTTCAAATTCTTGAGCGACGTAATAAAATATTTGGGCGACTTTATATTCTTGAGCGACCTTTTATTAAAACATCCCATAACACAAACACACACGATCAAACTACCCCAAAACACACCTAACTCGGTCTCTTTCCTCTACTCTTACCTTTCAACCTACTGTAAATCAAACCCAATATTAAAATCAAAATCAAAGTTTGAACCCTAACCTTATATTTTGTTTTCCAATTTCAATTAAGGGATTAATCTAGTCAAACACAAGCCGCTGCCATTATTAATTAGTCAAAGCCTAAATAGAAACTCTAAGCAGATAATTTGATGCTAAGATAACTGTTCGTTCCAAGGTAAATTATCTAGAAACGCTTAAAGGTAAGTTGGGAAAGAATCAAGATCGAATTAGCCTGTTTCGAGAAACTGCTTTCGGGCCATGGTTAGATATACCTCTTGTCATGCAAATGATAACCATTTGCTACAGCATCAGGTATTTATCCAAAAATTTCTTGATTATTGCCCCCCCTCCCCCCACATTAATACTATACAGTGTCTAACTAGAAGGTTTTTGACCACTTGTGGTCTATGACCATAAAAAATTATAAATTCTGATACAACCATACTTAAAAATTGTTTTGTCTATTTTATTAACTTTTCCCACAACATTGAAAGCAATTTAAATACATTGTTTCGTAGGTACATGCAGGTGCACAAGATGAAGAGATACATGTAGATGCAGGTGCACAAGATGGAGAGATACATGGAGAGATACATGTAGATGTAGAGCGAGAGGTAGAATTACCTACACCAAAAGAATATTCCAATCAACCTAACATAGTTCTTTGAGGTTGCGGCCTTGAAGGCAATAGTTTTTTTGATCGATAAACCAGGAACAAATGTGGAAGTGCTTACTGATCTTAAAAAAAGACTTGCGATTGTTGAGAAAGCTTTGAACATACAACATCCGGAGGTCAGCTGTGTAAATTAATTTTTTAATCAACACTATTACTTTGAGAATATCAATTTTTTTGTTACCAAAACATGAGCACACACACACACACACACACACACACACACACACACACACACACACATATATATATATATATATAGGGAGGCGTTATTGTGGTATACACCTTAAAATAGAAAACAATAAGCACAATTATGAACCGTTTGATCAATTAGTATAGATGAGATTCACATTTAATTAGAAGGGTGCTAATAATTAAATGCTTAATGGCATTATCGTAATAATTAGAAAATTTTGGTCATTTTGGAAACAAATAAGGGTAAATACACGTCAAGCCAATCCATTTTTTTTACAAACCTGGCAACGATAATCAATCCAATTTTTTTAAAGCTTGTGGCTTTTTTATTTTTTCTCCTTTTAACTATTGACACATTAACATTTTTATACTTAATTTATGACACATTAGATTTATAATGGTTCACCAATTTTTAATACGTATATGTATAGTGACACATTAATTCTTTTGATACATATAAATATAAATATTTTGATACATATATAGTGACACACTAGTTTTTTTGACACATTTATAATGAACACTAAATTTCTTGATACGTATATAATGACACACTAAATGATTACTATATATGTAGTGACACTAAATTTTTTGATATATTATAATGACTTATTAAATTTTAGCACACTTGACACATTACAAAAATTGAGTACATTTGTAATGACACACTATATTATCACACAAATTTTCTTGACATATATGTATTGACACGCAAATTTTTTTAATACGTTTGTAATGACACACTAATTATTATGACATATTTTTAGCAACAAATTAAGTCTTATGACACATTTAATTTCATAACTAAATGACATATTTTTAAAGATGTGTCACCTTGAACCTATATGTATAATTTTCAAATACTCAGTCACATGTACTCAGTATCACGTTATCTCAGATCTTTGACAACAGTTAAAAAATTCAATACTTCTTTACAAATCATGACATAACCACGTCACTCAAAATAAAAACAAAAGATCTATTTTATACAAATACAAATCACCATGTTTCTTGATAAAGAAAACAACTTAAATAAATATTCAAATCGGAAAATGACGTAAGCATCAGATCCACGTTTGGTACATATTTCTATTTTTAAAGCATTGGAAAATAAAACCCATAAATCATTATTGACCTCAAGCTTCACTGTTAAACAAGGAGACGTATCACCGTAGAAGATTATAGTGAGACACAAACAATCGCTCGCCGGAATTGTATACACATCATTTTTTGATTATTTACTTTTTATAGTTGACAAGATCCATTTTTTTTTGCGTGTGGGAGAGTTTGCGTGTTTTTTTTTGTTTTTGTTTTGTTTTTTTTTGGTTACGATGATTTTTTGGTGTGATGGTTTCACTGGATCTGAAATCGAATGGTGATTTGTGTGGCTTTTCACGATCGAATTCATAAGGGACGATTTTTGTTAGTGGGTTTTGGTTTAGGATATTTTTTATGAGATCTAGGATTTAATAATAAAAAAGAAAGAGATAGTTTGGATGAGATCTAGGATGATGAGATTCAAGATGTCAAGTTTCTTTGCAGAGAGAGGAGAGAGGATCGGTTTAGATGAAAATGGTAGAAAGAGGTTATCTATGGTTATAATAGGAAGAGAAGTAATATACCTATTCTACCCTTTTGTATTTATTTATTAGCTTATTTGATATTTAAACAAGAAATGACACATGTCAAATCTTTATTGGTGCCTATTGTTCATCACTTTAAAGTGTTCATCACTTGAACATAAATCTATATATATATATATATATATATATATATATATATATATATATATATATATATATATATATATATATATATATATATATATATATATATATATATATAGTGAAACTTTATTTTCAGAACCTACTTTAAACGCGAGAACTGCGAGAACTCTTTTTTAGCCATTGGATAGTTGATCAAGGGTCAAAATTGAATGTGCCAATTATGTATATAACCAAAAGATCATGTTGGTTATTGTAACTAGTGTAAGGGTAATTAAGGTATCACACTTATATTAAAAAATAAAAAAAAAAAAAGTAGAAAAAAAAACGTCCCTATGTTTAAGGGTTAACATTTGTTTTAACCTAAAAGAAAACCTCTCACCGAGAACTCTGCCTCCATCTCTACAAAAATCCACCACCTCATTTTCAGGTTTGATTCTTCAAAACAAGAATGACAAACACACTTTTGTTGCTCGTTTCTTTTCTAAGCCGAAAACAAGTTACTGACCATGTTTTGATATTTCTTTTTTAGTTCAAGTTGGCTTCAAGATCTTTATAGATCTAAGGTAGGTTATATTTGTTTTCTCGTTTCAATATATAATTATGGATCTACGACAATGGTTCCATAATTAGTTCTATAAAAAAAGACCTTAGTTACCACCATAGCCACCATCATCTTAACGCCTCTAGTTCGGTTTGAATGGATTGTGGATAAAACTCATGGTTTTATGTGTTGTTTAGATTTGGCTTCGGCTGTGGCTGCACTGGATATGGATTAACGTCAATGGTACATGGGGTACAAGCACCCGAAGTAACATGTTTGTTCTTCAGACATGTTGCCTTCTTTGATCAAGATGATAATGGTATCATCTACCCTTCTGAAACTTTCAAAGGTATGTTCTTCCATATTAACAATCTTACGTTTTAGTAAATGACCGGTACTTTTAATTATTAGGGTGGTATATGGAATCCCATATATAAAAATTTGGTAGAGTCGCCACTTAGATCGAGGTGTCCAATTAGTTTAGTTTCATGTTGGTACTGTTGTGTTCTTGGTTCATTTTCGTGTCGGATCTTGATTTCGTTTGCTTTGTTTGTGTTTTAGATTGGGGGTCATGGGATTTAGTTTCGTTTAAGTACATAGGTTAAGGTTTTGGCTAAGTGATTGGTACGTGTGGTCACTGGTTTTTGGTTCGATAGTGTCTCATTGATTTATGTTGTTCATGCTTCAATTGGTTTCGTACTCGTGTTTGGTTTCGGTTTCATTGTTCTGATCTAGCAGCCTAAAGGTCTATATTGAACTACTACCTCCGTCCCTAAATAAATGTCCACGTTTGACTTTCAAAGTCTTACTTATTCAACTTTGACCTTAAATATTTGTGTTTATCTTATATAATACTTGATACAAAATATATGAATGAATTGTGTTTTAAATGTACTTTAAGTTGTTATAATTTTTATCAAGTACTATATAACACAAATAAAAATATTTAAGGTCAAAGTTGTACAAGAAAGACTTTAAAAGTCAAAAGTGGACATTTATTTAGGGACGGAGGGAGTATTATTTTAACCCATGCTCATGCACTAATCACAAGTATTACATTAAGAAATTCTTGTACATAGAAACTTGATATACGTATACGTAAGTATTAATTAGGATGTTAGTATGCATGTACTAGTTATTACTAATTTTGTTGTAACAATGTCCTTTTGTCATCTATTGTCATGTTTGTCATCTACTAGTTCTTATTTAGCACGCAATATTAAACACTTTTTATTTCGGTTCTAATGGCTCACATAATTTGGTATAAGTAAATATGTGTGCATATTTTTGGCTTGTACAAAATCAATAAAAGTGACGTGCAGACATGTTTTAAAGTTAATATAAATTTAAAAATAAATGGATGCATATATGTTTTTAAACTGTGCTAAACATGTATGTTCAAAACATACATGTTCAAAACATGCATGTTCAAAACATGCATGTTCAAAACATGTATGTTCAAAACATACATGTTCAAAACATGTATGTTTTAATTAGTTATATATGTTTGAGAACATGATGTTTTTAAACATGTATTTTAACAAGTGTGCATTCATGTTTTAGTAGTTACATATATGTATTTCAACACAATTCTTTTTTAATAACATTATTGTTGCTAATTTTTGTAATTTTTTTTGTATCAGGTGTAATTACAAGAATGTTCACTACGCGAGTGTGCATGTATGTCCGATTTTTAAGAAAATGTTGGCTACTCACGTGTGCATATATGTCCGACTTCTAAAATGATGATAACAATGAGTGTGAACATATGTCCATTTGTGTTGAATATTATTAGTGCTCACGTGTATAGATCGATTAGATTCATGTATTTATGCTTTTAAAAATTTGTATTTTAGCTGTATTTCAATCAATATCGAAGTTTGTATGTAACATTTATGTTATTGGTTTGTTATAAATTTTATTATATTAAAAAAACTCATATGCACCTAACTACTTCTTGAAACATATATTGTACAAAATCTGGAATATGCTATTTAAAAAAAAAAACATATATGCACTAAACATTCTAGCTTAAAAACATATATGCACTAAATCTCGAAAATGCTATCTTAAAAAAAATAAAAAAAAAAATAAATAAAAAATAAAAAATTAGTAAAAAAAATAGTAAAAATTGTATTTTACTATTATACCCTTTCTTATTAAATAAAATGTTAAATATTTAAAAAGAAAATTTAGATATTTTCAAAAATGCCATTTTGCATTGATATGTTGCACACTATGCATTATTAGGAGTACATAATTGGTTCTCGCAGTTCTCGCAGATAAGGTAGGTTCTGAAAAAAAAAGGGACTCTATATATATATATATATATATATATACATACTTATGTTTCGGTGGTTTTTATTTTTCAACAATGTTTCGGCGAAAGATGATTTTGTTTCAAGAACTATTTTCATATGACCGTGTTTTTCTAATGACATGGTTTCATGGTGACGACAACATATAGTTTCCTACAAAATTCGATAGATGTCGTTCTTTGTTTGTGTTTTTAGTGTATCTATGGATGGTTTAAAAGTAACGGCCATTTGTTTACGTGCACTCATTTTTTTGTGTACACGTTTTTTGTTTGTTTTCATGACAAATAATTACGACGACAATCAATAGATTAACGTCTTAATTAAAACCATTACATAAATGTCAAATGAATGAATAATAAATTAGAGTACATTAGCTAATTAGTTTTCAACTTAAAAAATTTATGAATCAGTTATTTGCAGTTTTAATATTTTGCAACTGTTTAAAAAATTTTGATTACCAAATTTACAAAGAATCAAGAGTGTGTCAGTATGTTTCTAGTTTGAAAATGTCAAAAAAATCATCGTTTTATATCAACTTTAGGATTGTTTCGATTAACATCATTATCTTAATATTTTTCATGTACTCATGGGCGAATAGGTTATTCCTTTTGTTGGAAGATTAGTCTCTATATTAGCATGTTATTAAGTCTAGGGGTTAAAATGTCTTGTACGTTATTCTTTCAATACTAATCATTCGGTTAGGGTTATATCGTGTGTTTACTTTCTGTCTCATATAGTTCTTGAATTGATCTTTTCCGCAAACTAGATATCAGGATTGTTGGTGATCGGTAATCACCAACAAGTAGTATCAAGAGCTTTGGTTCGCGAGATATCTGGTATTCTAGGTTCGATCGAGTTCGAGGGTTTTGTTCTTGCGATCGCTTTAAAGGGAGCAGCAGGTGGTTTTTCTTGTGGTGTTCCAGGTTACGATAGCAAGGGAAGAAGATTCAAGCAAGGGTTTTTTGTTTTGAAGGGTTTATTCAAAACAAGTTCAACGCAAGGTTTTCTTTGGAGCTTCGGGTTTTCGAGCTTCAAAAGTCGTTGGTTTCGCTTGTGACTTCAAGGTGTGACGGCAAAGTAAGGGTTTGAAATTCGGTTTTCGAAGGTTACTTGAAGAGTAAGACATCAACTTCAAGGGTTAGCAAAAGGGTTTCGGGTTTCGGTTTTTCGGGTTCGAAGAACAGAGGATTACTTCAAAAAGTTTTTTAAGTTTTCGATTAGTTGAGGTTATCGACGGTTAAAAAAAGCTTAAGGGTTGTTGATTTTCGAGGTTATAGAAGATCGACAATAAGTTCTCGTGTCGTTTTATTTTTCGTCAACAAAGAAGATAGAAACGAGAGGTGATTTAATAATTTGGAAGGAAGATATACCAATTATTAAATTCATTGGTTATTCATTATTTAATAAATAAAAAATAAAGAAAGACATCAGTGGTAATTCTCTTTTGAAGTTGCACGTGATATATTTTTATTATTAGTTTAAAGAGTGTGATATTTAATTATCATAAGGTTTATTACTAATAAGGATAAAAGATGACGGGAGCCAAGTGGTGATTTCGGGTTATGGAGAGTCAAGATGCGTGCTTTATTAATCCAGAACGGATGTGAAGCCGCTCTGGAGGTTTTACCCGGAGACATGGATGCTGCAACGAGAGTTGAGCTAAACAAGAAAGCTCATAGTGCCGTGATTTTGTGTTTAGGTAACAAGGTACTGAGAGAGGTTACCGGGGAGACGACTGCAGCGGGGGTTTGGACCAAGCTCGAGACTTTGTATATGACAAAGTCCTTGGCCAATAAGTTGTACCTGAAGAAAAAGTTGTATACATTCTACATGCCTGGACGTCGATTTCCGAGCATATAAATGAGTTCAACAAAATCGTTCTTGATTTAGCAAATATTGAGGTAAAATTCGAGGATGAAGATCTTGCTTTATTATTACTCACTTCTTTACCAACATCATACGAACACTTTGTGGATACCTTGCTTTATGGACGGGAAGCTTTGACTTTGGAGGATGTGATGGCCACACTGAATTCAAAGGAAATCAAAGAAAGATCTAAGCGCGAAGGGGATGACGGTGAAGGGTTATATGTGAGGAAGAACGTCGCGAGGAATTCGCATCGTCTAGGGAAAGTCAAGATCAAAGTCTCGAGGTGGAAGACTCAAGTGTTATATTTGCGGTCGAGGAGCACTTGAAGAGAAACTGTCCGAAAAACAATCGCAAGAAGTCAAATGGTTTTGTCAAGAAAGATGATCAGCCAAGCTCGATGGTTCGATTTATGGCGGTTAGGTGATGATGGTTATGAGTGCGAGAGGCTCTCGCTAGATTGGATCATGGATTCAGGAGGTTCATACCATATGACACCAAGGTTAGATTTATTTTTGATTTTCCGGAATGTGATGGGGGGGCTGTTGGGTGACAACAGGAGTGCAAGATCGAGGTATTGGCAAGGTAAGGGTACAACTAAAAGATGGGTCAAGTTTTGTATTACACAATGTCGGTATATTCCCCGAATTGAAAAGAAACTTGGTATCATTGGGAACTTTTGAAAAAGAGGATATACCGTAAAATTGCGGTCGAGGCAAAATCAAGGTGATTAATGGTTCCGGGGTTGTTTTATCCGGAACCCGAAGGAAAATTAGCGATATACTCTTTGGATGGCCATGCGATGGCGGGTGAACTTAATGCTAGTGTTGAAGAAAAACGATCTTGCCCAGTGTTTGGCACAAAAGACTGGGACATATCGATGAGGCGGGACTACGGTCTTTGGAAAGCGAGGAGTTGTTTGGCAAGAAGAGTCTAGGTAAGCTCGATTTTGTGAGAATTGTGTTCGGGAAAGTCACATCAAGTCGGTTTGATGTAGGAAGGCACACTACTGAGGAGTGATAGACTATGTTCATTCAGACTTATGGGGTCCGTCTCAAGTGGAATCATTGGGAGGTAAGAGGTATTTCTTATCTATTGTTGATGATTATTCCAGGAGGGTATGGGTTTATATTCTCGAGTTCAAACACGAAGCATTTGGAAAGTTCAAAGAGTGGAAGCAGTTAGTAGAGAATCGAGGCGGGAGGACGGTTAAGAAGCTTAGGACGGATAATGGTCTTGAGTTACATGGGAGTTTGAAATTTGTTACTTGGAGAGTGGGATTGCTAGACATTTGACAGTTGTCGGGGCCGCGTGAGAATGGATTAGCGAGCGGATGAATAGAACTCTCATGGATAAGGTATTTATTAATTGATGCGGATTGCCCAAGACCTTCGGGCGGAGCGACATATACGCGCGCATATCTTATAAATAGGTCACCATCGACAAATGATTGAGAAAAAGACACCTATGGAGATGTGGTCGGGACATCCAAGTGATTATGGGATGTTGAGGATTTTCGGATGTGTCGCATATTCACACGTTAAACAAGGTAAGCTCGAGCCGGAAGCATTAAAATGCGTTCTTTTGGGGTATCACGAAGGTGTGAAGGGTACAGGCTATACTGAGGGCTTGATAATGAATCACCTAAGATAGTCACTACCGGGGGCGTGGTCTTCAATGAAAGTGTCATGTACAAAGACACGTTGAAGGATTCAGGTGCAGTGCACCGATAAGTCCGTTGAGGAATTACGAGGTTGAGGTGGAACTGAGAGGTTAAATAATCGTTCGCAGGAAGATCAGACGGATGATCGGGAAGATGGCGATGATGAAGATGCAGGGGATCAGGATCATGATCAAACACCGGATCTCACAGATTATCGGTTGGTTGGGATAGAGAGCCAAGGACAAGAACGAAACCTTTGAGGTTTCGGGATGAAAGTATAATATGGTACGCTACGCGTTTGCTGCAGCCAGGAGGAAGAAGATACTCATGAACCATTAACATACCAGGAGGCAGTTGCTTGTGAAGACAGTTCTAAGTGGAAAGCCGCTATGGATGAAGAGATGGATTCTCTGAGGAAGAATAAGACCTCGAGTTAGTAGATCATCCAACGGTGGGCAAAAGCCGGTGAGCCGCAAATGGTCGCTTCAAGATAAAGGAATGGATTGAAGGTGTTCAAAAGCCTAGGTACAAGGCGAGGTTGGTGGCTCGTGGATTCACTGAGGCGGTATTGACTACAATGAAGTATTTTCTCTGGTAGTTTGACACACATCTATCCGGGTTATACTTGCATTACGCATGTAGAGATTATGAGTCAAGCTTGATGTAAAGACAACATTTTTACATGGAAATCTTGAAGAAGTGATCTACATGAGGCAACCACCGGGATATGAACAAGGTAACAAGGTATGTTTGTTAAAGAAATCCCTTTATGGTTTGAAGCAGTCACCTAGGCAATGGTATAGGAGGTTCGATGAGTACATCTTGACAACGAGTTTAAGCGTAGCGATTCGACAATTTCGCGTATATTACAGGGAGTTATGCACGGTGAGTATATCTATCTATTGTTATATGTAGATGATATGCTGATTGCTTGTAAAAGCAAGGCTGAGATTGGGTCTATCAAGTCTTTGCTTAAAAGGAGTTCGACATGAAAGAGCTCGGGGAAGCAAAGAAGATTCTTGGTATGGAGATCATCGGGATCGGAGTCGCAAGATTCTGAGGGTGTCACAATCCGGGTATATTTCTAAGATTTTAAATAATTTTAGAATAGACAATGGGAAAGCGGTTAAGATGCCATTGGGTGGGCACTTCAAGCTTGTCGTTGAAGGATTGTCCGGTTAGGGATTGTGATGTTGAAAGGATGAGTAAGGTGCCGTATGCAAATGCGGTTGGGAGCTTAATGTACTTGATGGTGTGCACGAGGCCGACATAGCGTTATGCGGTAAGTGTAGTTAGCGAGATATTTGGCGAATCGGGTAAAAGCATTGGGAAGCGATGAAGTGGATTTTGAAATATTTGCGAGGCACTCGCAAACGCTGGGTTGGTGTATGGGACAAATCGTGACAACCATGTGGGACGTAACAGGTTTTGTTGATTCCACTACGCTAAGGATCCGGATAAAGGTAGGTCTATCACGGTTACGCTTTTTAGTACAAGGATGTGTTGTAAGCTGAAGGCAACGCTACAACGTGGTGGCTCTTTCAACTACAGAAGGGAGTATATGGCCCTTATGAAGGAAGCTATTTGGTGAGGGACTCTTGGAAGAGTTGGCGTGGAGCTTAACACGTGGCGGTTAATTGTGATAATCCGGGCGCGATTCATTTATCGCGGAATCATGTTTTTCATGAAAGGACTAAGCATATCAATGTGCGTTATCACTTTATCAGAGAGGTCTTGGAAGCAAAGGCCGGTTGAAGTTCGAGGTGGATCGAACACAATGCTGCGGATGCCTTGACGAAGGTGGTACACGGACTTAAGTTCGAACCGCTTGGAGTTGCTGAGTGTCGGTATAGGCTAATATAAAGCCTAAGGTGGAAATTGTTGGAAGATTAGTCTCTATATTAGCATGTTATTAAGTCTAGGGGTTAAAATGTCTTGTACGTTATTCTTTCAATACTAATCATTCGGTTAGGGTTATATCGTGTGTTTACTTTCTGTCTCATATAGTTCTTGAATTGATCTTTTCCGCAAACTAGATATCAGGATTGTTGGTGATCGGTAATCACCAACACCTTTCATAACTAATTTAGATGTCATAGCCAAGCGGCATACAGTTTTCGACATATTCTTAAGTTCTTTTTCTTTCTTTTTTAGCTTTTAGTACAAACCATTTTGTTTATCATTCAGCGCTAGGTTAAGGATATTAGTTTAGAAGAGAGTTCAAGTAAATAGAAAATATTTATTGTAATTTTGTATCTCTGTTCACTTGCTTTATGAATGTGCAGGTTTGTCGTTTCATAACATTTGTAATTTTGTATCTTTGTTCACTTGCTCTATGATGTGTATCCAATTTGTATAAAATAAATTAAGTAGTAATAGTTTGCCAGTTAAATTAACCTAATTAGCTTTAGTTTTGCCATCAAAACAAACTACTTGCATTTATTAAAGTCCAATTACTATATTGTATTTCGTTTGTTGAGTAATCGAAACAAATTCCCGTAAACGAAAAGTTTGAACCCCGTATATCAATCTTTATTTCTGAAAAGTCAAAAACTATATCCCAACCCATTTTTACAAGTCAATAATAGACAACCATTTTTACATTTGTATATATTTTTATGTCACTCTCCATTGTACTTATTTTTTTTTTTTTTTTGGAACGGCAACAATATTATTAGAAAACTAGCAAGGCGCTAGAAATTACAAAGGAAAATTAAGCCAATCATTCCAGTTACTGGATATTCTACCTCTATGATTAAGCCAAGAAAAAGAGAATAAACGAATAAAATCACAAATGTCACTTTTCCTCAATGAATGAGGGTTAAAAATGACACTATTTCGATGCGTAAATGAACCATAAAGAAGCCCCAAAGATAGCATATAGCCGATGCTTTTTGTCGTGAGAGGCGTGCCACGATGACATCCACTCCAACCGCTGATTGTTCGAATAAAAAGGGGGGAAAACGTCTTCACACCACCTTCTAATAGAATTCCATACCTCTTTAGCAATGGAGCACTCGTAAAAAACATGGGTATTAGATTCCACATTTCCGTTGCAAGAAGCACAAGAGATCTCCGGGATTTCAATAACTCTAGAAGAGAGGTTAAAACGATGCGGGAGCCTATCTAAATTCAAACGCCACATGAAGACATTAACTTTGCGGGGGAGAAACTTTTCCCATGTAGTTTTAGAAACCAACGAAGGCAACGTGTGATCATCAATAAGGCATCGCAAGGAACCCACTGTGAAAATACCATCTTGCGAAACAGCCCATATGCATTTATCTATGCCTTCTATAACCTCGATATTACTAATCTCTGTTAACAATTGGTTGAGGGACATAGAGTTTCGAGAACCAAGAGCATCACGAGACCAGTTCCATTCCCAAAGACCATTAGAAATGCGATCCGAAATAAGACAATCTTTATTACGATCCAACCGGAAAAGTCTATTGTAACGAAATTGTAGACAATCTTTATTCTTAAATTATATTACTACCCATAAAAATTATCATGAAGACAAAAACACGATTTAAGAAAAACATCACCATTACAACTTTCTCTTTCTTACTTTTTGCACAAAGACAGTTTTACCCTTAACCAATTAATTTCTAACTTCTTTAAAGTTTGTAATAATAACCTCAACTAAGGATAATATGGTAAACTTGATATATGTTCCCTATCTATTTATAGAAGTGGACAATTATTTTGGGACGACCGAAAAAGAAAAGATGGACTATAAATATGGGACGGAGGTAGTAGTAGGTTAGTATGCCATGCTTATCTAGTCACGGATAAAAGACAATTCATACATTTTTCAAAAACTTTTGTGTATCTCAAAAAATTTTGAATTTCAAAAGTTGAAATTTTTTGAAATGTTCTCATTTCAAAAAGTTCAATTTTTTCGAAGTTTCAAATGTTTAATCCCAAAAAGGTAGGCTCGATCAATTTTTTTGACTACAAACGAAAATGCAAAGAATCACTTTGAACTCGTGTTTTGAACTTGTCGGGTCATTGCCTCGTAATAAACAAAATGAACCGAAAGACATTAACTCTTATCTGATCATGAAATTTGCAACAACCGAAGACATCATAACATCGAAACCAATATTCGGACCACTCATAACGACAATGGTTACCTGTAACTTTCATTACCACAATAAACATGAATTTTCCACCAAACCTGGAGTATCAAACACATAAAAACCACACAATAAGAACATACACAATAATGAACCAACTTAAAAATGGCATTGTTTGCCACCATTAACCACCACAGTCTACTAAACAACAAACTAATCACATGCTAGCCTTTATTTTGGCTAAAATGTTATACATCAATCTCAATAAAGAGCATAAAGATTAAAAAAATGTCTAAAAGTTTGTCATAAATCTGATAATATCAAAGCTCCCTATATCACCGTAACCACCAAGATCTAAAAAAAAAAAAACAAATCAACACACATGATATGGTATTTTAATATAGTCACTTAACTAATAATTTTTTTTCCCAATAACTTAAAAGAACATATTTTTATTCCATATAAAGTTAAATACTTCAAAATTTAAAATCATTTCTGAAATAAAAAAACATAAACATAAGAGACACCATATAACTTACATCCTAATAAAAAACTCAATATGTAATCAGATCTAACTTCTAAATGCTTTCACCATTGAATATTTCTTGAGAAAGTGACCAAAAAGCTTAAAAAATGATAGATCTACAACCGAAGTCAATAACTTTTTTTTATCAAAACTCCAAAAAAATCTTGAAAAAACAAACAACCAAAATCAATACTCGCAACCCCTTTCTAAAAACCTCCCAAGCCAACAACCAAACCATCAACCAAAGCCACCTGGCCTACCTAAACAACCTAAACCACTGAGAGATGGTGGCTACTTAGCAGACGGCGGCGGTGATGTTAGGTAAAAAAGTTTCGACAATTGGTGGTAGAGAGAGAGAGAGAGAGAGAAGGGTTCGGTTTAGAGAGAGATATCAAAGATAAGAAATAGGTTGTATATGTATTGTGTGTTTTTTACAGTATATGTTTGTAGGTATTGATATTTTTTAGGTTATGATGTCATTTGTAGTAAAAAAATTCAGGTTCAAGAGCCGGTGGGTTTGTTATTCAGGACCTTTATAAATGAATAGGTGTATACAGGCCGTGAATGATCCTACCTGATGATCCTGTTTTGATTGATCCGATCTGATTTAAAATTCATTTATCATGTTTTGTGATATTTCTTCTAATACGATTGGTTTTTAAGCGATAAGATTTTTTAATAAAATTATCGGCGACTACAAAGAACTGATATGTGAATGGTAATTATTATTTTTAGTAATAGATAAACCAAATACGCAAGACCGCTTTTTCTTGGTTTTGTCAAGAGTAGATGTTGAAATGATAACTATTTTTTTTTACACTGTGGTAACGCTTATCATTCATGGGTTGTGGCTTTTAAAATTGTAACTTCTGAAATTGATATCACCATAAGATTATTTTGTACTATCAATTTGTATAGATATTTACGATTGTTCAAAGTTTATTCGTTTGATGACAAATAATTATCGCTAAAGATAACAATACTATTTATTTTTGTGATTTTAATAAACTTACATAACATTATTGATACACTCTGACAAAGTCATATACAATATATATTTACTTTTAAACGACGATTCATATATGCTAGCCCCTTAAATTCGGTAAAGAGCAACATTTTTAAAATAACATATAAACGACAAATTACACTATCAAAGAAAAATAAACCAAAACTACAATTACTTGGCTCTTCCTTTCAAAAATCACACGGTTCCACAACTACTTCATCATTTCTCATATAATTTTGTCAAATTTGAAACCCGATTATCTGCGTGTTCAACTGGTGAACCGCTCGATAAAAAGCGTCGATTTAAACCGAAATAAACCGATAGTTAATTAAAAATGTCAAATTAAACCGGTCACCACGTTTAGCGCCCCGTCAACCCTGAGACGGCTTTCAATAAGGTCAACCCAGACGGGTTTCAATGGGCCAACCTTGACGGCTTCAATTGGTTGTTTTAATTTGGTAGATGTGCTTTTAATCGTGTACAATGTGAATAAATTATCAGATTTTAAAGTAATTTGAGCTTTTAATAAAGAGATTAATTATATTATTTATTTCTCTCTCCATCGCACCAATTTCAACATTCAACTTTCAACATTTTTCAATTTTTTTTCACTTTCACCATTTTTCCATTTTTTTTATATAGATATATATATATATATATATATATATATATATATATAGAGAGAGAGGATATCATAGTTACAATTTTTCAGCCTAACCCTACAATCCTCCACAAAAATACACAAAGAAATTAATCGTGACCAAAAAATAACTCATGACCAAAGAAATAAAAGTGACCCACAAATAAAGATAATCAGAATACCAAATTTTACAAAACGTTGTATTAATATATTCCATATATATATATATATATATATATATATATATATATATATATATATATATGACTTTATTTCTATAACCCTCATAAGTATGGTAAATACGAAAACCTCCTCTAGACCAATCATATTTTTTTTAATATTAAATATTCTTATTTAATTCAAAAGGGTATAATAGTAAAATATATTTTTATTTTATTTTTGATTTTTTAAATAAATCTCATTCTATAAAAACCCTTAAATTTCGGATTTTTTTATTATTATTATTATTTTTATGCTTTTTTCAGCATGTATGCTTTTAAAATGATTTGGTGCATATACGCTTTTAGGAATTAATATTTTGATTTTCGTTTTTACATACATGTTTTTCAAATATTAAGGTGCATATGTGTTTGTTAGATAATGTAAATTTATAACAAACTAAGAACATAAATGTTAAACACAAATTTCGATATCGATTCAAATAAAATTTAAATACAAATTTCTAAAAAGTGAAAATACATATACATATGCACGCCTTTCAAGAACATATGTGCACACAACAACGTATTTGAAGTTTCTCATCAGATTCTTTCAATACTGCAAGACGCCTTCAGAACATACATGCACGTCTTCAAAGAACATATTTGTTCTCCGAGTTTCTCATCAAATGCGCACGCCTTCAAAGAACATATATGCACGCCTTCAATAATCGTATTTTTTTAAACGCCACATATTATCATCATGTATCTATTAGTGCATCAACTTCTAGGTCTTCATTGATGTCACCATCTTCATTAATCTGATACAAACATACCCAAAAACAATTAAACCACAAACAAATAGAAAATGAACTTTTTAATTTTTAATAATAACAATTAGCATAAAACATATACACAATTTAAAACATATATGCATCAATTTATCCTTGGTTTTATATTAATCTTAAAACACATATGCTCACCACTTTTATTGATTTTGTACGAGCCATGTGTGCACGCCTTCAAAAAATATACATGGCACGGCTTCAAAAAACATTTTTGTACTTTCAGTTTATGATCAAATTCTTTAGAACATACGGCACGCCTTCAAAGAACATATACGTATTTCCACCGCCATCAAATTCGCTGGAATATATGTGCAGGCCGTCAAAGAACATATTTGCACGCCCAATAAAAATCATAGTCAAGATTAAATACTAAACGTATAAGATTATAGATCAATAAAATATATTTTCTTATGAATCAGTTGGCTCATATTTAAAACTATGATAGGTATTCATAATTTCATATGTAGATTAAAGAATGGAATCTCAAATTATCAAAAAACGAATCAAACATAATACTTTTAAAAAACAAGTTCATAAGCTAAATATCAAAAATGAAAAGTTAAATCATAACCTTCAACAGATCGAACTTTAGATTGGAAAAGTCAAACTCAACAAATGGTTTTTTCTAATCTTCTTTCATAGATCCCCATCTATAT